>BTHU01000003.1:99778478-100213478 GCA_036184795.1 Tokudaia tokunoshimensis | reverse complement strand
TATACATTTAAATATGATTTAGAATAGTCTATCAGCTAGCATACAATTTATTCTTTAATTAATAACAAATACAAATAGTGAACATTTTATAATATGAAATGGGCTTTTAGTGCAATTAAATGTTTCATGATATATAATAAAATATTCTAATTATGCTTGTAACAATTTTTACTAAATCTAAGAGGATACTATCTAAAGGTTAATTGTAATGGGCATTGAAAATGTAATCAGCTTATCTGAAAAATATTATTGTTACATTTAAAAGAATTGGCATCCCTGTCTTCTGTTGCCTCAATTGCTGGAGGTAGCTTTCTTTTTGGTTAGTGACAAGTTCTATGGATAGATAGTGAGAATAGTGAAAAATATTAGCTTGTGTTTGGACTTGTAGAAAGATATTTTTAGTATTCAGAATTTCTAGTTGATACTCTTCTTTACTCAAATAAAACTCTCCCTTGGATTATTCACCCTTTGAAAAGAAACTGATTTAAAAAAACAAAGAATAGACATAAAGACTTCCCATTTAAGCAATTGTAATTGGCTTCTAATCATAAAGAAACCGTTCAGCCTCATCCAAATGAGAGAAACACAAAGTAAGAAAGAGACTGAGGGGCTGGCAGTGGGCAAGGGGGGAGGCAGATCATTCACTGAGCAGCAGAGCAGGGTGCTCAGAAGGAGGGGCTCGGGGGAAGAGGTGCCTTTAAACAGTCACCAAGCAAGACAACCAATAAGTCTGACTACTCTGCTGGGATACAAAATGGGGGAGATCCAGAAGATTGCCTACATGATAGACAAGAACGTGGGCAAACTGAAATGCTCCCACATTGCTGGTAGCAATGGAAAAGGTGCCAACCCCTTAGAGGAAAGCTGACAAAGATCTCATCACCATTAAAAAGGCATTACCTGGAAATGACTAGACTGCAGTATACAATTACAGCCAAGGAGGAAAGAGGCAGGCCAGCTCTAATCTTACCAAACCTGGCAGGGGATGATGGCCTTCCGGGAACTCATCTGCTGGAGAAGAGATTTGTATTAAGGCCTCATGGATGCTATCAGAGGGCACAGGTCCTCACCTAGCCTCTCTGTCTGTCCATCACTTCTCCAGAGTCAGGGATATGTTCCTCTGCCGATGGGAACACAGAGTTGCCTGCAGTTTGGGCCTCTGGCATCTTTCTAAAGGCTCTGCTGGTGTTGAGAAGGCAACCCCTGGCATCTCAGGGAAACACAGTGGGTCATTTATTTTTATCTCTGTTGAACTCTTAAGCTCTCAGGGTAAATTTTGATGTGCTCAGCATCTTGTCAATTATGTATGGTTCTATATAACAGTTAGTTAGACAAGCTGGCTATATCTGTGTTTCAAAAAATATTTTCCTGGTTGAAAAATAATATGAGCTCATTTGAAAAACACCCCCACACAACTGGCTGGAGAGTTATCAAATCCATGAAGTACTTACCATCCAAGTGAGGAACTAAGTCAGATCCCAGTATCCACATAAAAGCAGGGTTTGTCAGTGCATGCTTATAATCAAAACATAGGGAAAGAAGGAGAAGATTGGTGGAGCCCATTGGTAAGCCAGTCTAGCAGAAACAGTGAGCTCTAGATTCAATGAGAGAATGAAATACAGTGGAGAATAATTTAGAGACATCTAACCCAGACTTCTGGCCACAGGGTCAAACACAAACATCAACAACCAAAAAACCCAACCAACCAAACAAAAAAAAACCAACCCACACACCAACAACCACCCCCTTAAAACCTTGTAGGTTTTGTGAATAATGACAAAAATAATTGTACTCAGACCAATTAAACATGTTAGTGTTTCCTATTTATTGCCTGTTTATGCACAGCTTGCTATGTGATTATATTTAACAAAATTGGATACGATCCGTATTTTACATCTGGCCTCTGTCGGTAACTCTTAGATTTAATGCATTTTTATTTTTTAATGACTAACGAAGGATATTCAATTAAAGTTATTAAATCACCAGAAAGGCACTATGCTAGGCTTTGCATGACCAGGGGAGGGAGAGGGGATATAAGACTGGGGAAAAGGGGAGGGAGGGTAGATATGTATAGGTGATTATGTTTTTCAGCTTATTTTCAAAATTAAAGAGTGAACAGATGTTGTCTCTGCCTTCTTAGACTTTCTAATCTAGTGGAAGAAATGATACGCATGTATAATTAACTTCAAAATGATGGCAGTGTATAATAAATCACGGATTCTTCAGAGAGAGCTGGGTGGTGGGTAGGATCGGCTGACACAGGCAGTGCATGCGCAGTCTGAACATCTGTGGCTGGCACAGATCCTCCTCTGATTTGAGAAGTGTTGTTTTCTGCTTCAAATACAGAAATCACGGAAAAGCTTGGTGAGCGTGTGACAAAGGGACATCAGCATCAACTGAATTTGTCTTATTTTTGTTGTTCCTGCCTCTGAAAGGGGAGCTGACAGCATTCTCCATGGCCAGAGGCCAGTGGAAGGCTTCATTACTAGGCTACCTGACCACCTGCCTCTGAAATTTTTTACAGCCTTGAATTGACAATACAGTTGGATTGCCCTTAAACTCCTGGCAATAGTCATACTTCAGCGGCATAAGTGCTGCGATTCTAGGTGTGTCCTGCCACACTTGGGCCTCTGAAATATTTCAGTCAGGAGTAGATGAGGTGTCACTTCAAATACATACATGTTTGGCTTTCCTCCTTGGGTTCCCTGGGAAAATACTAATTTAGAATCATTAGCACTAAGTGATGGAGATACCATAATGATGTATGTGACTCAATAGGAGAACGCCCCTGCTAATGGGAGACGAGTCTCTGTCTCTCTTAATTTATAGACTTCTCTGTGAATTCCCTTGGGAGAAGTTGAGTTTTCAGATAAGAGATTAGGAATGGACCTTTGATAGTCAAGTGTATCTGCCTCAAAGCAAAGAGTTCACCAATGGTGACTCTGCATAAATTTCATGGCATGTTTGGTACAATTTCATCTTCTGTAGTACTGACTGGTCAGCATTATTTTTTAAATGTATAATTCAAGAAGATTTGGGGCAGATGAATACATGGTTCTTGCCATTTCTTATCATGAGGATAACGCTTAATTTTCTCAGTAGATAATATCGTTCCTCTATTAGGCTGTGCATTGAGGTCTCCTTATTTCAGTGTCTTTCACAGGAGTGTAGCCTGTGGGTGGGTGAGACCTCTGCTTCCACTTCTCCAAATGGTAATGTCAGACCCAAAGAATTCCAAGTCCCAGGCTAAATGGAGCCTGCGAAGAATTCTGCTTAGCACCAAGGGTGCTCTGTACAAGCGAGGGCTTTTTAAGCAACCTTACGTGTAGCCAAGGATGTGCCGTCAGAACCTGTAAGGAGGTTCCTCTTTTTCCAATTCAGCATCATGTTATAATTCAGAACCTTCATAGTAAAGTCTAGCCATGTACCATCTGATTTTGATATCAACAGCCCGTACATTATTGGAAAAAGACAGACAGTCCATGGGGTTTCCTATAGCAGATGAGACCATTTGGAGGCACTGCAGACTATTAAAGTATTACTAGTTCCATTTCTAATTTCTGTGGAGGAGTGAGGCACTGAAGACTGATTTTGCAACATTGATTGGAGGACGATAACAAAGGAGGGAATTATTACCAAGACTCCATAGACCTGACTGGTCTCCTAGAAAACTGAGGTGTATTGTCTTTTTTTTTTTTTTTGCCGGCCTGTGGGAGAAAGGGATTTAGAATTCTGGAAAATTCCATGAACTCTTGTTTTATGGTGATTTTATTTTACTCTATTTAGGAAAGAACACCACCCCTCCTGCTTAACTGTTATGCAAGTATTCACACCTGTTACTCAGAAAACAGTCATTTTCCATAGACGAGTGCAAGCCTCTGCTGACAATCTTTATTTATTATAATTGTGTAAATACCTTCTGTTTCTTAGAGAAGTAACTGCATGGCATGGTACGTCAGGGGCTGGTCACTTCAGCTCTCGATTGTCTCTCTAGAGAGCCTCTACCCTCTCCAGACCTGCTCGATACATCAGGTTCCTTCCTGTGCTTTCAAGACAGTTTTGCAGGCTTCGAACTTGCTGATCATATTGTTACCTCAACCTCCAAGGGCTAAAATTAAAGGCATGCACCACCACATCTTGCTCCAGATCTGGCATACACTAAGGCTTTCTGGGTGATGTCAGCAAATGTAAGGAGTCCTGAGTACTTTTCTTGATACATTTTCACAGAAGAAATAAATTGAAAAATAAGTCAGTTTTTACCTGAAAAGGAACTTCAGAGAACAGATATCTGTCTGTAAGGGACCCTGCTATTGTAACTTAACCCTTAGTAAAAATGGGAATTCTTTTTTCTTTCCTGAAGAGTTATTTTAACGTAGAAATATTTGTTTAATTGGTTTTATTTGTGTGTATGTGTATGAATCTATGCCCTATATACCCAGGTGATCACAAAAGCCAGAAGAAGGCATCATCAAGTTTCCTAGACTCTTGATCATATGACTAAGAACATTTTTTTTCTTAACAAAGCAGGAATTGGACACTTGGGCTGTAGAAAGATAATACCTGACTATCAGATGCACAGCAGTGAGCCCTCAACAGATGGGACTGTGAACTGGCATTAGCTGAGAGATGTAAGACTTGTATTTGGAATGCTTTTCTTGTGCAAAGCTACTGAGATTTTTTTTTTAAAGAGAAGTCCTGGCTCTTCTGGCTGAACTGCTAGGGTGAACACTTTAAGGCAGAAACCTTTCTGATCATGTCAACTTTTTGTTTAGATTCCCCTTGTTCAGCATCCCTTTGGGCTGTAGGATGATATCCGATCTCTCTGATCTGGTCATCAATCACTCTCTCTAGCATCCCTTTGGAAAACTCTCCCTTTGCCCTCAGGTTCTAGTCATTCTTAACTGGTTTCAAAGCTCAACTTCACTGAGCGTGTGTTCTATCACGTACACAACACTATGCTAGGGCTTTTGCACAGGCTGGTGCACTTGGTCCTCATGAAAACTCTAGGTGGTAGACACAGAAAGCTTAGGCAAAGCACAGGCCATCAAATACCTAATGAACATTGACTGTGTTAGGTAGGATTTGAACCTACATAGTTGATCTCAGAGTTCTTAAGCTTTACTTAACCACCTGGGTTAACTACTTTCTTACCGGAAAGCATCACGCTCTCTCTTGGGATACATTTCCTTTTGCTCTGTACATCTCATTAGCTCCTGCTCTTTTTTTAGACTCAGTATCAATATTACCTTCTCCTTGAAGCCCTCTCTGAGGCCTCTGAGGCCCCAAGGGTCCCGTAGCACCTTGTAGTTAATTCTGTCACAGCACTTGTCACACCCTAGTAAGTATGTAAGTATTTTAGAGTGTCTGCCCTCACTGAGCTAACAGCTTTTTTTGGGGTGGGGTGGGGTGGGGTGTGATTAAACCTTTCATTTCTACATCCCTACTCTGTTCTCAGGGACTTAGGGAACATTTGGTAAACAATATAATATTTCTCCAATAGGCAATGAATACACGACACACACCCTTATCTCAAATAACAGTTTGCGTAGCAGCTCCTAGGACCAGGATAGCAGCACTGGCAGAAAAGTCCTGAGGCTCCTTCTGTCTCTTTCCTTGCCATCTGAAGGTGATACTATTGTTCATATTGTACTAGATGGGCCATCACTACAGTGTTCACTCACTTTTAAGGCTGTGGGGGCAAGGAGCTTCAAAACAACTGGGAAGGTATGTATCCCTTTAAGAAACAACTTAGTATCTGTACTACCCACTTCTACCCACAGGAACTGAATTACAAGGTTATAGCCTGCTGCACAGGAACCTGAGGAATACATTCTGGTAGGCTATGTGCCAGGATAGAGTTGATTAATAGCACTGTATACCTCAGCCAATTTGTATGCCATAACAAAACCCGAGCTAATCCTGGAGGCATAGAGACTGAACAATCATAACTTAAAGAGAAGGCTGAGCTACAGAGCAAGTTCAAGGGAATTCTGGGCAATTTACAAAACTCTATCTCAAAAGAAACAGTGGATTTGGGGTGCAAATTTGTGGGAGAGAGCCTAGGTTCTACCCTCAGCACTGTAAAAATAAAATAAAGCAGCAATAAACAAAAAATAAAAAATAAACAATACTTCCCCACCCCAGTGATTTTTAAGCAATATAAAGCTGTTTCTTAATTCTGGAGGCTAGGAAGTCTGAGAAAGAGGATATTTTAATGTGCATTGAAGCCTTATACTTTATAGACAGCATCATCTATGTGTCCTCCCATGGCAGAAGGTACAGAAAGGTGAAAGGTTCCCAAGTAGTTCCCACCTGCCCTTGCAAGAGGCAGTCCTCGACTTAGGAGGCTAGCCACACCAGCCTGCCATGGACAAATATTTGTGCCAAGAAAAATCAAATACAGAGTGTTGGGTGTTTAATTGTTAGATATTTATTTTATTAAATATTAATTGAAGGCTGGAGAGACAGCTCACTAGCTAAGAATACTGACTGGCTGTTGTTCCAGAGAACCTGGGTTTAATTCCCAGCACCCACATGGTGGCTCAACCCTTTCATAGCTTCAGTCCCAGGGTATCCGACTCCCTCTTCTGGTCAGGCATGTATAGACATGCATGCAGACAAAACATTCGCATACATAAAATTTACCAGTAAATATTTTTAAAACATTACTTTGCTTGCCTTTACACGAAAATTTACCCAGTTAGAGTCGTTTGTATAATAATATGTATTATTAAGCAAATCAATATGGTAAATGATGGAGAACTGGTTTGGCAAAGAAGGTTTCCTGAAAGATACAACTGACTGGAGCCCCAAAGCAGTGCAGGAGTGAGCTATCTGAGATGAGAAAAAGCACACTTCTAGTACTTCAATTTTTTTTTTTTTTTTGGTTTTTTGAGACAGGGTTTCTCTGTGTAGACCAGGCTGGCCACGAACTCAGAAATCCTCCTGCCTCTGCCTCCCAAGTGCTGGGATTAAAGGCGTGCGCCACCACCTCCCGGCCCTCAATTTTTTTTAACTAAAGAAGAAAGAAGGAAATGGGTGTAGAGTCAGGGTTCTGCTGTGGGGAAAGTTTTAGAGACTAGGAGATTGGGGATGATGGAAGTAGACAGAGGGAAGATTCCTGGGTCAAGGTGGTTCTAAGTGTTTCACTGAGCCCATGAAAGAAGCTAAGTGTGCAGGAAAATGGATAGAACTAGAAAATAGTAAGTGAACTAACTCAGACGAAGAAAGGCAAACACCATAGATTCTCTCATGTTTAGATCTTCACTTCTGATTTTTATATACACATATCCACATGGGATTGAGGGATAGATGTCAGCAATTGACAAGGATGAGTGAGGGCATCTGCAGTAGGATATAGAACTGTTTGGGTATGTGTTATAGCTGGGTCTTATGGTTGCTCTGTTTTAAGCTTTCTGAGAAACCACTACACTGATTTCCATAGTGACTCTTGTTTACACTCCAACCAACAGCTGATAAGGTTTTCCTTTTCCCACATCCTCATGAGCATTTGAAGTCATTTGTTTTGTTTCCCCTCCCAACATATTTCCACTTATTATTTTGGAATTTCACGTTATGCATCCTGATTACACTCACTTCCCAGTCCTTCCAGGTCTGTCCCCCACCAGTCCCTCCTTGTGATATCCCCTGGAAAAAGGAGGAGGAAGAGGAGGAGGAGGAGGAGGAGGAGGAGGAGGAGGAGGAGGAGGGGGAGACAAGTCCAATTTGTGTTGCCCATATATTTACGGAGGATGATCAAACTCCCAGTGACTAGCCCTTTAAAGAAAACTGAGCCCTTCCCCACCCACACACCTCCTAGAAGTCATCAACTGTGAAGAGCTATATTTCAGCATCCTTATTGAAATTTTAAAGAGTTCTCTTTGATAGATTTTTTTGTCTAGACTGATACTTTTCTTGGAGGGGGTGCTGGGGTGCAGGTAGGGATAGTTATAGAAACCTTCTATGTCTCTCTTTCTCAACTAAGAGTCTGCAGTCATCAACACCACATTAATAGTAGCTTTCTTGCTCTATCTTTATCATCAACAGGAGCACAGATCATAGACTTCCACATGGTCAGTATATGCTCAGACCTCAGCATGGTCTCTGGTGGCAGTACAGACCAAGGACATCAACCTGCACCTCTGCCACGGCATGGGACAAGGACACCATCATAGCCCTCAGCGGCAGCACAGACCAAGAACATCAACATGGCCTCTTGGGCAACATGGGCCACAGACACCAATATGGCCCCTGGCAACAGCTCCAGCCATGGACATTAACATGACTTCAGGCAGCAGCAGAGACCATAGATATCCATATGGCCCTCTGTGGCAGCACAGTCATGAACACTAACAAGACTTTAGGCAGCACAGACCGTGGCCCTCTGTGTTGTTTTCAGTGGTAACATGGGTCTTGAATATCCACATGCTCACCATGGACATCCACATGACTCTCAGGCTTCAGCAGGGCCCCGGGGAAGCAGTTAGATACCAAAATGGCCTCCAGGGCAAACCATTTTTGAAGGGGTCCAATCCAAAAATGATCTGTTGTTTTCTCACTGTTTAATCTTTTGAGTTCTTCATATATTCTCGATACTAATACACTGTCATGTACATCTGGAAAAGATTTTCTCCCATTTTTTTAGGCTGTTTCTTTGCCTTCCTTTGCTATACATGTTCTTTTTAATTTCATGAGGTCCCATTTGTCCATACTTGGATTTATTTCCTAGTTGGATGAAGTCCTAATCAGAAAGTCCTTTTTTTAAAGCTGTAATTCGAAATCTTTCCCCCACTTTCCCGCTGTAGTTTCAGAGTGTTAGTGGTTTTAAAAAGATATTTATGTATTTCATGTATATGAGTACACTGTAGCTGTCATTAGACACACCAGAAAACGGCATTGGATCCCATTACAAATGGTTGTGAACCACCATGTGGTTGCTGGGAATTGAACTCAGGACCTCTGGAAGAGCAGCCAGTGCTCTTAACTGCTGAGCCATCTCTCTCTAGCCCCGAGAGCATTAGGTTTTACATTAAGTTATTTGATCTATTTGGAGTTGATTTTCATGGAAGGTGAGATACCTCTAGTCTACAGTCTAGTTTCCTTTTTTCTTTAGTTTCCCCTGCATTGTTTGTTAGAAAGGTTGTTTTTTCTACTTTGAATATTTTTGGTGTCTGACTTAGTTAGCCTTCTACGGCTGTGAAAGGGACACCAAAGATCAAGGCAACTTATAGAAGAAAGCATTTAACTGGAGGCTTGCTTACAGTTTCAGAGGGTGAGTCCATTATCACCAAGGCAGGGAGCATGGCAACACACAGACAGGGATGGTGCTGGAGAAGTAGTTGAGAGTTTCATATCCTGATCTGTAGGCAGCAGACAGAGAGTGCAAGACTCTACTTGGTATGTCTTTTGAAACCTCAAAACCAGTGACACACTTCCTCCAACAAGGCCACATATTCTAATCCTTTTCAAACATCTAAACCCATGGAGGCCATTCTCATTTAAATTGCCACAACATCTTACTAAAAATGCATGTCAGGTGGCTATAGATACATGGGTTTATTTCTCAGTTCTTAATTTGTTCCATTAGTTTACATGCTTTTATTTTTTTTAGTTTTAAATTTATAATAATTGTTATAATTATAAATAAATAAAATAATAATTATTATTGGTTTTTGTTGTTATTATTGTGTTAGGCTCTGTAATATAATTTATATATTTTTTTCTTTTATATTCTTTAGCCATGGTTAGCCTGAAATTCACTATATAGAACAGACTGACCTCAAAATCACAGAAATCTGCCTACCTCTGACTTCTGAGTATTAGGATTAAAGGCATGCACCACCACACCCAGAACCTATAGTATAATTTGAAATTAAGTATGGTGACAGCCCAATGTTACTAGTTTTCCCAGGGTTTTTGGAGATCCAAGACTTCTGTGCTTTCAAATGAACTTTAAGACTGTTTTCTTTACTGTGAAGAATGTTGTTATTTTCAATTTTTTTAAGTGTATTTGAGTGTTTTGTCTGTAAGAATGTCAATGTAATATGTGTGTACAATACCAGCAGAGGCCAGAAGATGCTGGGTCCCCTGGAACTGGTTACAGTTGGTCATGTGCTGGCATGTAGGTGCTTAGAATCAAACCTGGGAAGAACAACCACGGAGACTTCTCTCCAGTTCTGGTATAGGTAGGGTTTTTCTTTTCTTTTCTTTCTTTTTTTTTTTTTTATAAGGATTGCATTAAATATCGAGATTGTTTTTGGGAAAGAGAGACATTGTCACAACTTTTTAAGCTTTGGAGAATTAGAGGTTGGAAAAAACGATTTTGGTGTAGGAACTATCTTGTTATGAACATTTGTAGCAAACATGTACGTTGTATTTTTAATTCTTTTCTCAATAAAACAAGGGTATATTGCTTCAAAGTAATTCTTGATTACAATATTTTTCATGGTTCATCTAAAAATAGCAGAGTTTCATGAAGGGCCAAGGATGACAAACTACTTCAAATAAGCAAAACAAAACAATACGAAAATACATTTAACAGTACAGAGAAGACTTTTAAAAATCCATTCTGTTGAAATACTGATATGCAAAGAAATAATTTCTGGCTCATGGCCAAACTTTAAATTCCCAGAAAATTAATATCTAAAGTATTGACTTTATTGCTGAAAGGTACATTAATTCTTGATGCCAGAATGAGACTTGACAATTTGATTTCTATATAAATGACTGAATAGATAAAGTATCAAGTATAAGGAGTATTGTAGCAAGAAAATAACTGGCAGAAGTCACTATTCAACTAGTACTGACAGCTAAAACCAGCAAAGATTTTTCTATGCACAACAACTGAGACAATATTATTATAAGAATTTCAATCTGAAATAGCTACTATTATACTTCTTTCTTCTTCAGGATGAGTGGACCCATGGTATCTTCTGCCACCTCATTATTATGGGATCATCATAGGCAGGAAAGGTCTTGGAACACTAACACCAACAATCACCTCAGAGATCTTCAGCACTTATTTTATTCACCACCTTGGGATTTCCTTTTTATATTTTAAGATTAATTAAGCTATTCTTCTGTTATTTATTCTTTGGGAAGAATGGACCCAAAGAATGGTAGCCAAGACATGCAAGTACACCACGGAAGGGCGATAAGCGGAGCCATTCTGGAACTGAGGTGGGTGCAGCTGGTAATGGTCTCGGGAATGGGAGCTGCCGGAGGTAGGCGGGCAGCTCCACCTCCACCATATGATGCAAGTCCATCCAGGTCCATCCTGCCTGCAGCTTCTACTGGCATCTGCCTTCCCACTGCTGCACTTGCTCGTTTGAGAACAGAAGTGGCCAGCGGCCTCGGGTGGGAAGTGGCCCACTAGGCAGTGATGAGCTCACAGTGAATCCTGCTTTGTATTTTTATGGCCAGTCTTGATTTCACAATATAGCTTTGTATCATGATTATTTTCTCCTGTGCAACATTTTCAAGGATGAAGTCACTTCCACCAGAGGCAGAAGCTCACCTTGGCAGTGGGTCTGATTTGGGATTATGGAAAGGCACAACCTGTGTAGATTTTTAAAAATTATGATGCTATATTAGTTATTCACCAGTTATTCTGCCAGCCAGTCTCTACCTCCTGAAGATTCCTAAAGCATCACTTTCAACCATGGACCCAGTGTTCAAACTCATGAACATGTAGGGGGGGCATTTCAGACTCAAGGCCATAACAGATGCTCATAGACTTGATAGTTTTAGATAAAGTTCTAGGTGTTTTTGTTGTTGTTGTTGTTGTTCTGTTTTTCCGAGATGGTTTTGCAATGCAGCCCAGGCTGATCTTGAACTCATGACCCTTCTGCTTTAGCTTCCTTACTGATGAGATTAGAGGTATGCAACACCACATCTGGTTCAGATGGTTTTGAGTATAGCAACTCCATGTGCCCATCTTTCCACTTCCTAGTACCAATAGCAATAGTACAGAGAAGATGAGATATTTTCTTTTAAAAGGGTATAATCATCACATAGTTGTAGAATTTGATGGTTCATCATGATTGCCAACTTGATTAAAATATGAGACACCTAAGGGATTAGTAAAGCACATTTCTATGTTCCTGTGATGGAGATATAATTGGCAATTAGGTCAGGAGGGCTTTTCTCTAATCAATTAATGAATATTTGGGTGGATGCATATTATAACGGCATCACTGAAGCTGGTAAAAGTTGGGGGTGGGGCTTAGTTAGAGGAAGTACAACAATGAGAGGTTCATGAGCTTATTATAACCTTGTCCTTTCTCTTTTTGTATTTTCTCTGTCTTTTGTGATTTCCGTGGTGTGAACTGTGAGGCTCTGCCATGCCTTCCTCACCATGATGTCAAAACTCTCTTGACAGTGATCCAAAGTAAGCCTTCCTTTCTTGACGCTGTGTCTGGTTTCTGTTTGGCCACAATGACAAGACAAAGAATGAATGCAAGGATGTTTATTTGTCTCATGGTTCTGAAGGGACAAGACTGGAGGAGTAATCTAGTGATGGCCTTGCTGGCAGAGTCCTGAGGCTGTGTGGGACTTCACATGCCAAGGGAGAGGGAGTGCCGGTGTCCTGGCCTATCTCTCGTCTATAAATCCACCTTGTTCAATCCTGGGTGCTCCACCATTATCCTAGTTAATCCTCCCCAAAGCTCCACCTGTAAGCACCACAGATGGATTGAGTGCTACCCCCTTACTACTTCACCCTGAGGCTCGATGTCAGCACATGGAGCCTTGGAAGATATATTCCCATAACACTGTGCCTGTTCGTCCTCCACTGGAAATCACTGCGCATTTACTACACATTATTATCTAATAAAGAAAAGCAGATCACCAATGGCAGTGATTTTTGTTTAAGGAAAAGTCAAAACACTCCTGGAACACAATCCTCTGAGCGTTCTGGTCATTGCTGTTCTCAGACCAGAGCAGTTGTGATCACCCTCATGAGCAAGTCACCAGACTGGATCCACTAACATTCCATTGTGGAGTTAAGGGAAGGCTCATGGGGCACATGAGACAGCTTGGTGGGGGTAATTTTCACTATAGCATGTGAGGCCCGGCCCCTCTTGGAGAATATACAGGGTTTGTTTGTATTTCCCCAGGAAAAGATCAAGCAAGATCCCCAAAGAAAAATCTGAGAACAAGTGCTTGTGATCTTAACAGAGATTAACATAGCTCCACTTGGTTTCTGAAGAAGTTTTTTTCCTCCTCCTTCCCCTCTTCCTCCTCTTCCTCCTCTTCCTCTTCCTCCTCCTCCTTCTTCCTGTCTCTCTCTCTCTCTCCTCCCCACCATCAGTCTTTTCTTATGCTTTCTATGGATTTCTAAGTTTCCAAAAACTTAGATGGTCTAGTTTCTAAAGGTGCTTAAGATTTAGAAATTAGCATATTTCTCTGAAGGAAATTCAGCATTCTTGATGTTTCTCTCTCTGCTCCTCACGTGTTTACCTCTTCTTAGTTTTCACAGTTTGCTGCTGAGCTTTTGTATGGGTTTACACTGCAGGAGTCGATCTCCCTTGTTATCCATAAAAGACACCTTTTGAGTGGTGGAAGTGTTTGAGGTGAGCCTGAGTCTCCCTTGGTCTACCTCTGACAATGAGCTAGATCCCCAGACTTTTTTTCCTCCTTACACAAATGTTGCTAAAACAGCTTCTTGGGAAATCTTTCTAGATGTAACCTGGGTGCTGTTTCTTGTTTTGTTTTGTTCTTTGATGTACTAATGAGCATTCATCCATTTCACCTTGTTTTTCATGCCTTAAATGTTTTATGTGTCCTTTTTCATTCGTGCAACTGGATAGTAGTAAATTTCCTTAGGCCAATAACTATAGCTTTTCTTTCTTTTCTCTGACTCTTCTGTTTTGAATGCCCAACATTCAGGCCATAGAAAAATCTGACTGAATGGAAAAGAGTGGATCTGGTCAACTTGAGATGTGGTGTCACTTTCTATACCTGCAGAGGGTTAGATTTGCTATGGGCGTCCAACCCGGGAGCTTTAAGCAGAACTTTAAAATGAATCCAACTAGTACGATTAGAGTCTTGACCTGTTCATTTTGGCAGATTTGTCCTTGAATCCTTTCAACATGAAAGATATTTAATATGTGTGTGGACTGTGGTGCACTACATTTTGGAGCAGTCCTTCTTTAGCAAGAATGAGCTCTGGATTATCATCTGTCAGGAGCTCTGTGGAGTCAACGTGTGAGTTCAGCTACATCATCCTGCTGTTTGCAGTTTGGCTGGAATACAGCTGCAGTTTTCTGCTTGGAGAGTCTTTTGGGACCAGGCTTGTATTGGGGACCTTCATGGCCTTTCCATCTTGGCCTTCATGCCACAGTTTTCTTGGATACAATGACAAACCTAACCTTGGGAAGTTGTCTGGATATCTCTTCTTCAGTGACTCACTGTCCTACTTGTCATCAGTTACTCTGGTAGGGCTTCTAAAGGGTGTCATGAAAAGGAACCCCACTTAGGGTCAATTTGAGTCTATGTTACATAATCCTGGAGTCTTAAGAGAACTGGGGCTTTTGATAAGTGGGAGTAAAAGCCTGGTTAAAAAGCGTCATCTGAAGACACAGTCTAAAAAGAAACACATTTGATAAATAAGTTAAAAAAAATCTGAGACCAAATATAAAAGGTAGACAGATGGCCATTAGTGGACCCAGAAAGGAAGATGCCCAACTTGAACTAACAGTTTCCCATCATGGAATCTCTGACATGTAGCGATGGAAGGATGACTGGCTGCTGTTGGGTTCTGATTAAAGCTGTGTTTACAATGCAGGCAGCTAGGGGTTTGCCCAACAGCATTGCTATGGTGTCCTTAGTTTGGCCAGAATCAGCTGCAGCTTTCTGTTTGAGCATAGTTTCTGGACCAACCTTGCCTTGGGGACCTGTGCCATGTATGGCGTCTTAAACCTGATCTACCTTCCGCGTCTCCCCCTGGCCAGTACCCGGAAGCACTGCTTTAGTTTCTAACTCCAGTTCTAGCCTGTGGTAGGAACAGCTGTGGATGGGTCCCAGCCACTTCCAAGCAGGGACAATGTGACAACGTTCAGCTTCGTGCTTACCACTCACTCTTCTTAACTTCCCGTCTGAGGCCTCCTTGTTAATTTTGAAGCACAGAAAACCATGGAGCCTTCCTTGGCATCTAAACATACACAACCAGGAGCAGACATGTTGTGGACAGGCTCTTCATCCTGAACTGATGAGTAGTCTCCCTTTCCTGTGAGGTAAGTGGCCTACAGAGGACTTTAAGGAACTTGGCAGAGGAGTGCAGTGAGGTCAAGTGCCAAGTGTACTCCACACTTGTACCCTATTCTTGCCTCTCCTTCCTTCCTCATGGGTTCCCCTTGTCCCTTGCTCCTGATTCATAGATTTATACTCCCTGATATAGTAAAATCTGCAGTGCTCTACCTGTGATAACTTGCTATGGGTATTATTTGACTTAATGATGTTGTGAAGCAATGCTCATTCAGCAGGAGCCATATTCCACAAATCCCAGTATCTTCCTGTCCTAGCATTTTGTGGTGTAAGTTCTTTTGATGCTGGGTGGTGTCAGGATGCCACAGCTCCCAGGCAGCCTCAGTCACCAGTGTCCTGTAACTTCATAGTTACATGTCATTTAGTGTACACAGTTACATAGGACATGTCATTAAGCTATGATGCCTGTTCAGTGCATTTGGGCTTGCAATGCCTTCAACTTACCAGGGCTCATTAGGATGAACACGAAGGTGCATCTGCCAAGTATTCACCTCTTAGACTCTCCCCTGTTGAACATTGCTTCCTCAAATCCCGTGTTCATCCCATCAGGAACGGGACTCCGTTCTTCCCCATGTTCTCTCTATGAAAAATGAAAGATAGGAAATAAACAATCATATGAATACTTCTTTCTCTTTCCCCAAAGGAAGTTTGAAGTTCTATAAATCAAGAGGCAGGGAGCATTTCAGAAAGCCAGTCAACCACACATTTCAATTTAGATCTCATTGATCCTATATTAGCATGCAGGGAGAGAGTTATTAGAGACTGTGGTTCAGTGCCTCCTGCAGGCACCTTTGTTTCTCACAGAAGACATTGTCGTTGTGTGAGGGAGTGGATAGCCTGGTAGACATAGGTGCCAAGCATTCCTGGTGACTTTCAGGAGTTGGAGACAAGTCTCTGTGGAGGAAGGTTAATGTTAGGAGAGAAGTCACCTCTCCTACCTAATTCCACAGACATTTCTTTTCAGTCATCAAAGTAAACAGGCTTCACGCATCATGGGAACTATAGATCTCCCACTTTAAATAATACCCAGAAGAAATACAATTTATCACCCACTGACTAGTCTTCTTTTGATTGGAAAACACATGTGAAAAGATTTTAAGAAAAAGATAGAATATCACCTAATACAGTTGCAGGGACTTTGGGGGAACAGCTAGAGGAGCAAGCATGATGCGGCCTGCATATTCCAATTTGAGGGTCCTATCAGTGGCTGTGCTGTTCCTCCCCGTGCCATTTAGATTGGCGGTTTTCACACTATGCCCTTTCATAGCCCCAGGTGTGTGCACACTAAGCCTCAGTGCTAGCTTTCTCTTTGTTTCTCCCATTGTGAGGCAGATTGATTGTAAGAGCCAGAGGGGATGGAGGACACCAATGTAACAGGTCTTCCAGACACAGCAGGACTGATGCACATATGGATCCACAGAACCTGTGGCAGGCAGCCTGCCCAGAACCAAACCAGACAGGGTCCCAACACTACAGTGGAGAATCAGACACAAGCTCCCACCCACAACCAGGAAGCTATATCCAACTAATAACTGCTCCCGAAAGGAAAACTTAGTTTCTTCAAGAGAGTCTCGCTGTGTGGACAAACCAAACTTAAGGGCAGGTCCCGTGTCTAGTAGTAAATGACTAATATAATGCAAACTCAAAGGTATTTTTGGAATTTTTTTTGTCCCTTATTGCTTGGTTTGGGCTGTTTACTTATTTGTTTTTACCATATTGGTCATCTGCTTGTATATTACGATTGCTGACTTTGAGTTTTCATGGGTTTTGTGTGTGTGTGTGTGTGTTTCTGTGTTTGTGTATGTATGTGTTTGTGTTTGGGTCTAAGTCTCTGTGTGTGGTACATGTTTGTACCTGTGAATGTATGTGTGTGTATCTGTGTTTGTGTGGTATATGTGTATGTGTGGTGTGTGTGTATATGTGTGTGTGTGTGTGTGTGTGTGTGTATGTGTATGTGTGTATCTGTATATATGTGTATGTGTAGTATGTATCTGTGTATATATGTGTGTCTGTATATATGTTTGTGTGTCTATGTGGTATGTCTGTGTATATATGTGTAGTATGTGTGTGTTTCTATGTGATGTATCTGTGTGCGTATGTGTAGTATATGTATGTATGTGTAGTGCTTGTGTATGTATGGTGTGTATGTGTACGTGTGTGGGGCATTATATGTGGGGTGTATGTGTATGTGAGTGTGTGTGTATATGTGTGTGTGTCTGCATTTCTCGTGCTCTTTCTTAGTTTCTTTTTTCTTTTTGTAAGTTTTGTTTTATCTTTGTTTGTTTCTTAAGAGAGAGATAGTTGATGTTGGAAGGGTGGGGAGGATCTGGGAAGAGATGAGGGAGGAGAAACTGTGATCAGAATATTTTGTGTGAGAATAACTTTATTTTCAATAAAAATAGTCTTCCATTTCTCCCTCCCTCTCCCCTTCTTCTTCTTCCTCCCTCTTTCCTCTCCTTACCCTATCCCATCCTCCTCCCTCTCCCCAGCTTCCTTCCCATCCCTCAGATAGGATCTTACTATATACCCCAAGTTGACCTCAAACTCATGATACTACATCCTAGTTTCTTGATTGCTGAAATCACACTTATGCACCATCATGTCTAGCTTATTTATTTCTTTTAATGTTATGGATTAAAATTAGCTTCATATATGCTATACTAGCCCTGACAACTGAGCTTATACCCACAGCCAGTTATCATAGATGTGAATATCTATAGAAGACAAATTACTGAAAATTCATCTCAATGCTATAATCTAGGAATAATAATTCTTAGTTGGATACAGTTTTGTGTATACATACATAACATGCTTTCTATGTATCATGTAAGTGCTGGAGAGCAACACCTGTAAGCAAAATATCTAGTTTATATTGCAAAAAGCCAATGGGCTTACTTGTGCTTTAGGGACACCGTATGATCATTTCTGTCCTACCCAATGCTTTGTGTTTCATGACAGCACTGCCTTGAAGATCAACTCCTTCTACAGGATGCTTGATGTGGGACCCTCAAAGGTATGGCAGAAATGCTCCACAGGTGGGGATTTCCTAAGAGCTAAATGATGGTGCCTGAGAGAGCTGGATATCATTAAAGCATCTCATAAATCCTGGGGAGCTTTGGGTCGAGTCTTGGCCAGATCTAGACCTTAGAGTGATTTTACATCATGATCTTTCTGCCCTCCGCTAATACTGGGGATTGTTTGGGATCAAGCTATGTTTTGCTAACAAATCTCCCTGCAGTGAATGGGATGAGACACAGAGGATTTTGAGCTCTAGAATGAAATGTACTTTGCAGCAATTGCTCTCCCCATCCCTGCATCCTCCTGACCTACTTTCCACGAAGAAGGAACTTTTGCTGCGGTCCACAGCAGGTAGAGAACACTTATATTCTACAGTATCATGGATGCTCATACTCAACATTTTTGTTATTCAAGGGACTCCTTAAGCAGTGGGCTATTGAGTCACATTTACTGATTGCATCTCTAAAAGAAAAGTCCTGATTTATAGTGTTTCTTAATTTCTGTGATGTAAATAATCTTCCCAAGGTCATGTTACGCTATGAAGGTAATACTCAGGGGAACTGGGAGGAGATGCATATGTTATAACTCTTGAGAGTACAGTCAGCTCCAAGATACTACTGCTTCAGGTGACCCCTAATGACAGAGATCTGCTCTGAGGATGCCCAAATTGACCCTTTGTCCTTACCTATCAAGGGAACTATTAGAGGCATTTCTTAAATAATGTATACATCATATATTTAAAAACAGGATCATACTGGAGTAAATTTTATAAACATTACTGAGAGAAAGATATGAAGAACTGGTATGCTCTCCAGCACTTTCATGATGCACAGAGAACATGTTGTATGTGTACACAAAACTATATCAGTGTTTGTGTGTGTATGCGTGTGCGTGTACCTGGTTATTAGGCTTAAAAATTGTGCTAACACTCAAGATATGGTTCAATGGGTAAGAGAACTTGCTGTGCTGATATGAGGGCCTGAGCTTGGATACCAGCACTCATGGGAAAAAGTCAAGAATGACTGCAATGACTGCACAGGCACCTGTAAACCCAGTACTGAAAGGGCAAACCTAGATGAATTGCTGGGGCTTGCTGGTCACCAGCTTAGTTCCAAGTTCAGTGAAAGACTCTGTCTCAAGGAAAGAAGGTGGACAGTGAGAGAACAGGCCACTTCATGTCCTCCTCTGACCCAACATGTGTGCATAGGCTCTCATGTGTGTGTGGTGCATGCACACACACATACACTTATAAGCAATCTGTATCCATTTTATAATGCACCTTATTCCCAACCATTTCCTACTTCAAAACCCATCTATCTTTTTTCTTTTTGTCCTGTTTTTCTTCCATCCTTCCTCATTCCCCCTTCCTTCCTTTTCTTTGTACCTTCTGGGTAAAGGAAGGCATCAGGAAGCCAAGTTTTGTATATAGTTAGCACTGGACTCCATTTTTAGACACAAGACCTGGGCTTTATCCATTGTGTAGAGTCCCACAATATTTCAGTAGGACTTTGATTATTTACTAAGTGTTTAGGCCAGTGGTTATAATCAATATCTGGTATCATCAGTTTCCTTTGAAAATCTTAGTTATAAGTTACAATACACATGTACTTTAATATAAAATTTGACAGTTTTTTTTCAGAAGACTACCTAGGGATTTTTCATTGAAATGAAGAAATATTTAGACTATAATCAGCCCTGACTCGTCTTTGGATAGGTGTTTAGAAAGATGATTATTATCACTGAGTTATGGGCTCACCTATAGCTTAGATGGATCCCTGTATGAACACAAACCTCTTCTGGATATTCCTTCTACCACTGCAGTCCCCTGGTCTTCTGTGGATGCTGCTCATGGTTTTATCTACACATGATAACAAGATGTAATTTAGTCAAAATAGAGAAGCTTATAGAATCAGGCATTTAGACAACAAATGTTTTTATTCAGTGCTTGCAATGTACCAGGTCCTCCATTAACCACTGAGAGTCATCACTGGACGAAGCAGACAAGATTCTTGTCCTCATGGGCTTTATATCTTAGCAAGAAGAGGCAGGCAGTGGATGGATGGATGGGTAGGGTGAGTGAGTGAGTGGGTGAGTAAATGAAAGAAATGAATAAATGGAGTGCCAGCAAATAGCTTTTGGGGGACAGTATTTAGTCTTTCCTTCAGGAAGCAAAATAGCACTGGACTCTTTTAAGAAATCTCTCCAAAGCTCTGTATGTGGTAAGCTGTAGAATCCAGAGGTTGTGGTTTCAAGTCAGAGGTGTCTGGAAAACACTTAGTTTTAAAGTTGACCTTTTGTTATTGGTAAGACTCAGGACTGTAAATGCAGTTCTTTTGGGGGTGGGATGCGGTGGTGGTTCTATGCTCATTTTAACTCCCAAATAATAGACACAGACCTGGTATTTTTATTAATAATCTGCAACCTAAGCTGGGCAGGTTCTGAGATATTCTAACCCTCTAAGCTATTTACCTCCCAGTCACAGGCCCTCTGTTAGTTGTAGTTTGAGCCGCTTCCTGGCTCGCTCTGTCCACGTGAGTCCTTACAGTTGCTCTCTCATCATGACCTCATGGCGAATCCCTTGGTGACCTGCTCATCATCATGACTCCTGGACCTTCTGACTCATGGCCACCTCTTTGCTTCCTTCCTCATGGTCCTCCTTGGACTTCCTTCTACCCCCTCCACTCTCACAGACAATTGAATTGGAAGTTCTATCCTTTTCCTGTCTGCCCAGATAATTGGCTGATCAACTCTTTATTGACCAGGAATCAGAGGCAGACTATGAACTGCTCCAAACAGCTTTGAGCCTGGACTTGTTAAAAGCTGACGTGAACCAGTCTAGCTGATGGAATTGTTTCCTGTCTCATCAACTGGGTCAGATAACCAGATACTTCTGATAAATACCCCATTGCCTGAGTCCCCTCCTAGTCTTTGACTAACATTCCAGCCTTTCTGGGCCCCGACAATAACATCCTAATTTTAGCAGGAAGTAGTTTCAGAAGAAAGTACATCACTCCTCATCCTCTACAAAAGTCTGGAGTGTTAGGTAAAAAGGAAACTCCCTGGTATAGGAGACAAAATTTCTTGTTTTACATAAAGAAGTGCAAGATCATATTATGTAACTATTTCAGCTAATGAATCTACCTCTTGATAGATTTGAGTGTTAACAGGGACCTTTCCTGGTATGCCAACAAGCACTATAGGTAGCTTCATTTGTGTTGAAGATTCTACCAGACAAACTGACTGACTTGAACTTCTATGTGTTAGTGGTTCAGAAAATTTTGTAGGGATGGATTTGTAAATGTTGCTTACTTTTGGATTTATCATGGAATGTTTTATTTTCTCTCTCTATGGTGATTGAAAGTTTTGATGGGTATAGTAATCTGGGCTGGTGTCTATGGTGTCGATGGTGTCTATGGTGTCTATGATGTCTATGGTGTCTATGGTGTCTATGGTGTCTATGGTGTCTGTCTATGGTGTCTATGGTCTCAGAGTCAGTAGCACTTCTGGCTTTTAGAGTCTCCATTGAGAAGTCAAATGTAACGCTAATAAGTCTGCCTGCATTTGTTACTTGATCCTTTTCCCTCTCAGTGTTTACTTTTCCTTCTTTTGTTCCATAGGTTTAGCTTTTTGTTATTATGTGGCAAGGGGACTTGCATTTCTGGTCTAATCTACCCCATGTTTTATATTCTTCTTGTACCTTTATCTCCTTCTTTAGGTTAGGAAATTTTTCTTTTATGATTTTGTTGAAAATATTTTCTGTACTTTTGACCTGGGTTTCTTCTCCTTCCTCTATTCCTATTATTTTTAGAGCTGGTCTTTTCATAGTGTCCCGGATTTCTAGGATATTTTGTGTCAGAAAGTTTTTAAATGTAACATTTTCATTGATGAATGTATCCATTTCTTTTATGTACCTTCATGACTGAGATTTCTCTGTTCCATCCCTTGTGTTTTGTTGGTGAAGCAGGCCTTGGCAGTTCCTGTTTGAATTCCTAAATTTCTCTCATTTCTAGAATTCCTCAGTTAGAGTTTTCTTATTGATTCCACTTTTATTTTCTGATCTTGAATAGTTTTATTTGCTTTTTATGTTTGTTTGTTTTTTCAACTGTTTGTGTTTTCCTGAATTTATTTAAAGGGCTTATTCATTTCTTCCTACTGCTTTTTGTTTTTGTTTGTTTGTTTGTTTGTTTTCTTTTGGATTGCTTTAGGGGATTTATTCATTTCTCCTTTAAAGGCTCCTATCACCTTCATAGAGGCTGTTTTAAGGTTTTTTTCTTGTTCATCAGGTATATTGGAATATCCAGGGCCTGCTGTCGTAGGGGTGCTGGGCACTACTGGAGACATATTGCTCCTTGTATTGATTGTGCTTTTATAGTGGCATCTAGGCATCTGGGATTTGTATGATTATAGGTCTAGGTGCTGATTTCTGGTTTCGCCTTTGTTTTGTAGATGTTTTGTTCCTTGGTTTCTATTTTCTGTCTGGATTTTAAGAGAATGTGATGACTATGTATTGCCTTGTAGGAGTTTTTCTGTGGACCTAATAGTTGTGGAAGCTTCAGGTAAAATGTGCTTTGAGGTATTAGGAGATGACACTTATGGGGAATAGGCTGGGGTTCTAAAAAGGCTCACAGAAGGAGGGAGAGTGGAGTGTTCAACTGGGACCTATTTATTTAATTTCCTTGCAAAGGGGAGAGATAGAGAAGAGAGGTCTCCTCAGAAGCTCTGCTCTAATGCTGGTGCTGAGACTAGTGGATTGATTCTGTTTCCTTGACCTGCTCAGCAGGCATGTTCTCAGGAATATCTGCTAGCATTGGAGGCTGGGAAAATGTGAGACGTTGGGGATGAAAGATTGGAGGAGAAGATCATTGTGATCAACTTGGGATCAGGTCAGAGGGTAAAGGGTGTGAGACTGTGGGAATTGAGACTGGAGGAGAGGAAGGAAAGGTGAAGATTACAGGTCTGCTACCTGTTTTCCTGACAGGACTTGCCTTTGGGCTAGTTGGGGGTGGGGAGGGTGCTGGCATTGGGGGCTGGAATAAAGCAATAAGTTTGGGCAAGGAGATTGTTGTGTTTTATAGAAAGAAAGAGAAAATAGGAATATATTTGGTGGAGGTTCCGAATGGTGTGGGGGGAAGGGGTGTCTCTGTGGGCCCATGATGAGGCATCCCTTCCATCCTGAAGTACCAGCCACAGGATGGCATAGTATAGAATAGACTTTATTCAGGGCATGGGGGGCGGGGAGTTGAGGGGGATAGTAGAGACAGAAAAAGGCAGAAAGAGAGGGAGTTGAGGAGTAGAGGCAGGCCATGAGCACATGGAGAGAGAGGGGAGGGGAATGGGGAGAAAGTGTAAGGAGCAAGAGAGCAAGAGAACAAGAGAGAGAGGAGGGGGCAAGCAGCTTTTTATATAGTAAGTCAGGCACACCTGGCTGTTGCCAGGCAACTGTGGGGCAGAGTCTAGACTAAATGCCAACAGAGGTGAAGAGGGGAAGGTCTGTGGGATCCACAAGAGCTGTGGGTGGGTGGAGGGAGAGGGAAGGCTGCAGCAGGGAAAATGTTAGAGAACTAGGGGTTAGACTGAGGAACTGGGCCTGGAGGGCTTGAGGGAGAGAAAAATCTGCAATCTACCTAGTTCCCTGGCAGGGGTGGCTTGTGTAGTGGGGGATGCTTGCAGGGTTTGAGTCTTGGCACAATTTTAGAATGTCATGATCAACTCCCAAAGATATAACCAGCTCCAATCCCCCCCCCCATTTCTGCCCTCCCTCCAACCTTAGGAAACAGCCAATCATTGTTTATCCTCTACTTTTGTCTGTTATAGTAATTTGCTACACACTAGCTTGTATGATGTGTGGTCTTTCACTTAGCATAACTTTTCAAGTTCATCTATGGGATAGCCAACTATGATGTGGTCATCTACATATGTTATTCCTTTTTATTTCAGAAAATATTCTATTGCATGGGTGGTGTGTGTGTGTGTGTGTGTCTGTCTGTCTGTCTGTAACTTGCTCACCTTTACCTGCATAATTATATTTGCTAATCTGATTGAAAATACATTTCTAAAAAGATGGAAGGAGAGACCCCTGGTCCTGGAAAGACTGGATGTAGGGGAACACCAGGACAGAGTAATGAGAGGGGTTTGAACGGAGAAAAGAGGGAGGGAAGGGGGCTTATGGGACTTTCGGGGAGGGAGGAAACGGGAAAGGGGAAGTGATTTGGAATGTAAATTAAAAAAATAAAATAAAATAAAATTAAAAAAAAAAACAGAAAATACCACTCTCACAGCACCACCTTGTGGACAGCAGTGAAAACACTTTCCTTGTCATTCCATTCAGTCACTAAAGGAAAGAAAATGACGTGAAGTTTTGTGGAAGTTTAGCATATACCAGCCACCCCAAGTCCTTTTTGGAAAGAGATATGAGATGAATACTTTAAGTATGGTTAAACTGTAGAGGTGAGGGTGTGTCTCAGTTGGCAGAGTGCTCGCCCAGCATGCATGAAACTCTTGGTCAAATCTCCAGCTCAATAAACCAGCTTGGTGATGCTTGCCTGTCATCCCCACCATCAGGAGGCAAAGGCAGGAGGATCAGAAGCTCAAGGCCATCCTCAGCTACAAAGAGTTCAAGGCCAGCCTGGGTGGCATCCATAAAACCCTATAACTCGTAAATAAATAAGTTAGTTAAGCAATTGAAACTGGATATTCTGAAAATAACAGGTTGAATTCAAACTTGATCCTCTCTGATTTCTAAAACAATCGTGTATTAAAAATATCTGTTATTTAGATTGTGTCTGGTGACCACTAATAATGCTTTAGGGATTCTCGCCAGGATGCATCTCTGCAATCGGGTTTCTCATTTATTCTCATGAAGTCAGGTATTTTTCTGTTCCCCTTGAGTGTTAAGGATTGAATGTGAATCTGAGTTCATGTGAGACAAATGCTTAGCTGCTGACCTATACCCCAGACCCAGGTGGACACACCCGTTAATAGCTAGTCAGATGGAAACACCTAGAACCACACTTGGACTTTTCTGACCTCATCTTGAGTCTGGGCTCTTTGTTTCCACCACACCTTCTCATTCCCTGGAGGTGTGTGTGTCCCATTCTCATGTCCTTTACGTGGTCACTCCTGTTCTGCTGTTCAGACTGCCTCCTGTGGTATTTGGGAAGCCTTTTCCCCATATGAAATCAGTCTCTCATTCTCTCATTCTTTCATTTTTCTCTTCTCTTCTTTCTCTTCTCTTCCTTCTCTTCTCCTCTTCTCTCTCTCTCTCTCTCTCTCTCTCTCTCTCTCTCTCTCTCTCTTCCCTATCTCTATCTCTTTTTCTCTCTCTCATCTTTCCCTCTCCCTTCCTTCTTTCCTCTTTCCCAAAGAACGTCGGACCACAATATTTAAAAATTTAAACTTAAACAATTGTTAAGCTGAAAATGCCCATATTTTATATAAGGTCTGTGTGTCTGTCCTCTGAGAGGTTCCTTAGATGTCTTACATCATACAAGTTTCTATGATTTGATCATGTCCTCCAGGATTGGTTCAGTCCGAACTAACTCTAGCCAGTGGGAAGAGAGTCTTCCTCTCTCCTCCCCCTCCTTCCTCTCTTCCTCTCTCCATGCCTACCTCTTTCTCCCTCTCTTTAGTGAGGGAACAACCTCACTGGTTACCAAACTCAGAAGTCACCATCTTCCATATTCCTCCCCTTCCCTCCTCCTGCAGCCCACCTCAGCCTACCCTTTCTTTGACCCCCTGCTTTCCTTAAGGCACCCACTCAGTCTCCGGTAACTTCCCTCAATCTGCTCAGATATCCTCAGCCACATAGTCCTGACAACCATCCAGCTAGTCTCTGCTCACGCTCTGGGCTCTTGCCAGTCTGTTTCACACCAAGGCATTTGTTCAAAATGCAAATCCTGCCAGGCCTATTAAAAATCCTTCTAGATTCTCGCGCCCCCTAGTGTAGAATGCCATGTGGTGCCTTGCCTGCCAGTCCAGCTGTTTCTCACCCTCTCTGTACAAAGTTCTCTGCTCATCGGTCCTGTTGGCTTCTCCGTTGTTCTGGCAAACCCTCCACGGAAGGTTTTTACCCATTTCCCCCTCTTGTTCGTATTTCAGCTCCTCACCCAGTTACCTCTGCTCAGCCTTGCTACCTCAGCCTAGCTGACTCTTCCTAGGAGATACCTTTTCCTAAATTTTTGTAAGATTGGCATACCATACTCCCTTCCTCTTAACCCTAACCTCAGTTTTCAGTTTCGAATCAATGTGGTGAGTTTTTGACTCATGCTGTCTTCTCAGGAAAGCCTAAATCCCCTGAGACATGGGAAGAGGCTAGCCGATTTTGCTGTGCTTTCAGAACCGAAGCACAGTGCCTGGCACACAGGGAGGAAATGGTCCTTACAGAGCCACATTACACACTTGATCCTCAGCTGGTGGCGCTATATGGAGGAGGTTCTGGAAACCTCGGGAACTAGAGTCAAGGTGTAGGAAGATGTATCCTTGAAGCTGTATGCTTCCCTGACCCCCTCTAGTGTCCTGTCCATCTTGATATGAACTTCTCTATCCGGCTTTTGCTTCCTTACCATAATGGAAACCTCTGAGACAATGAGCCAAAAGAAAGAATTCCTTAATAATTTCTTATTTTCAGATATTTTGGTCAAAAATGACATGGATACTAGAAAAGTTGAATGAATGAATGAATAAATGAATGATAATGTCTTAAAGTCCCTACCAAGGCAATTATGACAGTTGATAATGTATGCTTATTGTTTCTTATTCATGTTTAAGGTAAGGTCAGGTCCAGGTATGGTTGAAAGTTCCATGTGATCTGGACAGGGCTGTTTCTGAAAGATGAGAAACCCCAGACCTGCCTGCCCCTTGCCTAGTCTTATCTGGTCTAGTGACATCAGTAAGCTTAAGATTGAAAAAATTGTTTCCATATTTCTCCTCAGAGAGTATACTATTATTCTGAGTGACATACTAGTCTAGGTTTGTCTTAGGGTTTATGTTGTTGTGATAAAACACCATGACCATAAGCAACTTGAGGATGAAAGGGTTTATTTTAAATCACAGCTTATAAGCTGTCATCAAGAAGTCCAAGCAGTAACTCGAGCAGGAACCCGGAGGCAGGAGCTGCTGCAGAGGCTACGGAAGAGTGTTGCTTACTGGCTTGCTCCCCATGGCCTGCTCAGCCTGCTTTCATAGAGTACTCAGGACCACCTGTCCAGGGATGGCTCCATCCACTATGGGCTGGGCCCTCCCACAGCAATCAGTAATGAAGAGATACAGTAATAAGTGGTGTACAGGGAACGCTTATAGAGGCATTTTCTTAAGAGTCCCTCTTCCCAAGTGACTCCAGCTTGTGTCCAACTTGTGTCAAACTGATGCAAAACTAGCCAGAGCAAGGTTGATATTTCAAAAAGAAAATATCTCCATCTTCTCACCATCCCATTTGCACTTAGAGGCATAATCAGCTTGGGTCACTATTCCAAAAGAGTAATATATTCATCTCCCTGTAAATAACCTTTCCCTTGTTTGAGGAGCGAATGGGGAAAATAATAAAGTCATTTCCTTCAAAACACAACTTTAAAGATAAACCGGTAGTCCAGAAAATGGACAGCTTGCGGGAAAGGTTGGAAGTCCTGAGTTAATGTGTTGTTGACCTAGGCAAGGCCCTGCCAAGCTTTAGCTTGGTCCAGGTAGCTTTAGACCATGAAAAAATGCCAAAGCCTTACACTTGGTTGCTGTGTGAACGTAAATAGGGCAGAAAATGTCTATTATAGTTTTTCTGCTCAGATATTTACAGCCTTCTTTCTACAGAGACTGCCTCTACCTAGATTGGCTAAACCTGTCTCTTTGACCAGCTTTATAACAAAAACCCTGCCTCCTCATTTATAAGTAATAGCCCTGCCTCCTTGTGCAGCTGTATGCTATAACCCACCTCTCTGTTCTACTGTATATGCTAAACACACCAAGCTTCTCTGCTTCAGAGGCTTTTCCATCAGAGAGCCCGTCCACCCATCCCAGCTTGTCTGTGTGTCTGTCTTGTCTTCATTCCCACACTGCCAGTCTGGTTCATCCCTGGAGCCGTGCTCGATGCAAAAATAGCTAATTCTAAACAACACATCTCCATCTTAAAAATAAATCCAAATATGAATGGGTGCTTCACTTCAAGATAAAATAAAAACTCACACAGAATATTGACGTGACATGCAAAGTGAAGGATATGTTATGTAAAACAATTATTATCTCTCCACATAAACATGGGAACTTAATCTTTCCTTCACTGTTTTTTTTTTATTAATAGAATTTTGTCTCAGGAATAATTTAACATAAATTACAATGGATGAAACATGGCAAGCCAACATAGCTATAAACAAGGTAAAATTTCAAAGACTATGAAAAGAAAACCAAAGAATAACTAAAGGTAGGAGTGGGAATAGGGGACCTGGGCTATTTTCATGCTGCTGTAAGGAACTCTGCTTCGGGCAAGAGTTGCTGGGGTTTTCTCATCACTTGCTCGACTCTTCTTCCATTTACAGAGCCCTGAATTTGTGTAGCAAATGTACCTGTGCTCAGTTGTACAGGAGGGACCACAGTTGATTTGAGAGAGTCAAGGACTCCTCAAGGATCAGGCCCTAGACAGTTCTTGGGCCAAAAGAATATTCATATTGCTTGAGACTGGGCAGTATCTCTGGGACCGAGTGCTTCACGGTCTGCATTCAAGCTTTCCTGGTATCAACTCCCAAAGAGACAATGCAATACTCCTAAAACAAACTGAAATTCGTTTTAGACCAAAAAACTCCCCCAAACACAGTGTAGCTAAGCCCAAAGGAGACCAGGGTTTGCAGGGTTCCACTTGTCTGATGTATTTAAAATTCTCTGTCAAAGTGCTGATGATAAAGGTACCTTAACCAGCCACCTGAGCCAGTGGGCTGCCTCTGTGGACACAAGTTATTATTCACTTTGAAGCTTTGCCTTCCACACTCATTTCAGGTTTATAATACTCTTCTTGAGGCAAATGAAAAAGGCATCTAATAAATTGACATGGATCCTGAGTACAGAGAAGTTCTTTGGAATCTGACCTTCGGTTGCCACACCCAGAGCCCTAAATTAGTGAGTCAGCCAATAGGCTGCGGGGTAGAAAAATGTTCACATGTTTACCCTGTACATCTTCTAGAAAGAATGTGTGTCTTGTCTGTGTACCATTTCAGAAAATGTGTGGGTATTTAGCATAAGAGAGAAAGATCACATTCTTTAAAGGATGTTTACTTCTTTGAACACTGAGATGAGAAGAGACTGTATTTTTGTAGAATCTTATTTTATGCAGGAGTAAGGCTGTCTCTGTTTATGTTATTATTATTTATATCTAGCTTAGGAGAAAGAAACACCTAGAATACTGGTAGGAAGAACGTTTCTTTCTGTCTGATGCTATGACTGCTGGAGTTGTCGAAGCACCTGTCAGAGCTCCTCGCCCACGGGGCACCGCCTCCTCCCGCTCTCCCAGTAGGTGGAAGCCCCTTTGCTACTTCATTGCAAAGACTCAGCTAATGTGGCCATGTGAGGTGCGTCCTTGGAGAGGAACACTGCCTGAATCAGGAAGGCTTGAGCTGTTGCCATGGCTAAAAGCCGATGATGCACTCTGATGACTTCATCCTCAAATGGAAGTGAGCTTCTCTCTTCAGTCTTAATGAAGCCTCGGAAAAAGAACAATTTGGAAAACATGAAGAGGAGAGACAGTGTTTTCTCTTCCAAATGAGATGAAGGAATCACTACTCAGACCCTGGGTTAAAAACATGTTTTCAACAAATGGTGCTGGCTCAGCTGGAGGTCAACATGCAGAAGAATGCAAATTGACCCATCCTTATCTCCTTGCACTAAGCTCAATTCTAAGTGGATCAAAGATCTCCACATAAAACCAGACACACTGAAACTAATAGAAGGGAAACTAGGGAAGAACCTTGAACATATGGGCACAGGGGAGAATTTCCTGAACAGAACTCCAATAGCTTATACTCTAAGATCAAGAATAGACAAATGGGACCTCATTAAATTACAAAGTTTTTGCAAGGCAAAAGACACCGTCAAAAAGACAAAGCGGCAACCAACTAACTGGGAAATGATCTTTACCAACCTTACATCCGACAGAGGGCTAATATCCAAGATATACAAAGAACTCAAGAAGTTAAACTCCAGAGAGGCAAGTAACCCTATTAAAAAATGGGGTACAGAGCTCCACAAAGAGTTCTCACCTGAAGAATATCTAATGGCTGAGAAGCACCTAAAGAGATGTTCATCATCCTTAGTCATTAGGGAAATGCAAATCAAAACAACCCTGAGATTCCATCTCACACCAGTCAGGATGGCTAAGATCAAAAACACAGGAGACAGCAGTTGTTGGCGAGGATGTGGAGAAAGAGGAACACTCCTCCACTGCTGGTGGAATTGCAGGCTGGTACAACCACTCTGGAAAGCAGTCTGGCGGCTCCTCAGAAAACTGGGCATGACACTTCCGGAGGATCCGGCTATACCACTCCTGGGCATATACCCAGAGACTTTACCTGCATGCAATAAGGACACATGCTCCACTATATTCATAGCAGCCTTATTTATAATAGCCAGAAGCTGGAAAGAACCCAGATGTCCCTCAACGGAGGAATGGATTCAGAAGATGTGGTATATTTACACAATGGAATACTACTCTGCAATTAAAAACAATGAATTCACGAAATTCCTAGGCAAATGGTCAGAACTTGAAAATATCATCCTTAGTGAGGTAACCCAATCACAAAAGATCACACATGGTATGAAGTCACTGATAAGGGGATATTGACCCAGAATCTCAGAATACCCTAGACACAATCAGCATATCAATAGATTTCTAAAAAGATGGAAGGAGAGACCCCTGGTCCTGGAAAGACTGGATGTAGGGGAACGCCAGGACAGAGTAATGAGAGGGGGTTGAACGGAGAAAAGAGGGAGGGAAGGGGGCTTATGGGACTTTCGGGGAGGGAGGAAACGGGAAAGGAGAAGTGATTTGGAATGTAAATTAAAAAAATAAAATAAAATTAAATTAAAAAAAAAAAAAAAAAAAAGAAAAAAAAAAAAAAAAAAAACATGTTTTCTACAGCACTGGTGTTGACTGTAAGGGTACAGCAGAGAGAAAGAATGAGAAGCCACCAGTGGTATTTTTCAGTGGGGCTCATGAAAGAGGAATGTAGGAGTTAAATGCCCACCTGAGAGCTGTACATTTTCATCCCATTTGTTCAGACCCCTCAGACTCTTTTCTAGTTTTCTTTTTAGAAAAAGGGAATGGTTCCATTCCAGTTGACAGTAGCCTCTCTCCATTTGGTTCTGATGGCCATTTCCAATGAAGAAAACCGTCTTCCTGATCCGTGCTTATCTTCATGGTGCTCCCCTTCCCAGTGGTGGGAGTGAGTATCTGAGGATAGAACAGTAGCATTGACACCCAGGTCCATTGGCCTCTTCCCAGGGAAGCCAGCATACCAGGAGAAAACACAAAGGATGAGGTGCTGGCCCAGGGCACTATGGTCTTAGAACTGGCAGAGTGGATGGAGTTTTGCAGGCAAGAATAAGTCTGTTGTAGCTGTGTGTTGGGATGAGAATATTCATGTTACTTAATGCAACATGATGCGACACATAGGTATTTGTCACAGGTATTACCAGGACAACAGATGAAAGGAAGGTTCATCGCTTTTTAACAAGAGGTGTTTATTTTGAGGTAGAGTATAGACAGGGAATCCAGAACTTGTTTTCAAGGCTTAGGTTTGTCTCGTATGAGCCAGGTAACATTTGAGAGAGTATTTAAAATACCATTGCTGAGTTTCACTGATTCATTTATCAGCCAAATATAGCAACTATACAACTACGAATAAATCCCCGAGTACCTGCTTCATATGACTATTGGGAATTTAAGGCTAATGTTACATATACTCTCAACACAGTGCTCAGAACAGAATGTGTGGGATGTTTGTAAACAGGGGAGAGGAGGGTGATGCTCAGCTCACAGGTAAGGTGAAATAAAAGTGGTAATAGATATTAAAGAACATGTGGCCAATGTCACACTCAATTAAATGAGCTAATATGCATTTCTCATAATTAAAGAAAAAATAGGGAACCCCCCCAGGATTATGGTGCTAAATGCAAAGTCAGTCATTGACAAAATCATCCAACTGGGGCCAAGGTTGCTGATGGAAATCATGTGTCATCTGTTAGCATCTTGTCAAAGGTGCCAGTATTTAGAGACCTTTTAAGGTTTCCTCATTAGCTTAAGGAACTGGAGTTGTAATCAAGACAAAAATGGTCTTCCTGTCACCGTGGGTTTGCTAGTGTCCATCCCAGCATATGGCTTAAGTTTTCCCTCAAAAATGCCTTTTGAATTAATTTGAACAAAAATTCATTCTCACTTGAGCTGCTTCTGTCACTGGATGATTGTCTTGTGTTTGCCTGGGTACAGAATTGGCCAGTGGAACTCTGTGTCTCCTTTGCTTTTGCATGCCGTTCCTGGGGGACTTGGGGAGGAATTTCTGGAAATTTGACTCTTTAACCTTTATGTTTTATGTTATCTAAAATGTACTTATTTTTCCATGTTACTTCTAGTGCTAACACATGCATGCACGTGTGCATACATGCGAACACACACACACACACACACACACACACACACACACACACACACCAATGCACCAGTGTCTCCATTTTAAAGCCACGCATGACAATGGATTTAGACCTAGGCAGAAACTTCTTTTCAAAAAACGAAGTCTAAGTAGTTCTTGCAGTGGTAGCATGAATAGCCACACAGCTGTTAAACAAGGACAGCTATATCTAAAGCACACACTTGGGAGTCTCAAGTGCTCACCTATTGTAAGATGTACAGGCTTTTTCTGTGAGGGCTGACCACTGTAAAAGTGCAGATCAAAGACACGCTCCATTTTCCAGTCTGATAAGAGCTGCCTATTTGTGCAGAAAAGGATGCTGTAATTTCCGTTGATGTTGCACAGCCAAATAGGAAATGTAGGCGTCTTCAGCATGCTGCCCACCTGGAAGGGGAAAGGAGAATGCAGATGAACATATAGATCTTTCAGAGTAGTGAAAGAGGCCGATTCATTCTTTTAAAAAGAAGTTCTGAGTTTCCTATTGCACATGTAGCTTGCAGGCCATTGTATGTGGTATAATATTCAAAATTGAAGCTTCATGGAGAATGAATTTGTGCTTACAAATGGTTGAGAGTGCTAATGCCTCACTTTGCTATGAATGGATTGTGCTTTTTAAAAATGCAGCGACCTTAGAGAGAAGGTGAAGATTCTCTAGCTTGGTTTTACAGTGTGATAATGTAAGCTGAAATATAAATATAGACGTAGAAGTAGAAAATGAGATCTTTGCTCCAGTGACTGGGAAGTTGGGACAGCCAGGTTCTGAGACAGACAGGCATAATATCGCTTGGGTCTCGGGCGGCTTGTGTGTATGTGACTCCCAAGTGTGGGGCTGATCTGCAGTAACCAACGCGCCAGCTCTGCTGTGGGACTTCTGCCGGGCAGAGGGACGCCCCCTCCCCCCCCAGGAGAGATCACTCACCCCTGCACAGGGCAGGAGCCTACCAGCCTCCCTTTGGCGACCTCTGCTCCAGGAATCCACTAGGCTGAGCCTTTGGAGGTGCAAGGCCTCCCCAATATAAGATCACTTGGGGCAAGGCACATTAGGGCTCCAAAGTCACTCAGGAGCAGGCAGGCCCCAGAAATCGGTGCCAGGGGAATCCTGGCAATCCAGGGGGGGCAGAAATAGCTTTGCAGGCTCACAGGAGGTCCAACCAACAGCCAGTGGCAGCAGGACCAACTAACATCAGAGGTATCCAGATGGCAAAAGGCAAACGTAGGAATGTTACTAACAGAAATCAAAATAATGTGGGACCATCCGAACCCAACTCTCCAACAGCAGCAAGTCCTGGATACCCCACCACACCCGAAAGACAAGATCTGGATTTAAAATCACTTCTCATGATGCTATTAGAGGATCACAAGAAGGACACAAATAAATCTCATAAAGAGTTACAGGAGACCATGAATCAACGGTTAGAAGCCCTTACAAAGGAAACACAAAAATCGCTTAGAGAAATGCAGGAGAACATGGATCAAAAGATGGAGGCGCACAAGGAGACAACACAAAAATCGCTTAACGAGATGAATCAACGGGTAGATGCACTCACAAAGGAATCACAAAATTTGCATAAAGAAATGCAGAAGAATATGGGTCAACAGACGGATGCCCATAAGGAGGCAACACAAAAATTGCTTAAAGAAATGAATCAACGGTTAGATGCCCTTACAAAGGAAACACGAGAACTGCTTAAAGAAATGCAGGAGACAATGGATCAACAGATGGATTCCCATGAGGAGGAAACACAAAAATCACTCAGAGAAATGCAGGAGAACGTGGGTCATCAGGAAGAAATCCTGAAAGAGGCAATGCAAAAATACCTTAAAGAAATACAGGAAAATACAAACAAACAAGTGAAGGATCTCAGCAAATCCATCCAGGAACTAAAAAAGGAAGTAGAAACAACTAAGAAATCACAAAGGGAGACAACTTTGGAGATAGAAAACCTTGGGAAGAAATCAGGAGTCATAGATGCAAACATAAACAATAGAATACAAGAGATGGAAGAAAGAATCTCAGGTGCTGAAGACTCCATAGAAAGCATCGACTCAACAGTCAAAGAAAATGCAAAATGCAAAAAACGTGTAACCCAAAACATCCAGGAAATCCAGGACACAATGAGAAGACCAAACCTAAGGATTATAGGTATAGATGAGAGTGAAGATTTGCAACTTAAAGGGCCAGTAAACATCTTCAACAAAATTATGGAGGAAAACTTCCCTAACTTAAAGAGAGAGATGCCGATGAACGTACAAGAAGCCTACAGAACTCCAAACAGACTGGACCAGAACAGAAATACCTCCCGTCACATAATAATCAAAACACCGAATGTTCTAAACAAAGAAAGAATACTAAAAACAGTAAGAGAAAAGGGCCAAGTAACATACAAAGGAAGACCTATCCGAATCACATCAGACTTCTCACCAGAGACTATGAAAGCCAGAAGATCCTGGGCAGATCTCATGCAGACACTAAGACAGCACAAATGCCAGCCTAGACTACTATACCCAGCAAAACTCTCAATCACCATAGATGGAGAGACCAAGATATTCCATGATAAAACCAAATTTTCACAATATCTTTCCACAAATCCAGCCCTGCAACGGATAATAGGTGGAAACCTCCAATACAGGGAGAGAAACAACACCCTGGAAAAAATGAGATAATAACCTTCTTGAATCAAACCCAAAAGTAGATAACCACTCAAACATAAAGATAGCGTCAAGAATGGCAGATGGCAATAATCACTATGCCTTAATCTCTCTTAATATCAATGGTCTCAATTCCCCAATTAAAAGACATAGACTAGCAGACTGGATACGTAAACAGGACCCAGCATTTTGCTGCATGCAGGAAACGCACCTCAGTGTCAAAGACAAACACTACCTCAGAGTAAAAGGCTGGAAAACAATTTTACAAGCAAATGGCCCCAAGAAACGAGGTGGAGTAGCCATCCTAATATCAGATAAAATTGATTTTCAACCTAAAGTCATCAAAAAAGACACAGAAGGACACTACATACTGATCAAGGGAAAAATCCACCATCAAGAACTCTCAATTCTGAATATCTATGCTCCAAATGCAAGGGCACCCTCATTCGTAAAAGAAACTTTACTAAAACTCAAAGCACACATCGCACCGCACACAATAATAGTGGGTGACTTCAACACCCCGCTCTCTGAAATGGATCGTTCAGGAAAGCAGAAACTAAACAGGGACACAGTGAATCTAATTGAAGCCTTGGACCAAATGGAACTAACTGATATATATAGAACATTTCATCCTAGAGCTAAAGAATACACCTTCTTCTCAGCTCCTCATGGTACCTTCTCCAAAATTGACCATATAATTGGTCACAAATCAGACCTCAACAGATACAAGAAGATAGAAATAATCCCATGCCTCCTATCAGATCACTATGGAATAAGGGTGGTCTTCAATGGCAACAAAAACAAAAGAAAACCCACGTACACATGGAGGCTGAACAATGCTCTACTCAATGATAACTTGGTCAAGGTGGAAATAAAGAAAGAAATCAAAGACTTTTTGAAAGTTAATGAAAATGATGGCACAACATACCCTAATTTATGGGACACAATGAAAGCAGTGCTAAGAGGAAAATTCATAGCCCTGAGTGCCGCCAAAAAGAAACGGGAGACAGCATACACTAACAGCTTAATGGCACACCTGAAAGCCCTGGAACAAAAAGAAGCAAATACACCAAAGAGGAGTAGAAGGCAGGAAATCATTAAACTCAGGGCTGAAATCAATCAAGTAGAAACAAATAAAACCATACAAAGAATCAACAAAACGAGGAGTTGGTTCTTTGAGAAAATCAACAAGATAGATAAGCCCTTAGCCAGACTAACCAGAGAGCACAGAGATAGTATCCAAATTAATAAAATCAGAAACGAAAAGGGAGAGATAACAACAGAAACTGAGGAAATTCAAAAAATCATCAGATCCTACTACAAAAACCTGTATTCAACACAACTAGAAAATCTTGAGGAAATGGACAATTTCCTTGACAGATACCAAGTACCAAAATTAAATCAGGATCAAATAGACCATCTAAACCGTCCTATAAGCCCTGAAGAAATAGAAGTTGTCATTGGAAGTCTTCCAACCAAAAAAAGCACAGGTCCAGATGGTTTTAGTGCAGAATTCTATCAGACCTTCAAAGAAGACCTAACACCAATACTCTTCAAACTGTTCCACAAAATAGAAACAGAAGGAACACTACCCAACTCGTTCTATGAAGCCACAATTACACTAATACCAAAAGCACACAAAGATCCGACAAAGAAAGAGAATCTCAGGCCAATCTCTCTTATGAATATCGATGCAAAAATACTCAATAAAATTCTTGCCAACCGAATCCAAGAACACATCAAAACGATCATCCACCACGATCAAGTAGGCTTCATCCCAGGGATGCAGGGATGGTTCAATATAAGGAAATCCATCAATGTAATCCACTACATAAACAATCTCAAAGAAAAAAACCACATGGTCATCTCATTAGATGCTGAGAAAGCATTTGACAAAATTCAGCATCTTTTCATGCTAAAGGTCTTGGAAAGATCAGGAATTCAAGGCCCATATCTAAACATAGTAAAAGCAATTTACAGCAAACCGGTAGCCAGCATCAATCTAAATGGAGAGAAACTTGAAGCAATCCCACTAAAATCAGGGACTAGACAAGGCTGCCCTCTCTCTCCATATCTTTTCAATATAGTACTTGAAGTTCTAGCTAGAGCAATTAGACAAGAAAAAGAGGTCAAAGGGATACAAATTGGAAAGGAAGAAGTCAAACTATCACTATTTGCAGACGATATGATAGTATACTTAAGCGACCCAAAGAACTCCACCAGAGAACTCCTACAGCTGATAAACGACTTCAGCAAAGTGGCCGGATATAAAATCAACTCAAGCAAGTCAGAAGCCTTCCTATACTCAAAGGATAAGCAGGCTGAGAAAGAAGTAAGGGAAATAATACCCTTCACGATAGCCACAAACCATATTAAGTATCTTGGCGTGACTCTAACCAAACAAGTGAAAGATCTGTATGACAAGAACTTCAAGTCTCTGAAGAAAGAAATTGAAGAAGACCTCAGAAGATGGAAAAATCTGCCATGCTCATGGATTGGCAGGATTAATATAGTAAAAATGAGCATCTTACCAAAAGTAATACACAGATTCAATGCAATCCCCATCAAAATCCCAACTCAATTCTTCATAGAGTTAGAAAGAGCAATTCAAAAATTCATCTGGAATAACAGAAAACCCAGAATAGCTAAAACTATTCTCAAGAGTAAAAGAACCTCTGGGGGAATCAGTATCCCGGACCTCAAGCTGTACTACAGAGCAATAGTGTTAAAAACTGCATGGTATTGGTACAGTAACAGACATGTCGATCAATGGAACAGAATTGAAGACCCAGAAATGAATCCACACTCCTATGGTCACTTGATCTTTGACAAAGGAGCTAAAACCATCCAGTGGAAAAAAGATAGCCTTTTCAACAAATGGTGCTGGCTCAGCTGGAGGTCAACATGCAGAAGAATGCAAATTGACCCATCCTTATCTCCTTGCACTAAGCTCAATTCTAAGTGGATCAAAGATCTCCACATAAAACCAGACACACTGAAACTAATAGAAGGGAAAGTAGGGAAGAACCTTGAACATATGGGCACAGGGGAGAATTTCCTGAACAGAACTCCAATAGCTTATGCTCTAAAATCAAGAATAGACAAATGGGACCTCATTAAATTACAAAGTTTTTGCAAGGCAAAAGACACTGTCAAAAAGACAAAGCGGCAACCAACTAACTGGGAAATGATCTTTACCAACCTTACATCCGACAGAGGGCTAATATCCAATATATACAAAGAACTCAAGAAGTTAAACTCCAGAGAGGCAAGTAACCCTATTAAAAAATGGGGTACAGAGCTACACAAAGAGTTCTCACCTGAAGAATATCTAATGGCTGAGAAGCACCTAAAGAGATGTTCATCATCCTTAGTCATTAGGGAAATGCAAATCAAAACAACCCTGAGATTCCATCTCACACCAGTCAGGATGGCTAAGATCAAAAACACAGGAGACAGCAGTTGTTGGCGAGGATGTGGAGAAAGAGGAACACTTCTCCACTGCTGGTGGAATTGCAAGCTGGTACAACCACTCTGGAAAGCAGTCTGGCAGTTCCTCAGAAAACTGGGCATGACACTCCCGGAGGATCCGGCTATACCACTCCTGGGCATATACCCAGAGACTTTACCTGCATGCAATAAGGACACATGCTCCACTATGTTCATAGCAGCCTTATTTATAATAGCCAGAAGCTGGAAAGAACCCAGATGTCCCTCAACGGAGGAATGGATTCAGAAGATGTGGTATATCTACACAATGGAATACTACTCTGCAATTAAAAACAATGAATTCACGAAATTCCTAGGCAAATGGGTCAGATCTTGAAAATATCTTCCTTAGTGAGGTAACCCAATCACAAAAGAACACACATGGTATGCAGTCACTGATAAGGGGATATTGACCCAGAATCTCGGAATACCCTAGACACAATCCGCATATCAATAGATTTCTAAAAAGATGGTAGGAGAGACCCCTGGTCCTGGAAAGACTGGATGTAGGGGAACGCCAGGACAGAGTAACGAGAGGGGGTTGAATGGAGAAAAGAGGGAGGGAAGGGGGCTTATGGGACTTTCGGGGAGGGAGGAAATGGGAAAGGGGAAGTGATTTGGAATGTAAATTAAAAAATAAAATAAAATAAATAATAAAAAAAAAAGAAGTAGAAAATGAGAATGCCAGTTCTGTGTCATTGGCTAGTGTAATTGTTCCCAGTGTAATTCCCAAGGTCAGGCAATGCTTCACACAGCAGATGTCAAGTTTCTGGTAACACATGTATACTAGAGAAAAAAAATTCTAGGAAATGTGGGAAACACACTTGTGTACACATATACCGTCGAGCTCGTATGTAGATTATTGGTGAAGACATACACACAACAGAGTATTTTGGTTTCATATTACCATGATGGGTTGGAATTGTAAACAGTGAAGAATTCATCCAAATTAGATGAAAGAAGAAAAGGGTAAGCTTAATGCAGTGGTAGTGGGCAGAGCAGCCCTAGAATGGCCTGACACACAAGGTAATGGGCTGGTCCTGTTCATATATGGGAGCTGTCCTCTTTTTGGTTCCTTCCAGCTTTCTGCTATGCAAATAAGGGACTGAGCATGGCAGTTCTTATTGGTCAATGCTTGGCTCTGAGGTTTACAGGACAGCAACTCTGTTATGAGGGACATGGTTGATTTTGGTTGGTTGCTTTAAGTGGTAAGATGGATCCTCTAGAGGTTGATAGCAGTTGTGACAAAGTAACAGTTCAGAAGACCATGACACTAACATATTGATGGCTTGGAAAGTTTCCATTTCTATGGTGTGAAGCCAAATGATACTCATAATGTCCTCAACTTGTTTGTTCCATGTTTGTATTTGATAGAGCAGCAAAGCCAATCTTGGGTGTTTGGGCTGAAGATCATCTCTTAAGACTGAATGGGTTTGTGTTATCACTGTTCTACCTACTGTAATTGTTCTGTCAGGGCACTGTGGGAAGAAGTCATGAAGGGGAAGTTGGCTGGCATACAAATAAATGCCTGCTTGCCTCTTTGAATGACCCTGTGGGTAACAGATTGTCTGGCATCCGTGCTGAAGCATCATCAGGACCTGAATTTGTTTGATTTTAGAGAAGACACCTTTGACAATTTAGTTAAAAATTCAGGCACCAGATACAGAGGTTTCAGAGAAGGGGGTGTCTAGGAAAACCATTCAACGTGTCTTCCCGAGACAGCCAACCCTGGGAAACTCTCCTTCAGATTTTAATGACTTGATTTTTAAGTCTTTTTCTTTTTCACCATGTCTCAAACCATTTCTGACGTGTTTGTATAGATACAGTATTTCTTTTATAGAACCAGACTGATGGCTCTTTGAGCAACCATTACTAAATAAAGACCACAGTAATTTAGGGGAACCATGGACCAAGGACTCAGCCCTTTATGATCTGAAGAACATTTGAAATGTAGTTAAGAGAGCAATTGAAGCCAAAGGTCAGGGACATAGGGACCATATGGAGCTACTATGTCTAAAGTTCTTGACAAATGCAAGTGGCTAGCCTCAGAATTTTGGTGGAGGATGCCCAAGGCAGTTCCCCTTCTTTCATGAGTCTATAAAGAGGGGTATTTTCTTACAACCAAATGTAGTAGTTAGGACCTGTTTATGAAGACTATGAGTTTTATCCATATTGAAGTCTGATTTAAAGACTGCTCTTCTGGAACCTGTAAGACCTCATAAAGAGGTTTAGCTATGATTCCAACAGAAATACAGATGTAGCAGTCACTACCTGTTATTACCAGAAAGGAACATAGTTGCTCTTTACAGGCAAGAATTGCCATGTCTGAGGTTGATTTCTTGAGGTAGCTGGACAAATGTCACAGGAACTGAGGATCAGGATGTACTTGGGTAAAGAAGAGGTTGTCCATTAAGTCTGGAACAAAACAAGGCAGTTTCTGGGGGTTTGTCCTAGGAGAGTGTAAAATTTAAATCAACATGATATGGAGAAGCCTTAGCCTCATTAATAGTTCAAAGGTCTTGTCCAAGTTGATCAAGCATCATCAGGTCTTTGTCTGTGGAGATGGATGTGTTTCCAGGGACTACAGAGGCAGTACAGATTAGAAGCCAAAGTTATGAAAAAGGATTGTAGCCATCACTGGGCTTCAGACATGAAGGGGTATTGGGAGAATCTTTCAGGGTTCTTGAGAACAACTCTTTCAGGGGTTTCAGATAGTATCTGGGTAGACTGGCATCCCAGACCTCTGAGGAAATATTTGGGAACTGACTAGATACTTGTGATACAACTCTATTACTGTTTCTGAGAGACTTTCCATTCAAGATTATTGAGATAACTTGAAGTACATGTAGAATCCAGGAAACTAGAAAGGAGGAGGGAAAAGAAAGAGACCAGAGGCAGTATGAAACTGAAAGGGGGAGTCATGGGGAGGCAGATTTGGATGGGGAGAGAGATGCAAGGGTAGGGTGGAGGAGGGGGTAGATGAGGAATGACTAAGGATGTTTGAAAAACTCCATATGGAAAACCTATTTTATAATATATATTCATATGTATGTATGCTATTACAGTTACTCTTGGAAACCTATTAAACCTTGATGGTAAGAGCCTATTTCTTGAAGACACTACATACTTTGGTCATAGGACATGAAAAATAAACCAAGTTAGAACTGACAAGAAGGCTTCCTCCCTGATGGTTAGCTTTTATAGAATTGGGAGGTATTATCTAGGCTTCTGGTGGGGTGTGGGGGTCATTAACATTTTTACCTAGATTTGAACCTGTGCACTTCAATAATGACCCATGTGGCAAGATATCTCATGAATATAATAGTAGCATGATTGTTACAGGATTAAGTAACCACTTTCTAATAGGATTTAAGGCCTTCTCCACAGGAGGAAACACATGCTTGGTACTTTAAAACTAGTCAAGGACATTTGGTTGGGAGCTAGAAAGCTCTGGAGTCAACCAAATGCTATTATTTTGTTAAATGGACAAACTGTCATCTAACGTCATATCTCTATACTCACAGACATGTGCAGATCTCAGATGGCACTGGAGAGGTTTCTTTGTGCAGTGAACAGTGGTTACTGCAAATACTCACAACTTATCAAAGTGCAGAAAGTAAGTGTCACTGGAATGCTCAGCCGTAAGTGGGCCATCTGTGTCACATCTCCTCCCAAGGCTCAGGGGCCTTCTGGGAAGCAGAGCCAGAGGTCAGAGAGGGCTCCACTGAAACTGTGTCTTCTGACATGACAGCACCACTGCACGAACGAACTCAAAGAAGTGGCCATTGCCTAGAAACGATGTGCTAAAGACCAAGCTAGTCAACATTACAGCAGGGAGGGGCTCATGAGCCCTTGCCCCTAACTGAGCAGCTATTGACAGCTGATGGCTTCTGGGGGAGGGACAGTCAATTTTCTTTAAGCATGTGGCCTCTAGTAGGTTGACCTTCCTCCAGTGAAATCAATCAAAATATCTTTAAAAAGTTACCAAGGACATATTTTTTTTGGATAGTAAAAGTAAGTATAACCTTGCATATTTTCCTAGTATCTAATCCTAGTTGTGGAATAGGGACTTTCAGTGCCTCCCAATCGCATGCACAGCTTCTGCAGAGATGCAAGGTTGTGCTCAAGAACCTGATTCCAATTGAGTCAGGCCTTCAGGTAGTATATCCTGCAGTTGGTGACCACGCACCTATGGTAGATTGTAATGCATTTTATAAATGATGTCCATCACTTCTTAGAGGCATGGAAGCATACTTTTTTTTTCCCAAAAATAGTTTTCCATCATCAGGACTTTTAAGCATTAAGAATTATCTTTTAACTTGATGTGATGCCACATCAAGTTATAATCATAGTACTCATGAGGTGGAGGCAGAAGGATCACATGTTCAAGGTCAGCCTGAGCTGCACAGTAAGTATTAGGCTAACCTGAGCTATAAAGCAAGACATTGCCTCAAAACAGGAACAGGAGGACAACAACAAAGCACCCAAATCATCTTCTTTGTTGGCTTTTTCTTACTTAAAAAAATAAAAATGAGCTACTTGGAAAACACCAAGTTGGAAAGAGCAAGTGGCCTCCGAGCTTGCTGTGCTCCTGGAGTGGAAGGGGCCAACATTGCCCATTCAGGCCTTTTCTTTTCAGCCTTTGGGATTGTGCTGTTCATTCAGGAACCAAGTCTGTTCTATAGGAAAGCAAGCTTTGGAAGATCATTATGTGCTACAAACCCAAGTGTTACAGGCTAATAACATGCCACTTTTCCCCTTAGTGGTTCTATTTAAACTCCTTCATTCTCTTTAAATTCTTCAGTTGCGAGTGAACCAGAGATACTTTTGTCTTCAAGTGTTTTACTCTTACTTGCCTAGAAAAACTGTACTATTGTCCTTAAAACAAAGCAAGTTTCATTCCAGTAATAGTTTAGAAAGGACACACTGCTAGCACACAGCCAGGACACACTCATAGGAGCTACTCTTCTATCTGCACTAGAATTAGTACCTCTGACCTAAGGGTAACCTGAGTGCGCTGGCTAGTTTTATGTCAACTTGACATAAACTGAAGTCATCTGAGAGGAGGGAAACAAGAACAGTCTGTAGGTAAGCCTGTAGGGCATTTTCTTAGTTAGTGATTGATGAGGGAGGGTCCAGCCCATTGGGTGGGGCCATTCCTGGGCTCATCGTCCTGGGTTCCATAAGAAAGCAGGTTGAACAAGCCACGGGGAGCAAGCCAGTAAGCAGCACTTTTCCATGGCCTCCACATCAGCTCCCGACTCCAGGTTCCTGTTCTGCTTGAGTTTCTATCCCAAGATCCTTTGGTGATGAACTCTGGTGTGGAAGTGAAAGTCATATAAACCCATTCCCCCCCAAGTTACTTCTAAATGTTGTTTGTTCCTTGTGTGCTGGCTAGTTTTATGTCAACTTGACATAAGGGGGCTATTTCTCTTTTCATGTAGCTAGTGTAGACTTGCCCCATATCTTAGAGTTAGAGATTGTTAGCATGTATCATAATATTTCAAGTGGAACATGTAATTATTAATCTTTGAAAGTGGGATAAAGTAACTAGGAGATTAAATGCTGTTTGTGATAATGTGTCATGCCATTGGCCTTCAAGTAGATTTTATGATTGGTTTAAAATCAGTGAAAATCCCTGTAAATTCTTGATGGAGGGATAATATGCATATATATATATGGATAATATATACCTATAAAATATTTTTCAAAGAACATTGTGAAAATGAACAATGTTCTACTGGCTCTCATGCATGCACCCAGCCTGGTGCTGAAACCCCAGCCTGTCTTTGTGCAGTAATTCAACTGCTGTCTTTCCTGAACTCAAAGCTACTGCGTCACTTCTGAATGGCACAGTGACCAGATTTCACACTGAGCAGGCAGCATTTCCTCCCTGGAGAGATCTCGATGGAACCCTGCGTGACTCTGGTGGCACTTTGGGTAACAAGTCAGGAGATGAGCCTGAAGATTACCACTGAGAAGACAGCTGGTTTAAAGTATTGTAACTGGTCAGGCAGAAATGAAGATCTTCTAAAGAGACATTTGTGACTCTCTCTGTGACTATCAGACTAGTAAAACAATGAACCCTAAACAAACGGGATGTCCCCCAAGAATCTCATGCTGGGAGAAAGAAAAGGCCCCAGCCAAGACAGAAATTGAACTCCTGGAGAGAGATTTCAAGTAGTTCTAACAACTTGTCTGTCTGACCACCTTAAAGAATAAGACTGGATTCCAGATAGTGATGGGTAAATGGCAGGCAAGACCACCCATTGCCCAAGACTGTTGAGATGTGCACATCCTTGGCCTACTATTTAAAATTTGATCTCACTTCAGGACCCAAAGATAGGTTTAAAGTAGTTGCTGGATCTCTCTGGTTCTCCTTCCAATGTGACCACCACTGAATAAATCTCTCTTTTGGATTTTCCACTGTTAATTTAGCTCTTTTAACTGGATTGTTGAGGACAGGTGGCTGAACCTGGCGTGAGGCAAAGGTGTGACCCTCAAGTTTGAAAACAGTAAATCCTGTAAAAATAAAACAAAGCACCTTCTGGTTAAGTCCTGTCAGCTTTTACTCTAGCTCCTGTTCCCCCTTTTGGCACACCTCGTGGCCATTTGACCATGTCCCAGTTCAAGCCTTTTAATTGTTTTTAGATAGACATGGTTTACCAACTGCCCCTCCCCCTTTGCAGGATTCTAAATATATTTTATTGGTGAGATTCCACCAATTCTGAACTTGTGCACGTTGCCATGGTAAAAAGGAAATTAAATTGTGATACAGTGGTACTATAAATAAAATACCTCTCTTCTTAGGTTCACATATTGTGTAATAAGCTCAGTTGTTTCAGCATTACCCGCAGCAACGGCAACCTCTGTAACACAAACCTTTCCTTAAGCCAATGTAAAATGGTAAGGACAGGAAAGATGGACACAGAATCAAATATTGAGTCAGTGTAGATTTTCTTTCCCGTGCCACTGGTACAACAGTACTTAGAAAGTGCCTTTGCATCATGAGCGTAATATTGTAAGTCCCAGGGCCCCAGGCTGGTAATGAGAGTCGGGGAAAAGGGTAAGAAACATGGTACCTTCTTCATTGAGCCCTGGTGACGATTCCAGCACTGTAAATGGTGTGGCTTTCCTCTCTGCCACCTGGAACACACAGCTAATGTAACTTCTCTGGCAGAGTTTGCAGGTATGTTGTAAAGACAAATTGGATCGTGCTTGCGGGGGGGTGTAACCTTGGTGACTTAGTGGCAGAGTGTAGTGAGTGCCGCTTCATTAGGTATTTTCAAAGTTGGATTTCTTCTCATCAGCCTCTCCAAAGGGAAGATGTAAAGAGAGCAGAGGGTACCACTGGGATGGAAGTCAGCACTGCCAGGGCTGCTGTGGGAACGATTCTGGCGAGACCTAAATGATTTCATTCCCTTCCAAAAATCGGAGTCGATTTTTCTTCCCACTGGCAGGTGTGATGATAACGTGCACCTCCTAAGGCTTTCCAGATGGTGTTAGACTCAAACTGCTTTATGTTCTCACTTAGGTATTGGAGCCTCACATTCAAACCTGTACCTTCAAATAGAAAAGTAACAGGGAGGCTTCAAAATAGTGCCTCGCCTCATGGGTAGCTGGCTGCTTCCCTCAGGAACTGTCAGTCTGGTAGGCTCTAGGGGGCTTGCCATGTCATCTGATGAGAACACCATCTTTTCTTCCTTTTTAAAGCTCACCCACTGAGCTGTGACATTGGGACAGAAAGATGTGTGGTTTTTGCAATCTCTGCAGTTTTATCACAGAGTAAGAAAAGATTGACTTGGGGAAGACAAAGGCAGAGCTACGGAATGGGTTTACCTTAGTCACAGAACCCAGCTCTCCGGCAGCATGCACGTTGCCTTCTAAACTTAGGAACCATCTTTCTCTTAGGGTCTTCTCATCAGTGTGTACACATACTATTCAAATCTATTGTTCTCACCCTGGATAGGACCCAGCAGATACCCTGAGATCGAATGCATAGCTTGTCTATGGGTCTCACACAGTTTTCCCCTGCCTTGGGGCTGAAAGGAAGGGCCCTGGCTGTGGAGCCTCTCTAAGCCAGCAGCATGTATAACACTATTCTGAAACCTTCTCATTCTCAAGCAAATATCTGCTCTGCGAGGTGTTTCTATCCCAGGATAGGATGCTGTGAAACATTTGACTTCAGAGTCCACTGCAATCAGCACAATGGTACTTATACAGCATATCTCTAGGCACCACTGAGTGTATCCCAATAAGGATGAAAAGTGTGGATACCTGATAGACATAATCTACCTTTCTAGGAGCTGAATGGGGGCAGATACTTTAGAAAGCATCTGATCAAGTACTGTGAATCGTATCTACATAAGTTCATAGCAGCTTTAGCTTTAAACTACACAACTGTCATATATCAAAACCCTTATGCTAGGCGGTGATGGAGCATGTCTTTAATCCCAGCACTCAGGAAACAGAGTCAAGTGAATCTCTGTGAGTTCGAGGCCAACCTGGTCTATAAAGTGAGTTCCAGGACATCTAGGGCTATATAATGAAACCCTGTCTCAAAACAAAACAAAACAAAACAAAAAAACCAAAACACAACGACAAGAACAAAAAAACCTCAAAACCCAAACAAAATAATCCTTGCCATTGTCTAAATGTTCAAGACCACCAACAGTGCATCCATAGCAAATACTAAGGGTTGGGTTAGATCAATTTGCATTTATAATTGACTTTAAAGTGCTAATTATAGCATATAATTTCAAGAACAGTATTTATATATTTATAATTTATTGGAAAATGACCAACATGGCATAACAGAGACTGTGAGCTTTGAGTCTAGCTAGAACAGGACTCAAAATCCTTCTCTGACATGTAAGTAGTCACGACTTTGGGTGAATTCCTCTACCTCTCTCTGGCCTTTCTAATCTGTTAACAGAATGGCCAAGCAACAAACTGGATTTAAGATTATCGCTTTGAGTTGTTAGTGGAATGAGACATCATTGCTAGTATCCATTGCTGGTAAGGAGTCTGGCAAAGCTAGGTGCTCTCTGCCCACAGCTGTCAGCACCAGAGCCAGTGAAGTCGAACTGTAACTGCCATCTGTCACGAGTAGTGAGAGACGCACATGCAAGTGTGAGTGCAAAATTAAGTCAACGCTATATGAGCTGAGAACTGCATTTGTCCTATGCAGCAGGATGATATGGAAAGAGTTAAAAAAAAACTTCAGATGAAATCCACTGTGTATGTGTGTATTTCATATACCCACATTTCAGAAGCTTAAGTAAGACAAATGTCTGCCTGTAGCTGCTCCATAATACGTTAAAAAAAAAACCTGAACTCCTGAGTGCATGACAGAAACATCATCATAAACGTCCTCAGGGTTTCAAGCCATTAGTGTACAATTTCTGGCAATTTTCACCGAGGGCACATTCACAGACATCTCCCTGGGGAGAGGACTCTGAGTCCAAGAAAGAAGGATGAAAAGCCACATTAGTCACTTTCCCAAAAGCTGGAAGCATTTTAGATTTGATTTCTATGTAGATTTTTAAAGTGACCCCAGGCAGTCTCTAGCCTCTGCCCTACTTCCAATTGGCAAGCAAGCCTTTGGATGATGCCCCCGTGGTCTCCCACGTCGTGTCCTCTCCACAGCAGGAAAGCTCTCATTTTTCCACACGTGCTGTGGGCTCTCAACTGCCTATAAGTTCCTTGCAAACATCCTTTTCCCATTAGAGGATATTTTAGGCTCTGCAGGTAATTTTCTTTAGAGTTTGGTTTAGTGCCGGATCCCTGTGAATCTGACGTGCTCCGCCCCTTCGTGGTGGCATTTTCTCTGATGCGGTCCTTTTCTTCGGAGCGGCTTAGCAGCTGCTTTGCAAACACCTGTTCAATTTTAGCCTCAGATAAAGCCTGCAGCTTGTTCCCAAAGCCTCACAAATGTCACGAGGGAACAAAAGGCTGTCCACCTCGTCAGCACTGATCGGGCAGGCTATGCAGCTTCTTGTAGCTTCTATTGAAATACCTGGTTCCTCAGTTCCTCGCACTGCGGATCTAATCACAGAGCCAACGGAGTTTATTTAATTTCATCCTTCCTTTAGAATAGTAATTTTCACCTAGGGACAACTCTGTCCTCACCACCCAAGAGGGACATTTGGAAATGTCTGCAAATATTTTGGATTGTCTTGCTGGTGGGCAACTTGCATCTAGTGGGTACTGCCCAAGAACTTGCAACGTGCAACATAGCCCACAACTATTGATTGACAAGTATTCCCAATGTCCGAAGCTGAGAAGTCTTACATGGGACAGAGATTTCTAGCCCTTGCTGACCATTAGGATTACCTGTAAAATTTAAGGTCACATAGTGTTCCACAGATAAAGACTATTTGGGAGTCAAATGGCCTTTGGTTTTTAAGACCTCCTGAAAATGAAATGGTAGTGACTCTTGTTAAAAATTTAGTGAGCAGCTCTGTTTGACAATATGATGATGCTTTACTTATGCAGTTGGTGGTATTTGGGGATGTCCTAGGCGTGGAGAGTTCCCAGAGCTTTCTGAGTGGGTTTAGTATGCAGCCAGGTTGATGTCATTGTTAACCAGCATTTATCATTTGTGTTATTATACAACAGCGATTCTCAACCTGTGGGTCATGACCCCTTGGGGGGAGGATGGTCAAACGACCCTTTCACAAGGTGCATTTTAGAGCAGCATAAAACACAGATATTTACATTATGACTCGTAACAGTAGCAAAACTATAGTTATGAAGTAGCAACCACCACCACCACCACCACCACCACCACAACAACAACAAAAAGTGTATGGTTGGGAGTCGCCACAACATCAGGAACTGTATTAAAAGTTGGTAGTATTAGGAAGGTTGAGAACCACTGTTCTAGAATAATCAGCATGTGCCAGGTGTTGTCCACATAGGGCTCTTTTTTGTATCTGGACCCAGATCCTTCCAACCAAGTGCTGTTGAGTGACCCTAGCCGACTGACCCATTAGAATACTACTCCTTGTCATCTACCACAAGTCTTGTACATACAGAGCACAGTTCAGTTTTTGGTGGGGATTAAGATTCATGATTCTGTTTGCTTCATACTGGTCATATTGCTCAGAGGTCAGGAAAGACTCAGCAGTCATCAGCTCAGGTTAAGTGAATGGGCGGGTCTTGCCTCTGCTGAGGTCTCCAATGTCTGTGGATTTCCTGGTAGGATTATTTTCTACCACTGTAGGATACCTTGCCTTTGTAGCAAGGCCTCCAAACATGGGAGGGGTTGCCCACTGCCCGACTGTGACACGGAGGTTAGTGGCATGGGAAGGAACTTCTAAAACAAACGTTCATTTATTTACTTAACTGTATACAAGGGAAAAGCAATTGCTTGGTTTATATCGCCACTATGATAAAGGTTAAAAAAATCTTAAAATGGAGTTGATTTAAGGAAAAGCATCAGTAGTAGTACAGATGATGTAGGGCATGGGACAGCTTATAAACCATCCTACAATATTGTGAAAGAACTTTGCAGTAATAGATGAAGCACTAAGATTATTGTCACTCTTGTGTTCCACCCCTTGGGACTTGATCTAGTTTATTTTTCTAGTTTTGTCCAAACAGAATCTTGGCACATTGCTGAGTTTTGAGAGATACAGAATATTAGACATAGGCATGCAGTGACTTATGTATAGCTACCAGAAAAGCAAGATACATAAAAATAGCCCTTACTCATGCCTGAGTTTTACTTATCACAAATAATAAGTACAAAGTAGCCCCCCCCCAAATTTCTAGAAAATGTGATTAGGGACTTTGTGCTCACAACCCATCTGTTATCATATAGGATGTACCAAAGTTTAGTATTCATGTAGTGGGGTTCTTTGCAGCCACTGAATTCACCAATGGCCAGATTCTCATTAGCATATAAAGACAAATGCAAAAAAGATTCTATGAGAGTAACATAGGATTCCACATGAGGAAGGAAAAGAGAAGGAAGCATTTCTGAAAAGACAGACCACTGGATAATATGGTTGGCTAATTTCTCTTCGTTTATTTGGTACTTCTCACATTTTATCTGATGGACCTGGATTATACACTTAAGGAAAAATGAGGAAATTTTCATGACACATTTGTGTGTAAAAGTTAGCAGCTTGCCATGGCCTGATGCTATGGGACGACACATGGATGAGATGCTGTGTTATAACATGCATAGGATCTAGACACAGGCAGAGAGGTAGGTAAGGCTATAGATTTGAACACACCTTGTAAGAAATTCTGTGCTCATGAAGGGTATCTAGCAGGAACAGGGCCCTTGCTTGCCACCAGGGTTAGGAGGGCCAGGCAAGGAAGCCTCCATCAGAGGGAACTGCCTTCCAGGAGGTGTCAAGGTTGCTCCAGAGAACTGCTGCTTTCCACTGAATTGGCCTTGTCTCTCCTGCATCTCAGGATGAAAGCCTCTAAGAAACTTTGGTTCATGGTTTGGGGAAACTGTTTGTCCTTCACTTTCTGGTCCTTATTGTCTGCCTGTACATTGCTTGCATTCTGTCTTGTTTGTCCCCTGACCTGAAAATCTTTTGACAGATATATCATAAATGGGACCCACATTCTACGTTTTTTAAAGTGTTCAGGAACAGGAAGAATATATACACTCATTTGCGTAAATAAAGGATTGGGGATATAGGTTCTAGCTAGCAATATTTCAGAGAAGGAGGCTGCGGCTGCCTGGGCATGAAAGGAACCTTCCATCTACTGTGTATTTCAAAAATTGTTTTACAGTAAATGTTTTCACACATGGTTTTCATTTTATATATACTTTGTAGGCATTAAAATATGTAAAATACAGTATGAAGAACACAGACTTGGACGTTTCCACTTAGGCCCTGAGTGTGTCTGTGTGTATATGTGTGTGAGAGAGAGACAGAGTCAGAGACAGAGACACATAGAGAGACACACAGAAACAGAGAGAGAGAGAGATACAGACAGACAGACAGACAGAAAGGCAGAGACAGAGACAGAGATGGGAGGGAGGTATACCAATGGCACCAAAAGGGAAAAAAAGGCTCAGGGTTTAATTGATATAGAAACTTTTAAAAATGGTCAAATGCTTGCATTCTGGTTAGAGAGTAAAGAATCAAGACACACTAACCTGTGAGAGCTGGTCACCATCAGAAGTGTTCTTACTCCACTGCAAGTAGCCAATGTCGCTGCGGGCCAGGACTCCATGTAATGTTCCTTCAGACCTTCCTTCCTCATAGCTATTGAAGACATTTGGACTTGCTCTCCCAGTCAAAATCAAGTTTAGAATGGCCTAGATTTGATATTTCATTAGTATTTACATTAGGTAGCAGTGGAATGAAGACTTTTTTTCTCTTAAAAAATTACAGAAATGGCTGGGATGTAGCTCAGTAGTAGAGTGCTTGCCTATCAGGCCTAAGGGCCTAGATTCAACCCTCAGCACAAAAAGGCAATAACATCATTTTAAATCCTTGTTTTGTTTTTGTTTTTGTTTTACTGATATAGACAGTATGCAGCTATACAAACAGAGCTCTGGAAAAGCATATGAGGCCAGGAATTTTGTAGAAGGAAGTCTCTTGGCTTTTATTCTTTTATATTTGTTTTAATAGAGGTTTCCATTGTTGTAAGTTAGGAGGCATAGAGATAAAATGTTTTATGCCATTTGTTCCTGCCAGATATTAGGGAGTCTTGGCAAGATAGCTTCTGTTTCCGAGATCTCAGGCTTTCAGGGTTATTTTAGGAAGGGCAGAGGAAACCAGAAGACAGTAGGGTCTGGTAATCATACTTTATCTTTCAAAGACAGCGTGATCAGGTTTCGTTTGAAGAGAAAGTGGTATTCCTTAGAAAACAAGCCTGATTCAGAATCTACAAAAGAAATGCAAAGTCCTCCCACCTACCTGCCTGCACAAGACACCTCCAGCTTGAGATCTCAAGAGATGAGTGGTGGTGGTATCCAGGTCCTTCTGAAGCCTGCAGAATGAGGGAGCTGTCAGCATGTGGCTAGCAACAGTGATTCTATCAGGGCAGTAGCAAGCCCATTGCACATGTCCTCCATGCCTTCTACATCTTGTAGGACCAGGGCCTGTGCAGGGATGATGGGGAAGCTCTGCTTTGGGTGGTAAGGTAAGGGATTCGTGGTAAGGGAGGAGGATGAAGGCACAGGCAGGTCATACAGCACAGCCCCTGTGTGTTCTCTGGATGGATGCCAGCCTCACTAGTGAGGTGGCTAGCTTATCCTCTGACAGATGTTTGACTGACAGTGGTGACCCATGACCACACACCCGAGAGTGTTGACTTTAAACAGGCCTGAACAAACTTATTGAGTACACACCAGAGTGGCTGCAACTTCATTTCTTGGCTTAAAGAGTGGAGACTAGACGCTCCAACCCTTGACTGTATAAGGTGGCCTGTGACTCCTGTTGTCAACTGTGAAGTGTGCTGAGATGAAAATAGTCCGTGTTCCTGAGTTGAATTATTCATGAGACTGGAGGGCACACCTCCTATGTAACACCTAAAGATTTGGTGATAACGTGTAACTGAGGATAGTGGTCTTCAAAATACAGCATAAGAGACAGTGTTATAGGTCTGAGCTTTTACATTTTAATATCTAATCACAGTGTCACACTATGTTCTATAATTCCACCTACATGGGAGGTGAAGGCAGGAGAACAGCAAAGGTGAGGTCAACATGGACAATTTAGCAAGAACATTTCTCAAAAAATGAAAATGAGACATTTTTTAAAGGTCTGGGTGTTGTAGCTCAGTAGTAGAGCTTGCCTAGTGTTTCTAAGGCCCTGTGTTCTAGCCTCAGCATGCATGTATGTGTATATACCACAACACACACACACACACACACACAAATACACAAACACACAGATACACAGTTTTTAGTGATGTATTTACTTAAATACATGGTTTTGATCATTATACTTAGAGTTGAATCTTAGGCCTTATATATGTCAGTCAAAAGCTCTATTGTTGAACCTATCTCCCTAGTCTTATTTTGATGAAACCATAACACAATATGGAAATCAGAAGACATTTTGTGGGGAGCCTGTTCTCTCTCACACTCTGGGTTCTGTGGCTCACACTCAGGTCTGAAGGCTTGGTGACAAGTGCCTTTTGCCTGCTGACACTTCTTGCCAGCTGGATAGCCCCCACTTCACTCCTTATTTTGAATTAAAATCATAGTAACTAGCCCAGTCTGATCTTAAACTCACCTATAACCCAGGCAGACCTTGAACTTGTCATTATCCTGACTCAGTCTCCTTAATGGCTAGGTTTACAGGCTTGTGCAGGCATGACAACTACATCTTTATCAGAGCAAATGACTTAAAGAATTTGAATACTAGTGTTTAGAAACAGGTTTACACTTAAATATATATTGATTTAAATAAACTTGCTAACCAAATAACAGCATAGCCCATACAAATGTGAATGTTATAGAAGACAAATTTTCAGAACACTGTTTCAGGTCTTGTATTCTTCTCTTCTAGGTGTTCCTACCCCTGTCTGACTCTCAAAATCTTGTATTTCTTTCAGAGTCCAGAAAAAAAGCCTACCTTCTCTATGAAACTTCCCATGCTTACTGTAGGATCCTTCTTTTTCAGCCCACGAAGACTCATTATCTTTATACCACTTTGAGATATCAGGTGCTGCCTGGGTTTTATCCAGCGTTTCTGGGCATGCTTGTTATCTTTCTCAGAGTGGAACCCCCGAAGTTCCATCAGTGCTTCATTTTCTCTTCCTCATACTTTCCATTGTACCAATAATAGAACTTTGCATAGCATAGACAGTAATTAGATGCCAACTAAAGAACAAGACCCACTGATGGAAGAATTAGCAGTGGATGAAATATGGGACAAGGACATTTTCCCACCCAAGAGTCCACATCTCCGTGATCCCAATCCCGTAGGCAATGCCTGCATGGATGTTTGTAACATTTACCTCTCAAATGTTCTGGAGAGGACCAGGCTGTAGAGGAAGAGGATGACACCATGGCTTCCTTCTCCTTTGAACTAGAGAGAGAGAAAGAGAGAGAGAGAGAGAGAGAGAGAGAGAGAGAGAGAGAGAGAGAGAGAGAGAGAGAGAGAGAGAGATCTTTGCTTAACAGCACTGAAGATAGGTGGCATATATGCTGGTGTGACTTCAAGGTCTTAGGTCTCAGAAAAGCCTTCCTCCTTCCTAGTTACTTGAAGAGCAAAGGCTCCCTACTTCTCTGAGTCATTGTCTTCTCAGTCTCTTTCTTCTTCCTCACTGGAAGACCATGAATGGGCCAACATTCTCTGTCTCTACCATAGACTGTCTTTCTTCTAGTAGTAGTTATTGATTCCCTTCTAATCATAGCTAAGATGCATAGTTTGTTCCCTAGCAAGATCCTTGGTCTACACTGAGCTATCCTCCTTGGCCCTTCCTTTGGTGGAAATGTCTTCTCTAGTTACCCCGATGAACTCAGAAGGGGCAGGAGACTCGGGGAAGCAACTCTGATTGTGCATGAACAGGTGCACAAAGACAGTTTTATTCATTCGCTTCTTTAGTTTTAGTTTTATCTTCAACTTTCAGCAAATATTAAATTTTTTTACCCCTGGGATTTGTTGCAAAGGTTAAATGCAAAGGTTAGTGTATGGTACACATCTTTATTCTTGGAGCATTTGGGATCCATAGAAACTGTCCTTCATTAAAGCTGTTCTGCTTATAACGTTCAAAGGTAATTTGTGACCCCATGGATCATATCCCAACTGATCAAATCCAGGCTTCTCAGGGGATAGCCTTATCTTAGCTCTCTGTCAGTATTCTCCTCACTGCAAAGTAGTCCCTTTGTTGGCTAAAGCCTCGTTTGAAGGTATGGCAACAGAAAGGCTTTTATCAAGACACACTTATTTTTATTCATGGATTAGTGTGTCTACATGTCTGTCTGGAGCCTTGTAGAGCACAGAACTCTTAGACCTGAGAACAGGTTTCCGTGGCATAGGAGGCAGACAGGAATTCAAGCAGGTATTCTTCAAGGTGTAAGGGAAATGGACAGAGCGGGGATAGAGGCTAACTGGAAAGCTATTGTGTATTAGTTACTTAATTGCTACTATAACAATACCTCTGACTTGCTGGCTGAAAACAATGCTGAGTTATTATCCAGAGCTTCAAGCTCAGCATGGGTTTTAATGGTCACAACTGACCTGACTACTGATCTGGGTTCTAATGGAGATTGGCTTTTTCCAACTTTAAATCTGTCCTTCTGTCTTACTCCTGACCCACCACCTAGTCTTTTCTCTGTCCTTACACCTCTCTAGTTCTCCTAACTCCTCCTCTTCATTTGTATTGGTTAATTAGATTAACCTAACTAACTATGGTTAATTAGGCTTGCCAGTTCAGTCAATCCAGAGTCACCCCCCATTTCATGATCCAGAGTCACAAGGACACCTCCTTTTTAATCAGATCTGACTTTCCTTCATCATGACATAGTTTATCCCTAGGGATTAGCAGCCTGTCAGTTAACTAAAGATGCAAAGGAGCTCAGTGTCGCCATCTTTTCTGGGACAAAGTCAGATTCCACAATCCCAACAAGAAATTTCCCGATTATTTTTGGCATGTGCAGATTCAGATGTGAAGAGCTGTAACACTGTGCCGGCTCGTGCTCAGCTCCTGTGAGACAGTGTATTGATTTCCCAGGGTTGCTGTCACACTATATCAGAAAATTGAATGTCCTAAAATAGTAGGAATATATATCCTCATAGTTCTGGAAAGTGGAAGTTTGAAATCAAGGTTCAGAGTAAGGGCAGTGCTATGAAGGCCCTAGAAAAGGGCCTTCCTTAAATCTTCATACATTGCTTGCTGACATCATTGGCATTTGTTGGCTTGCAGGCCCATTGCTCAGACTTCTCTCTACCTTAGCTATCTCTCATGGAACTTAACCCATGAAGCACTTTGCAAATTTCCCCTCTTACCAAATACCAGCCATTGGAATCTAGCTCACCCTGATCCAGTCTGACCTTTTCAGAACTTGAATGCATCTTTAAAGACTCCGTTTCAAATAAGATCACACTCCTAGAAGCTTTAATCTGTATGTTTTCAGGGTGGAGGGAAAGTGCCTAGGACCTTAACATTTCATTTGGTGGGAGTGGGGTGGGCAGTTCAACTGACAACAGTGGTCCTCCTGCCCACAAGGAGCCCCCCTCCCAATCTCTATGTTGAAATCTCTATCTAAATAAAAATGGTACACAGGACAGATGTAATTGAGAGTAAGCAGGATTTGGTTAAGGTCAGTTGATTACAATGTGCAGTCTTACCTGAAGAGATGTTCCCAGTCACTCAAGAAAGGCTGCCTGTTCCTCCTTAGTGGGGTTGTAGTGATGGCCAGCTTGGGTTGGCTTGACTCCGGGGTGGCTCTCATGCCTAGCTACCAGCAATGTATAGTCTTCATGGGCTTAAGCATTTTCTCTTCGGGCCTGCCCAATTCTTAGTTTTTGACTGGGAAACATGTTTGCAGCCTCAGCTTAGATCCTCTGACCATAACCCTGTCTACATTAGTTTAGCCAGGATCATATGAGTGTGTGTGTGTGTGTGTGTTAAGTACCCATGCCTAAGTACTCCTCCTCTGTCACCTTTGCAATGAAGTTTATAAGTCATACTTCTGCCCATATACCCTGCAGCTGATAGCTTCATGGTTAACTTGCTAATTATCCTCTACGAGAGCTATAGGTTTCTAATTCTTCACAAGATTGTGGTTCATTTTCCTTTCCTCTATAGAAAGAAGAATCTTAAAAAACAAGAACCCCCCTCTACTCCTATACCACTATTATCCACTACTTTGTTCTCTCGTTATCCAGGGCAGAGAAGAAGCATACTATGTGGAAGATGCCATTAGAAGGGGTGGAGGGAGGTAACCTTTGCAAGGCCCTAAGTCACTTACTTGAAGTCAGTGTGACCCATCTGTCTTGCAGACAGCTTAGTTTCCCTCTGTTTCTGTTTGTTATTCATTAGATGAGGCAGGCCTGCTTTAACATTTTTCTTCTCTCAAAAGAAATCCTGGTATAAGGCCTGAAAGGTGCTATTCTCTGGGACTGATTAGCTGAAGAAAAGGAGGCGTTAGTGAATGGTGCCTGTGATCTGGCCTCTTTCTAGGCTGTGAGGAGGGAGAGACAGGCTCCTCTGTCTCTTATTCCGCCCTTCCTCAGCCTTCAAAAAATGACCTGGTTTTCTTAACAAGAACCATTAGAAATACATGTTATAAAAGAATGAAGATCTCTGTAAGATCAGTTCCACATAAAGGAATTACTTCAACATTTAGACACTTACACATTGTAAATGATCATAGATGAATTTCTCAGTGGCTTCTTTCTCTGAGAATTCAAACAGCTGGAGCTATAGATGGGGAATTGAAGATAAAAATGCAAAGGAAGATGAAAGGCACCTTGAAGAGAGATCATTTCACGGTTATTACCTAAAGGGAGGTTTTGTTTCATTACAAAATCTCATCGCCAAAAACTGACATTCAGCACAAGGTCACATAAAACACACCTGGTAAAGCCGGGTGGTGACAGTATCCCTATTACATCCCTCAATTTTAAATCACTGTGATATCTCAAATAATAAAACCATACGCAGATTTCCCCCTGATAGAGTTTAGCTATCTATGTGATCATAGATAGAGAAATACAGTTAATGATGATTTGAGATGTGGATTTTTTTTCTTTTTTTCTTTGGTGGGTCAAACCCAAGGCTTAGCAGCACATGTTACCACCAGGACACACTGAAACCTCCCAGCCTAAATGCAGTATATTCTCGCTTAAAGGGAACTTTAGGAACAATTCCCCATTTTCACTGCTCCAATCCCTTACAGCCCTTGTGCTTGCATCCTCTGAAGAAGGTACCTCCGGTCAACTCCGATCATTAGTTGGGGCTGAGCTTCCATGACCATGAGCACACTCAAGCTTCACTGTCTCTCCAGCCAACACAGTGGCTGGAACACACTTACCCTCTCAATGAAATTGTCGCTGGAGTAGTCGAGAGTGGAAGCGCTGCGGATGTCTTTGGTGACAAAACAGACGAGGGCTTTCTGAGCTGCTCCTGCAGCCCATAGGATGCCAGCCAGCTCCGCAGCTAGGGCTCGCTCCTGCTCACGTTGGCTCAGGTTACATAAGCTGCAATGCAGACAGTGAGGGAATGAGCACCTCTGATGTTTTCTGAGTGTGGGCGATAGCCTACTGACTTCCCTCTCGCTTGCCATGAGAGGGTATTACAGGATCTTTCTGCTTGGACTGTAACTACAGTCATCACAGCAGTCCATTATTTTCCTGAGCAACGCTAGCCTATCTTGTTCTATGCGCACCCTTGTCCTCTGTCTCTGAACTCCAAAATGGGTCACCCTGACTGTTGTTGCCAAACAACAGTCATTTTTTTTTCAAGTACAATCTGAAATAATCCCTGCAGTTCGGTCTCGCAGATGTTCATTTTGCAAAATCTCTTCCCAGATAGAACCCCAAGTACCCACTGCACATTTCACTTCCTCAGGCACACATACCTTCAGTTTTTGCAACCTCCCTTTCCACTTGGTTACATCTTAAAGAGGATTACCTCATGTAATCCACAGACTTGCTCTATGGCAATACTAGATTTGTTCCCATTTTAGAGGTGAGGGGAGAGTGAGATACTGAGAGGTTGAGTAATCTCTCTGGACTCTCACCTTTGCAATGGAAGATCACTGGTCTACATTCAGGCCATCTGGGTCCTGAGTCTCTGTTCTTTACACTGAACCCAGTTGTTTGTATAGTCTGTCCAGCACTTTGATGGGACAGAAGAACTGCAAAACTCCAGCACAGACAGAATGACAGAAAGACAGTTGTAATAGAGAAGGTTCGGGAAGGCTACATGGAGCAGGGATCCCATAGCAGAGACTTATTTACATTTATTCAGTGTTGTATGCTAGTCCAGGCCTCGTGCTACGCTGTGTGCTTGTGCGTGTGTCCTTTGTTTCTGGCAGTTTGACCTAGTACTCACGTGGAGGGTAGGTCCACTGTCTACTTTGGGTCCTGCTCCCTGTGACTCCAGCTTTTCAAATTTTCTAATGGAGTTGAGTCACTTTGCCTAGAAATGACTAAGAATGATGTACTTTCTCTTTGGATGTCCCATAGCCAATGACTGGCTGGGGTGGGAGGTACAGACACCCAGTCTCTTAATTGAAGGTGGACAGACTGAAGAGCAAAACATGTCCCTGGTTCCCCCTAGACTCTCCCTGACATGTCTGGTGACCACCACCCTTCTTACGTGTATCTCCTTCATTTTCTTGCTTCCTCACCCTCTTCCAGATGTCTCCTGAGGGCACTCCCTTAATAAATCACTTGCATAAGGAATTTACACCCTAGGCTCTCCTTCTGCTGAACATAACTATTCAAGATCATAGACTATATTACACCTTTATCTCCTGTTTGGGGTGATAACTTATCTTGCTAGAGATATATGCCTATTGCTGATGTTTATTTTATTCTTTTAAATGTAGGGATCACGAGAGAGGTTTGTTAAATTCTCATCATAAATTAAATAACACTTAAGCTGGTTCTTTAACAGAAATGGACGTACAATACATTGTCCTACATCAGCACAGATTTTTTTTTTAATCACTGCTTGAGTTGCCTTATGATATTAGGTTGGACCTTCCTATATAATATGGAAAGATGAGCATGCCTGGAACCTGGTGTTCCCACTTGATTCAGCAGGCGGTCTGCCAAGCTCAGTCTGCAGGTGAGCATTGAATTCGACATCAGGAGAGCCCTCCCAGTGTAGTAACCCAGCCCTCTGGGAGAACAAGAGCCATTTCTGTCTTAAGGGCAAAAATCCTTCCTGAAGCCACCTGAGAATTTCATTGTGACTGTATAACATATAAAGATTCTAGGTCCTTAGGCACAGTCCTCTTACCTTCCAAGGCTGCAGTCTTTCCTCTCTCTTGTAAAGAGTAAGTATTTGATGATAGATCCTTGCACGGCCATCTGGATGCTCTGGGCGCCTCCCTGAGTGGGGAAAAGAACAGTGGGGCAGGAAGGCTGGAGCTGGGCTTTCCATTCCAGTGGAACCTCAGGGCAGCAGTATTGGAAATAGATCTTGGAACTGGATGCTGTTGTTTAAGCTTCTCTGTAGCCTTCCCTTCCTGATGTCTCCTGGGGCTTAGCAAAGGGAGCTTACTCTTCCGTGTTACCTTCTCTGAGGGCTGTGGCTGGGTGCCATCACCAAGCCGGATGACACAATGACTAGCTTTCTGTGGTGCTCTCAACTTGGGAAGTCAAGGTTCTCTTCCTCCATTACCACTGTGCCCTGCTTCACACTGCACTTTTTACATTGGGTGGAGACAGGAACCAGTTGGCTAGCTCCTGAAATTTAGGTGTGACTAGTGACTTCTGACATGAATTACTGATATTCTAAGCAAGTCAGAAAGAGTGTGTAGATTTCCTTCTGCCTTGGGAATTGTTATGGGGGCTTGAAACTTGTAGAGAAACCACACAATGAGAGCTAAAATGGGTTGGAGGAGTAAGGCATGTGGACTTTGTTGGGGTTTAAGTAATACTTGGTAACTTTACAAAGTCATTTATCATTTCTAGCTACACGTTCATCTCTACATTTGATTGACACATGCATCCATCAAGAAACACAGATCAGCATGGGATGTGGAACTGGAAATGACTGAACTGAGGTCACCTTTTCGACTTGTAAAGCAAAAGCCAGATCAGAGAAGGGATCGTGGAACTTGAAATGTGCCTTTCTCCAGTCACCACCAAGGACTTGGTTCGTGTTTCCAAAGAGGCTTCTTTGCAACATCTAAAAAAGGGGGTGAAAAGCACAGTAAAGTAAAGGAGTCAGAGACAGTGCCTCCTAGACATGCCCCTCTTGGTGAAAGTACCCAGCTTTGTTCTCGACTATGTTTAGATTTGCCTCAGACTTGAGTTCCAGATTTCATTGCATAAAGTCCTAGGCAAAAATCTCACATCAGGTTCTCTTAGGACACTGCCCTGAGAATTCATTGTGCCTTGTCTCTGTCTCATTTCCACTGTCAACCAGCTCCAAACTCATGCCACTGCTCTGATCTTATGTCTCTTGCCCCAACATCCAAGACTTTGTGACGCCTATTTCTCCAATCTTTGAGGTTTTTCTCTCTTGATCTAAGGGAGGAGATTAAACAGTGGGGACCCCCTAATTCTGTCCTTAGTACAATAGTAAGTGATTCAGTGATATTCACCAAGAATCTTGGATGTTTTCCTGGATACTTCTGAACACACTGAGATCTATGAGGCAATTTCTCCTTGAGCTGTTTCTGTCAGGGCATTTTATCATGATCCTTGACTGTGCTGCTCTGTCATAATGTCCCTACCAAGATAGAATGATGTTATGAGCCAAACTTAATAAAAGAGGCTAAGATGCTCAGTGTCCTCCTTTTATCTAGATTGTGGGACTGAGGGCAGAGAAGGGAGGCACTTGTAGTCACCAAGTTAGCAGAAACAATGGGCTGCTGTGCCCCTTTCCTCTAATATGTCCCCCATTTTGATTCTATAATTTCCATCTTTATGTTTTCTTTTGTTTTGTGTGACAATCACTGCTCAATTAATATTTTCATTAGATTGGCTACTTTTTGTAATTTAATAAATGCTTGTATTAATAGGACACTTTATACACTTCTGCCAGTGAAAAGCAAAATCACTTGTCCTGTGTCATCAAAGAAGTAAAATGGAAGTTGAACAGTGTTAAGGAATATAACTAGAGACTGCCGCTGTGTCCCGGCTTTTCATCATTAAGTGCAGAGGTGTAAGGGCTTGAAGAGAAATGGCTGTGTGTAGTCAGTCCCTTGCAAGTCTATTCCCCTGGCCTGCCAGGGTGGAGAGGGGAAGGGGACAACTTCCTCCAAGGTAACAGCTCTATAGTATGTTATTTAATGTACATCACTAGGAGCAGAGGCACTCACCCACAGTCTGGGACAGAGTCTAGGCAGAGAGGAAGACAGCCTCATGTCAAGGGTATCCTGAGATGGACCAGTAAGAAACTGGGGAGGAGGGTAAAAGATGGCACAAAGGGTAGACAATGGAAATGGAAAAACTGTGGCCTGATCCCAGAGGGATTTAAACGTTATGCAGAGATGCTTGGAGTCAGTTACAGAACAATATCAGGTCCAGAGCCATGATACCCTTTCCTGGCTTTGCACAGAGTAGGTCCCTTGGGGTTGCAGAAGGAGATTTAGGAGGACCTAATATGCTCTTCCCCATACCAGCCTATTTTCACAGCGGGAGCTGATTTCCTCCCATCTGTGTGTCCACCTTCCAGAAAAGTTAATCTTTATAAAGACTAGAAGTGTGTGCATTTCCTTGGCAGCCAGAGCTGAGTAGTCAGAGAACTCTCTGAGCTGGGTCTCAGTGCAAGGGCATGGCAGGGAAAAGCAGTAAGCACGCCCAGAGGCTGGAGATAAAACACAGAGGTACACTGTGGCAAAGAGGCTGTGGGCCCACAGTGTATGCAGGAGATGCATGGCAAGCTAATGAGAAGCATTTTCCCAACCACTGAGTTTGAATAGCCCGGAAGAGAGACTGATTATCTTGCCCCTGTGTTAGGCTTAAATGCCAACTTCTAGTAATGACAAACTAGGTTAGTTCCTGTTTATGGTTAAATCTCTCTTTCTCAAGGATTGAGCTATGTCCCACCAGTAACCTTAACTCCAAGTGGTTCTGTACCACCTAATCCAGGAGTGGCAATCTTGTCTTCATTTCAAAAGGTTATGATGACAGCCTGTTGTTATGACCACTTAAAACCATGTCTTTGTGTATCAGAAGATTGTTATGACCAACTTGTTATCCTTATGTTCTGCTTCTGCTACTCCACATATTTGTCTGCTAAATCCACTATTTGGAACTCTTGGACTATAAAAGTCCTTATCTTATCTATGTTAATCAATGCTTATCTCTTGAACCCTGCCTGAGTTATGGAGAGACAGCCTGAACACATAGATTTTAAAAGCTTGCTTTAACTAATTGCTTGCTTTAATTAATTTGGCCATGATTTGGGTCATAATTCTCCTTGAACCTGGGAGATTAACAGCTTCCCAAGGCCTGAGAAGTTCCAACTAACTCTGACCTTACTAATCATGGAACCATTCTTACTCCAAGTCCAAACAGACTTCCTGTTGCTGTTGCTAGTTGCCACCCTCAACTTGGCCTCACCCTCCAGTTGCTCCTCTGAGGAACTCTGGAGCAGATAGCTGGAGGCGCCCCAGCCAGGGTAACAAAGATGGCCGATCTTACGTTCATAATGCTAATTTTCATGTCAGATATAATTTATATTTTATTTAATATATCTGTGTGTTGTGATGCCTTGGAACAAGATACAAACGTCTGTAAAAGACAATTGTAATGGCTATTATTATTCAACACAATAAAGTCCTGTTTATAGTGTCTTAGTTAGGGTTTCTATTGCTGTGAACAGGCACCATGACCAAGACAACTCTTCTAAAGACAACATTTAGTTGGGGCTGGCTTACAGGTTCAGAGGTCTAGTCCATTATCATCAAGGCAGGAGCATGGCAGCATCCAGGCAGCCATGGTACTGGAGGAGCTGAGAGTTCTACATCTTCATTGAAAGGAAACCAGGAACAGATTGTTTTCGGGCAGCTAGGAGGAGGGTCTCAAAGCCCATGCCCACGGTGACATACTTCCTCCAACAAGGCCATACTTCCTAATAGTGCCACTTCCTGGGCCAAGCATAGCAATAGCTGGTCTATATTCATTTGCTAGTTTTCTAGTATCTGTAACATGCACATTCAAACAGGTGCTCCAACAAGGCCATACTTCCTAATAGTGCCACTTCCTGGGCCAAGCATAGCAATAGCTGGTCTATATTCATTTGCTAGTTTTCTAGTATCTGTAACATGCACATTCAAACAGGTGCTCCAACAAGGCCATACTTCCTAATAGTGCCACTTCCTGGGCCAAGCATAGCAATAGCTGGTCTATATTCATTTGCTAGTTTTCTAGTATCTGTAACATGCACATTCAAACAGGTGCTCCAACAAGGCCATACTTCCTAATAGTGCCACTTCCTGGGCCAAGCATAGCAATAGCTGGTCTATATTCATTTGCTAGTTTTCTAGTATCTGTAACATGCACATTCAAACAGGTGCTCCAACAAGGCCATACTTCCTAATAGTGCCACTTCCTGGGCCAAGCATAGCAATAGCTGGTCTATATTCATTTGCTAGTTTTCTAGTATCTGTAACATGCACATTCAAACAGGTGCTCCAACAAGGCCATACTTCCTAATAGTGCCACTTCCTGGGCCAAGCATAGCAATAGCTGGTCTATATTCATTTGCTAGTTTTCTAGTATCTGTAACATGCACATTCAAACAGGTGCTCCAACAAGGCCATACTTCCTAATAGTGCCACTTCCTGGGCCAAGCATAGCAATAGCTGGTCTATATTCATTTGCTAGTTTTCTAGTATCTGTAACATGCACATTCAAACAGGTGCTCCAACAAGGCCATACTTCCTAATAGTGCCACTTCCTGGGCCAAGCATAGCAATAGCTGGTCTATATTCATTTGCTAGTTTTCTAGTATCTGTAACATGCACATTCAAACAGGTGCTCCAACAAGGCCATACTTCCTAATAGTGCCACTTCCTGGGCCAAGCATAGCAATAGCTGGTCTATATTCATTTGCTAGTTTTCTAGTATCTGTAACATGCACATTCAAACAGGTGCTCCAACAAGGCCATACTTCCTAATAGTGCCACTATTACACACATTCTTTGTCGTGTCTGATCTCCTTATTTGTATGTGTGGCACCTGTGTGAATGATGATCAATGCCATTGTCACAATCATTATCAGCAGTATGGAACATGGACCCGAGAGAGATTTGTTATAAAGACAGGACTATTTACAAGCATGTGGGCAAGCGACTGTGACAGGGCAAGACAATGCAGAAAATGCCTCCATTTTATATTCTTGTTGAAGCCATTTCAGGCTTAACTAGAATCTGATCTCCTTGATGGAAAATTAGCCAATTCTATGCTAAAAACAAAAGGTCAGGATGTGGAATTAACATATCTTAGCCTGTTTGTGCAGAACCTCCAAACCCTCTCTTAGCTCCTGAGAAACTGCTTGCGTTTTCGAAGCTCCCTACCCCACACCTGAAGCTTCTGAGTGAGATGCCAGGATGTGGGGCTTGCCTTCAAAACCCTGTGCTGTGGACACCTGAGGTCACGCCTAGATCCCCAGGTGTGGCCCCAGCTGGCTGAAATAAGACTTTCAATTGACTCTAAACTGTGTCTGAGTGGCCATGTCTGGTGGGCCACCCGGAACACAACACAAGCAGGGAGTCATAATTTATGACCTCTAGATGGGAGGTGGTGGGTCTTAAGCTAGGAAAAGGAGCATCCTCACCCCTTCCTGACTTTTATCCTTCCCATCAGTCTCATCTTAGGGATCCCCATTGCTCAAACCCGGCAGAAACCAGGGTAAAGTTTCCCCTATTAATAAGGGCTGCCCTGTTTATAGAAACCCAACAGTTCAAGTTCATGGGAAGAAAACAGGTTCATAACAGATCTCACTAGCGGGTTCTACGAATCCTCAGAGTGATGTGTAGAGATAGAGAATTAGTAACTCCCACTGAGGCCTGTTGATGAACTGGACCGTATGGTGGCACACCAGGCTCTGCTCCTTACAGCACAAAAGCACTCATACTGTCCCTACAACAGAGTCCACGTTTGTCTTACTTTCACTTTTATATTTCTCTGGAGTTTTACAGCTATATCAGGGGTTGTTCACTGGTTGCTAATAAGTGGTCACCAGAATGTTTTCCAGGCTGGGTGTGGGAGAAGGGTCTGGAAGTAGAAGCAGATGGGGATCAGGGACTGAAGGGATGGAAGGCTATTGGACCGGACTGGCTAAGATCCCAGTGGTCATACTCTGTCCCTGTTTCATCGGGGGCTCTTCTATCCACCAAGGCTGTCCTAGAAGTCAGGCAGGAAAAGGGCTCTAGTCTGACCCAAAAGGCAACGGCAAGAAACCGGAGAGATGAGGAGAGAGCCGGTGGGAGGGTTGCTCTACCCGACCCCCATTTCCTGAGGGAATTCCTAGCAAAGAGACAGCCCGTGCCCTGTCAGAAGGCACCATGAATCAAGAGCTGCAGAGGCACACAAGACACTCAGTGAGGGTTTGGAGTCAGAGGCTCTGACAATTTGCCAGGTGGCTGCACTGTCGAAATGCTGAGTAGAACTCCTCCCTAGGACAGGCACGTTCAGAATCCCAAGGCCCCGTGGTGAAGTCCCACGGCGTGTTTAATGAATGCTGCTGTTATTCAGGGATACACTAGCATCTGGGCCACATAATGGGAATAAGTCCAAATTCATTTTTTAAAGAAAAATCAATTCTCCCTACTTCTGGGACTTCCTTAACACTCCATCAACTCTGTTTCCACTGCGCTGATCTGAATCGTTTGTTTTACAGCCTTTCCAAAGGGAGAGAACCGCCTCTGGGAAAGTGGGGAGAGCTCCCATGGCCTCTGCTTGTGATTGCTGGTTAGAGGAGCTTTCAGAGGAGTGCTCTCCTGCCTCCCAACACAAGGCTTTCAAACATCTGTGAGTGCCTCTTTATTTTTAAAATTTGTGTGTATTTTTAAAAATAGACAGAACATTGTGTGGCTCAAAAGCCAGAGCACAAAATGTAAAAAGGCTTTTTCCCCATTAGTCTCCTTGCTCATCCCCCACCCCTGTGTGGCCTAGGAAGCCTTGTGGAATTTACCTCTTTATTTGCAGGTAAATATCAATATAGAATCACAATTTCCTCTCTTTTTTCACACAAAAGGTGGTCTGTCTTTCAGACATATAAATTTGAAAATGATAATGCACAAAGAAATTTCTTACAGATGTAAGAACATTATCTTATCAAGTAAAATGCACATAGAAACTGATTGACCTGCATCCAGAATGCTTGGGATGTCAAGGGTTTCAGAATTTGGAATATTATGTGTTACACACTTGTGTGTGTGTGTGTGTGTGTGTGTGTGTATGTGTGTGTGTGTGTGTGTGTGTGTGTGTGTGTGTGTATGTGTGTGTGTGTGTGTTAAGATACCTTGGGAACAGGGCTAAATTATGAATATGAAGCTAGTTACAGTTTATGAAATTTCAGGCCCGATACACAAAGGAGCAAAGGTAGTTGGTATGACATTTTGTGTTGCCTTTTGACTACAACATGAGGTCAAGAACTTTCTTTTTGCCATGTCAAAATTCAAAAAAGTTTTGGGCTTTGGAGCATTTTGGGTTTGGGGCTAGTTACACGCAGCATGTATTGGCTGTAACTTCTGAACTATAGCTAAGTATAGGCTTCATAACCTCTGAGACCTATAGGACTCCCAGGATTGAATACGAGGGTAATTAGAGAAACAGCTGACCAGAGATGTAAGGCACAAGTCGAGGCTCCGTTTTGGGCTTCACACCTGTCAGCGAGCACCTTGGGCCCTCTGGGAATGTTGCTACCTGCCTGTTCTGTGAGCCGGGGAGAGAAGGAAAAGCTGTAGGGGAGACAGATCTGCCTCCGAGAAAGCACACCCAGCCTTAAGGCCAAGAAGCCCAGTGAAAGCTTTATACGATAGTTCTATGTAGCCTTTCCAGATGAGGTCTTAGTTTCTGCTCATTGCTCTCTAGTGGGCCCTGGAGAGCACACATGCAGCTTCATGTGTGTGGTGGGTCTGGCCACACTGCAGATGCTGCTGGTCTTCGCCAAGACACTCGTGCTGTTGTTGATTGTCTTTGCAACTGTCCAGGTGGACATGTCTTAGAAGGAGCAGCTAACTCTCACCCTTAAGCCTTGAGGTTCTAGAATGTGGCACAGACATTTGGAGGATGGAGAGTATGGGCCATTGTGTTGGAGGCCCGAGTGTCATGCTTTAGAAGACCCTGCTGGAGGACAGCCTAGGGGTCTTGCCTCCAATCCTGGCTTGTTTGGCCCAGTGGGGTGACTGTGTTGTCATTCTGTGGGAGGTTTCTGATCTAACCCTCATTCTCACCAGGGTCAAGATTTGAACTCAATAAATGGTCTCTGAGACCAGAAGCTTCCAGATCACCTTAGAGCCTCAAAAGTCAATGTTTGCTTTTGTTTTTGTGTTTGTTTCCTTTGTGACAGGCACCCTCTACTTAGCGCAGGCTGTCCTGAGCTCACTGTGGCTTCAGACTCACAGAGATCTGCTGCCTCTGCCTCCTAAGTGCTGGTATTCAATGCATGTCATCACGCCTGCTTTGTCAAGTTCTTTTCACATCTACATATTAATTGTTAGCTCCCCAAACTGTTTCCCTTCTGAGGTCAATGCCTTGTTCTAAAGCCAGGCCTAGCAAATTTCTCTCTCTCTCACTCCCTCCTGTCCACTCCTGAGCAGGGTCCTCTCTTACATACATTGTTTTTAACACATTTGTAGCACTCACCCATCTGCTACCTAGTGGGCCTGTCCTAGGGTAGGCTAAATAACAGACCATTAGAATGTACCTCCTGTCCTCTCTCAAACATAACTGTCAGGATGAGGGAGTAAAGAGACACAGAGTCTGAAGAAAAGACAGCTAGCACAGTGTCCTTTGCAGGTTCCATGAATAAGTCATTTTAATTATACTCTTTTCACCCCCAACAGCCATCTGTAGTCTCGTGTTCAGCGACGGCCATCACAGGACAGGGGATCAGATTCCCCAGTCTGGCTGTCTAGGGGACGATAGCATTTCACTTCATGTTTAATTGACAAGCTGTACTTACTGTGGCCATTGCCGGGGAGATAGGAAAACCGTGCAGTTTTGAAGGGTTGACGGGGACTCTCGGAATAGAACAGACACTACTGGATGGCAATTGTCCCCGTCCTTGGGACCGAAACATTCCAGATCGGTCTCCAGTTTCCTCAGCAGATAGATGGCTGCCATCGTGATTCTGTATGAAATGTCACGCCCAAGTTAAACAAACAGCTGGTGAAGATCTCGCTTAAAGTCTTCAGTGTTCAGAAAACATCACTTTTAAAGATGTCAAAAACTGTGGTAAATGACACTGAAAGAGCTGAAAAGGCCCACATGTCTGGGTCAAAAGGACCTTTCCTAAATTTTAGGGGACTGGGAAGATGAAATGTAACTGTGGAAACATAACTAATGGTATCAAGACCTTGACTTGAAATTATGTTTAGTGAAAAATAAAATGTAAATGTCACCATGTCAGGCAGTGGTGGTGCACGCCTTTAATCCCAGCACTTGGAAGGCAGAGGCAGGCAGATTTCTGAGGCCAGCCTGGTCTACAGTTCCAGGATAGCCAGGGCTCCACAGAGAAACCCTGTCTCAAAAAACCAAAAACAAATGTCACCATGTCTTGTTTTGGGATGGCATTTTATAAGTGTTGAATGAGTCATGTCTTGGCCAGGTAATACTTGTTATCTTATTAACCAGACCGTCAAAGAAGTGGGTCACCCCTGTTAATTCTTTCTGATTCATATTTCCCCGCAAGAGAGTGTGAAACATAGAACACTCATCTCACCTTTTACAAAAAAATTTATTTTTACACTTCTTTACTGATGCTTTGGCATTTGTGTGTTAGTTAAGATCAACTCTTTCAATGTGCTCATTCTTATACAGTATTATTAAAATAGCTTCCCCACCAGTAGCTAGACCATGAAGGATGCTGCCTTCTTAGTTTTTCTGTATTCCTGGAGGTGAGGATGCCTTCCTATCTCGTGAATGCAGCATCTGAGCATCTGACTGTAGATGGGAGGAGATGAATTTTCTAACCCAAATGGAAAAAAATCCACATTTATACCAGTGGGCTTACCCATCTTCTATAAAACCAGAACTTGACATTTATTTATTTCTTCCTCTCAAAAAATGTCTTATCTTTTGAGTGGTCTATCTCTCCCAAGGTATCTATCAAAATTTAATATTTCCAGAACTAAAGTAGAAACATTATCTCCCTGATTCTAATTTAGACAGTGACTAAGAAGGTGTTTAGAAAAAAAATAAGGCTTTTGCTGGGAGGAAGTTGCTTAGCATTGTAGTTCAGATTAACAATTCAGTTGCTTGATCACATATATTAGTGCTAGGAAATATGATCTTAATGTTTAGTGCTACCTTGGTTCTATTCATTACCGTCTTATGTTTTCAGGCTATATGGATTACAAACATCTTTCATTTTACATTGTATGAGAGATTGGAAAGTGCCCTTTCAACACCTGAATATAATTTTATTTCCCTTATTTAAAAACAGTAAGGGCAAACAAGTTTTCAGAAGCCTATAAAGCTAACTATTTTCAAAGCTATTTTTCTTTAGGGATCACATTCAGTTGTCACCCCAAACTTTTATGTTACAAGTGTAGGAGTTTTCTGTTTGAATATCACTTTTTTCTAAAACAATAGCAATACGGCATGCTCAATGGTGAAAAGTAGCTCTTAAAAGTAGTAAAAGAAATTAATGAGAAATAAAAATCTTCCATGGGCTTTCTAGCTTTACATTTTCACCTAATAAATGCCAGTACCTGCGTGACATTATGTGCATCGGATAAATGCAAATTGTGCTGTTTAACGTGATTGTTCGAAGAAGCAACTAGAGAGAAAGTAATTACCTGAGTCACGAGCCCCTCTCCATTTTTGACTTTGAGAAAGTAATTACCTGAGCATTTGTGTGACTGCTTCCCAACCTATAAGTGAAAGAGAAAATATTAAGTCAATTACTCAGTCCGTTTAAACCTCATATCCGCACACCTCCTTAGACCCTGCCTTGCTAGGGAAGTCTCTGTCAACAAATAGATATGTGGTAAGCATTAAATGTAAGCCTATAATGGAAACTTGTCATGAGGCAAGCATAAAAGTTGATTACTTAAACGCCGAGAATCCCCATGTCCGAGAAGTGTGACAATGACATCTTACCTGTGATTCTTACCTGAAGACTCCCCTCCATTGGTCAAGAAATAAAAGTTTCCTAGTAATTTCATTTAAATCCAGCTCTAAAGGATTTTGCTCCTGGACTGAGATCTCTGGATCCATTTAGATAATTCGAAGACTTGGAAGAAAGAGGCTTCTTGGATGAGAGAAGCAGCCTGGGTGTGGGGAGGAGAGCTTCCCGGCGCACAAGCTGATGGTAGTCCCCAGCAGCCCAAAGATCAGGCCACATTGTTGCTGCTCTGAGCAGATTCCATTAAGCTTTCATTAGAGATAGAGTATATTTTTTTTTGTCCACTGCATAGCTTCCATGAATATTTAATCCAAGATAGATTTACAAACAAAAGGATTTCAATTACTGGTATCAAATCATTGGAGATAATGTAATTGATGAAATACTGTGCAGGTGTAATGTGGTTGTTCCTTAAGCTAGAGTATTTCCTGGAAATTGTTTGTGGAGCCCAAATATACTGATCCTGGGGCTGAAACCATCCTGACCATATAAACAAATGTTTGTAGAGGCAAAGGAAGATAAACAGATTTCTGACATAGAACTTAGTGCACAGAAACCTGGTGCAGATGCAGAAGGACCGGTCTTATTTGTTTCAAGGAGAAATCTAAAGAGTAACATCTCTCCCTGTTGGCTGAATGCATTGTAAGTAATTGACATAGTGAAAAATACCAGTGCTTGTGATCCTGCAGATCTTCACGCCACTTTGACTATTGCTGCAAAGACAACGGATGGGTTACCAGCAAATGTTTTAACCTTCTTCTGACTACTGAGTGTTAAAATGGACCCTCTTTAGGGTCCCTTTTCCCTGAAGACATTTCTGGACATCAGTCCCATGAAATCTCAAGCATAAAAAGACATACCTTAGTTTTATTGTAACCAAAGTAGTCAGGGCTGGAGGACTGATGCATACAAAGCCTTGGAGCATAACAAGGCACTAAAAGCACAGACAGCTCTAGACTTCCACAGAACATTCTACTACTGTTCCTTTAACTAAGGTGATGCTAACGACTTCATATTCAAATGTCCCATGAATGTCTACCAGATTTAGTATTCTGTTATAAACCTAAGAGGTATAAATAAATCCTTTCCTACTGCTCCTCTTTAACCATAAATTTTATTCCCAAAAAACAAAAGTCTTTTTTGTTTTCTTCTTTATAATTTTACAATTGTAATGGTAACATCGGTGTTTAATATTTATTAGGTTCCTGTACTACAAGGAAAAAAAGAAGAAGAAATTGCATAATTCTTGTTAAAAACTAATATAATAATGAGAAATGTTCTCAAAATTCCTATTTAGAAAATTGCATAAACAATAAAATCTAGATCTGCCATTTAAATTATTTAAAGACTTAAAAAACAGCTAAAGTGGTCGCCATCTTCTCTCCTGTGATTGAGTGGGTGGGTAAAGCCAGGGGCACAGGGAATGCAGGAGCAGTAGAGCAGCTGGGCTAGGGTCCATGCGGGCTCCACCTGCACCTAGGAGCTAGGCAGCACCATAGCACTCTGTGTCAGGGGAGAGCCAGTCACAGAGGGGTGACAGGCTTGTAGGTCCACAGGAGGGACAAGTGCCAGCCAGAGATAGCAGGACCAACTAACACCAGAGGTAACCAGATGGTGAAAGGCAAACGTAGGAACGTTACCAACAGAAATCAAGGTAACATGGCATCATGCAAACCCAATTCTCCCTCAACAGTAAGTCTTAGATACCCCAACAAACCGGAAAAGCAAGATTTGGATTTAAAATCACAGCTCATGATGCTGATAGGGGGCTTCAAGAAGGACATAAATAATTCCCTCAAAGAAATACAGGAGAACACAAGTAAACAGGGAGAAGCCCTTAAAGATCTACAGGAAAACACAGCAAACAGGTGAAGGAATTGAACAAAACCATCCAGGGTCTAAAAATGGAACTAGAAACAATAAAGAAATCACAAAGGAAAACAACTCTGGACATAGAAAACCTAGGAAAGAAGTCAGGTGTCATGGATAAAGTATCAACAACAGAATACAAGAGATAGAAGAGAGAATTTCAGATGCAGAAGATACCATAGAAAGCATTGAAACAACAGTCAAAGAAAATGAAAAATGCAAAAAGCACCTGACCCAAAACATCCAGGAAATCCAGGACAAAATGAGAAGACCAAACCTAAGGATTATAGGTATAGAAGAGAGTGAAGATTTCCAACTTAAAGGGCCAGTAAATGTCTTCAACAAAATTATAGAAAAAACTTCCCTAACTTAAAGAAAGAGATGCCCAAGAACACACAAGAAGCCTACAGAACCCAAATAGTTTGGATCAGAAAAGAAATTCCTCCTGTCACATAACAATTAAAACACCAAATACACTAAACAAAGAAAGAATATTAAAAGCAGTAAGGGTAAAAAGCTAAGTAACATATGAAGGCAGACCTATCAGAATTACACCAGACTTCTCACCAGGGACTATGAAGGACAGAAGATCCTGAGCAGATGTCATATAGACCCTAAGGGAACACAAATGCCAACCCAGGCTGCTATACCCAGCAAATCTCTCAATTACCATAGATGGAGAAACAAGGTATTCCATTACAAAACCAAATTTACACAATATCTTTCCATAAATCCAGCCCTTCAAAGGATAATGAATGGAAAACACCAACAAAAGGAGGGAAACTAAACACTAGAAAAAGCAAGAAATTAATCTTTTAACAAACCAAAAAGAAGTGAGGCACACAAACATAACTCTACCTCTAATAAGAAAAATAACAGGAAGCAATAATCACTTCTCCTAAATATCTCTTAATATCAATGGACTCAATTCTCCAATAAAAAGACATAGACTAACAGACTGGATACATAAGCAGGACCCAACATTCTGCTGCATACAGGAAACTCACCTCAGGCACAAAGACAGATACTACCTCAGAGTAAAAGGCTGGAAAACAATTTTCCAAGCAAATGGTCCCAAGAGACAAGCTGGTGTAGCAATTCTAATATCAAATAAAATTGACTTTCAACCTAAAGTAATCAAAAAAGATAAGGAAGGACACTTCATACTCATCAAAGGAAAAATCTACCAAAATGAACTCTCCATTCTGAGCACATATTCTCCAAATACAAGGGCACCCACATTCATAAAAGAAACTTTACTAAAGCTCAATGCACACATTGCACCCCACACAATAATATTGGGAGACTTCAACACCCCACTCTCATCAATGGACAGATCAGAGAAACACAAACTAAACAGAGAAACAGTGAAACTAACAGAAGTTATGAACCAAATGGATTTGCCAGATATCTATATAACATTCTATCCTAAAACAGAAGAAAATACCTTCTTCTCAGCACCTCATGGTACCTTCTCCAAAACTGACCATATACTCAGTTACAAAACAGACCTCAGTAGAAATAAGAAGATTGAAATAATTCCATGCACCCTATCAGATCACCACGAACTAAGGCTGGTCTTCAATAACAACAAAAACAACATAAAACCCACATACACATGGAAACTGAACAACATTCTACTCAACGATAACTTGGTCAAGGAAGAAATAAAGAAAAGACTTTTAGAATTTAATGAAAATGAAGGTATGATATACCCAAACTTATGGGACACAAAGTAGTGCTAAGAGCAAAACTCATAGTTCTGAGTGCCTCCAAAAAGAAACTGGAAAGAGCATACACTAACAGCTTAACATCACAGCTGAAAGCTCTAGAACAAAAAGAAGCAAATACTCCCAAGAGGAGTAGATGGCAGGAAATAATCAAACTCAGGGCTGAAATCAACCAAATAGAAAGAAAAAGAACTATGCAAAGAATCAACCAAACCAGGAGCTGATTCTTTGAAAAAAAAAATCCAAGATAGATAAACCCTTAGCCAAACTAACCAGAAGGCACAGAGACAGTATCCAAATCAGCAAAATCAGAAATGAAAAGGGAGGCATAACAACAGATACTGAGGAAATCCAAAAAATGATCAGATCCTACTACAAAAATCTACACTCAACAAATTGGAAAATCTAGATGAAATGGACAATTTTCTAGACAGATACCAGTTATACCAAAGTTAAATCAGGATCAGATAAATGATCTAAACAATCCCATAACCCCTCAAGAAATAGAAGCAGTCATTAATAGTCTCCCAACCAAAAAAAGCACAGGACCAGATGGGTTGAATGCAGAGTTCTATCAGACCTTCAAAGAAGACCTGATACCAATACTCTTCAAACTGTTCCACAAAATAGAAACAGATAGAACACTACCTAATTCGTTTTATGAAGCCACAATTACTCTGATACCTAAACTACACAAAGACCCAACAAAGAGAACTTTAGACCAATTTCCCTCATGAATATCGATGCAAAAATACCCAATAAAATTCCTGCCAACCAAATCCAAGAACACATCAAAACAATCATCCACAATGAACAAGTAGGCTTCCTCCCAGGGATGCAGGGATGGTTCAATATACAGAAATCCATCAATGTAATCCGCTACATAAGCAAACTACATAAGAAAAAAACCACATGATCATTTCATTAGATGCTGAGAAAGCATTTGACAAAATCCAACACCTCTTCATGATAAAAGTCTTAGAAAGATCAGGAATTCAGAGCCCATACCTAAACATAGTAAAAGCAATATACAGCAAACCAGTAGCCAACATCAAACTAAATGGAGAGAAACTTGAAGCAATCCCACTAAAATCAGGACTAGACAAGGCTACTCGAAGTCCTAGCCAGAGCAATTAGATAACAAAAGGAGGTCAAAGGGATACAAATTTGAAAGGAAGAAGTCAAGTATCACTATTTGCAGATGATATGATGGTATACTTAATTTTGACCCCATAAAATCCACCAGAGAGACATCTGGGTTCTTTCCAGCTTCTGGCTATTATAAATAAGGCTGATATGAACATAGTGGAGCATGTGTCCTTATTGCATGCAGGTAAAGCCTCTGGGTATATGCCCAGGAGTGGTATAGCCGGAGGAATGGATTCAGAAGATGTGGTATATCTACACAATGGAATACTACTCTGCAATTAAAAACAATGAATTCACGAAATTCCTAGGCAAATGGTCAGATCTTGAAAATATCATCCTTAGTGAGGTAACCCAATCACAAAAGAACACACATGGTATGCAGTCACTGATAAGGGGATATTGACCCAGAATCTCAGAATACCCTAGACAGAATTCACATATCAATAGATTTCTAAGAAGATGGAAGGAGAGACCCCTGGTCCTGGAAAGACTGGATGTAGGGGAACGCCAGGACAGAGAAATGAGAGGGGGTTGAATGGAGAAAAGAGAGAGGGAAGGGGGCTTATCGGACTTTCGGGGAGGGAGGAAACGGGAAAGGGGAAATGATTTGGAATGTAAATTAAAAATAAAATAAAATAAAATAAAAAAATCCACCAGAGAACTCCTACAGCTGATAAACAACTTCAGCAAAGTGGCTGGATATAAAATTAACTCAAACAAATCAGTAGCCTTCCTATACTCAAAGGATAAAGAGGCTGAGAAAGAAATTAGGGAAATGACACCTTTCACAATAGCCACAAATAATATAAAATATCTTGATATGACTCTAACCAAGCAAGTGAAAGATCTGTATGACAAGAACTTCAACTCTCTGAAGAAATATATTGAAGAAGATCTCAGAAGATGGAAAGATCTCCCATGCTCATGGATTGGCAAGGTTAATATAGTAAAAATGGCCATCTTGTCTAAAGCAATATACAGATTCAATGCATTCCCCATCAAAATTCCAACTCAATTCTTCATAGAGTAAGAAGAATAATTTCTAAATTTATCTGGAATAACAAAAAAATAAAAAAATAAAAAAACCCAGGATAGCAAAAACTATTCTCAACAATAAAAGAACTTCTGGCAGAATCACCATCCCTGACCTTAAGCTATACTACAGAGCAATAGTGATAAAAACTGTATGGTATTGGTACAGTGACAGGCAGATAGACCAGTGGAATAGAATTGAAGACCCAGAAATGAACCCTCACACCTATGGTCACTTGATCTTTGACAAAGGAGCTAAAACCATACAGTGGAAAAAAAGAAAGCATCTTCAACAAATGGTGCTGGGTCAAACTGGCAGTCAATGTGTAGAAGGATGCAAATTGATCCATTCTTAACTCCCTGTACAAAGCCCGAGTCCAAGTGGATCAAGGACCTCCACATAAAACCAGATACACTGAATCTAAAAGAAGAGAAAGTGGGGAAGAACTTTGAGCACATGGGCACAGGGGAAAATTTCCTGAATAGAACACCAGTAGCTTATGCTCTAAGATCAAGAATTGACAAATGGGCCTTCTGGCCACCATCTGCACCAGGGAACCAGGCAGCTCCAAAGCCTTCTGTGTTTAGCCCACCAGGAGAGTGTGATCTCCCAGCAGAGATTTCACTTCTGAGTGTGGAGGTGAGATCTCCACCTTCTCTGTAGGGGAACAGCTAGGAGGGCACAGGGCATATGATCAGTGGAGCTGCTGGGACAGGAGTCTTCCCTTGCTGCCACCATTTGCAGCAGGGAACCAGACAGCTCCACTGCCTTCTGTGCACAGACCCTGCCAGAAGAGAGTTGGTCTCCCAGGAGTACAGACACAGGCTTACAGGCCCATAGGAGGGACAAGCTCCAGCCAGAGACAGCAAGACAGAGATAACCAGATGGCAAAAGGCAAGTGCAAGAACCCTACCAACAGAAACCAAGGCTACTTGGCAGCATCAGAGCCCAGTACTCCCACCACAGCAAGTCCCGTATACCCCAACACACCGGAAAAGCAAGAGTTGGATTTAAAGTCTCATCTCACAATGCTGTTAGAGGACATCTAGAAGGACATAAATAACTCCCCTATAGAAATACAGGAGAACATGGGTCAAAATGTAAAAGCCCTTAAAGAGGAAACACAAAAATCCCTTAAAGAAACACAGGAGAGCATGGGTGAGCAGGTAGAGGCCCTTAAAGAAGAAACACAAAAATGCCTTAGAGAATTATGGGAAAACACAAACAAACAAGTGAAGGAACTGAACAAATCCATCCAGGATCTAAAAATGGAAGTAGAAACAATAAAGAAATCACAAAGTGAGACATCTCTGGAGATAGAAAATCTTGGAAAGAATTCAGGAGACATAGATGCAAGCATCAACAACAGAATACAAGAGATAGAAGAAAGAATCTCTGGGGCTGAAGATACCATAGAAAACATTGACTCAACAGTCAAAGAAAATGCAAAATGCAAAAACCTTCTGAATCAAAACATCCAGGAAATACAGGACACAATGAGAAGACCAAACCTAAGGATTATAGGTATAGAAGAGAGTGAAGATTTCCAAATTAAAGGGCCAGTAAATATCTTCAACAAAATTATAGAAGAAAACTTCCCTAACTTAAAGAAAGAGATGTCCATAAACACACAAGAAGCCTACAGAACTCCAGACAGACTGGACCAGACCAGAAAGTCCTCCTGGCACATAATAATCAAAACACCAAATGCACTAAACAAAGAAAGAATATTAAAAGCAGTAAGGGGAAAAGGTCAAGTAACCTATAAAGGCAGGCCTACCAGAATTACACCAGATTTCTCACCTGAGACGATGAAAGCTCGAAGATCTTGGGCAGATATCATACAGACCCTAAGAGAACACAAATGCCAGCCCAAACTACTATACCCAGCAAAACTCTCAATTACCATAGATGGAAAAACCAAGATATTCCATGATAAAATCAAATTTATACAGTATCTTTCCACAATTCCAGTCCTACAAAGGATAATAGATGGAAAACGCCAACACAAGGAGGGAAACTACACCCTAGAAAAACCAAGAAAGTAATCTTTTTCCAACAAACCCAAAAGAAAGTAACCACACAAACATAAAAATGACATCAAAAATAACAGGAAGCAACAATCACTATTCCTTAATATAACATCAATGGACTCAATTCCCCAATAAAAAACATAGTCTAACAGAAATATTTTTCATGTAAATCTTCAATTTTATCAGAAAATGTTTGCAAATCCTCTTTCAATTTAGTAATGTTTTTGATGTCTACCATTTTAACTGTATTATTTTCCATGATAATATTTAATTTTAACATTTTTTCTATATATTTGTTCAATTTTATCTGAAATATTTTCCATGTAAATCTTCAATTTTGTCAAAAGATGTTTATAATTCCACTTTCAATCAACTTAGGAATATTTTTATGCCTACCATTTTATCGGTATAATTTTTTCCATGAAATAGTCAATCTTAACGTGTTCTATATATTTTTTCAATTTTATCAGAGCTATTTTCCATGTAAATTTTCAATTTTATCAAAAAATGTTTATAATTCTACTTTCAATCAACTTAGGAATATTTTTATTCCTACCATTTTATCTGTATAATTTTCCATGAAATAGTCAATTTTAACATGTTTTTCTATATATTTCTTGAATTTTATCAGAAATATTTCCCTTGTAGATCTTCAATTTTATCAGAAAATGTTTATAATTCCACTTTCAATCAACTTAGAAATATTTTTATGCCTACCATTTTATCTGTAATTTTCCATGATAATCTTCAATTTTAATGTTATTTTATATTTTTCTACAATTTTATTAGAAATATTTCCCATGTAAATCTTCAATTCTATCATAAAATGTTTCTACTTCCTTTTTCAATTAATTTAGCAATTTTTTTATGTCTACCATTTTACTCTTTAATTTTCCATGAAAATTGTCAATCATATTGTGTTTTTGTATATGCTTCTTCAATCTTGTCAGAAACATTTTCCATGTAAATCTTTAATTTTATCATAAAAATTTTTTACTTCCTTTTTCAATAAAAAAAAAAGAATTGACAAATGGAACCTCATAAAATTGCAAAGCTTCTGTAAGGCAAAGGACACTGTCTTTAGGACAAAACAGCAACCCACAGATTGAGAAAAGAACTTTACCAATCCTACATGTGATAGAGGGCTAATATCCAATATATAAAAGAACTCAGGAAGTTAGACTCCAGAGAACCAAATAACCCTTTTAAAAATGGGGTACAAAGCTAAACAAAGAATTCTCACCTGAGGAATACCGGATGGCTGAAAAACACCTAAAAAAAAATGTTCAATATCCTTAATCATCAGGGAAATGCAAATCAAAACAACCCTGAGATTCCACCTCACACCAGTCACAATGGCCAAGATCAGAAACTCAGGGAACAGCAAATGCTGGAGAGGATGTGGAGAAAGAGGAACACTCCTCCACTGCTGGTGGGATTGTAAACTGGTAAAACCACTCTGGAAATCAGTTTGGCGGTTCCTTAGAAAACTGGACATATCACTACCTGAGGACCCAGCTATACCACTCCTGGGCATATACCATATGCTCCAACATGTAATAAGGACACATGCTCCACTATGTTCATACAGTCTTATTTATAATAGTTAGAAGCTGGAAAGAACCCAGATGTCCCTCAACAGAGGAATGGATACAGAAAATGTGGTACATTTACACAATGGAGTACTTGCTCAGCTATTAAAAGCAATAAATTCATGAAATTCTTAGGCAAATGGATGGAGCTAGAAACTATCATCCTGAGTGAGGTAACCCAACCACAAAAGAACACGCACGGTGTGCAATCGCTGATAAGTGGATATTAGCCCAAAAGCTCAGAATACCCAAGATACAACTCACAGACCTCATGAAGCTAAAGATGGAGGAAGACCAATGTGTGGATACTTTGATCCTTATTGGAAAGTGGATCAAAACACCCATGGCTCACAGCCAACCAATAGAATGAGAATAGGATCCCCAATGGATCAGCTAAAGAGAGGACCCAAGGAGCTGAAAAGATTTGCAGCCTTGTAGGAGGAACAATAATATGTACCAACCAGTAACCCCAGAGCTCCCAGGGAATAAACCACCTAGCAAAGATTACACATGGAGGGACCCATGACTCCAGCTACATATGTAGCAGAAGATGAACATTTGAGACATCAATGAGAGGAGAGGCCATTGGTCCTATGAAGGCTTGATTCCCCAGAATAGGGGAATGCAAGTCAGGAAATTGGGGAGTGGGTTGGCAGGGGGAGAGAGATAGGATAGGGAGTTTTCAGAGGGGTAACACAGAATAGGGATACCATTTGAAATGTAAATAAAGCAAATATAATAATAATAATAATAATAATAATAATAGAAAAAAGGAAAAAGACAGCTAAATTGAAGAACAGTTAAAAAGGTCATTTTTCTTAAAAAAAAAATCATTATTAAATCTGTGTGATTTGGGCTGTTTTTTTTTCTACCTTGCATAGAATGCTTTGAAGATAGACACATAAGTTCCAATGATTGCACAAGTTACCAATACACATGAGGGGCATTAGCAAATGTTGTGGTGAATAAGATGTTCTTGCCCTCTGTGGTATAGGAAGCACAGAGAGAACAGACTGTGAGGCTAGCACAGAGCATGAACAAGAGAAAAGCCAAGTCAGTCACACAGCCTCTGGGCCTAGGCTGCTTATCTCTGGGTCATACCTTGCCTACTACACACTGTCTTGGACAAATTATGTAATCTTTTTGTACATAAGTGTTTTTTTTTTCAATCTGTGAAATAGGAATGATTTGCTATCTTTATTAAGATGTCTAATCTATGAACATGGTATATCCTCTCATTTAGACTGTATTTATCTTCGAAACGCTCTGTAGACTTAATCCAAGGCTTGCTTAAATCAAATCATAATGGACATTTAAGCACACTTATCATTCACAATCATCCTTTGTTCAGATTCTCACTACTTTCCCAACTTTTCTTTTTCCTTCTTAATTAGGTGCTAGCAAGGATCCCACAGGTAGAAGGGGCTGGTTCTATATATCAAAGAGTAATGAGACTTAGCCTCATTTAGCAGAGCCACACGTCTTTTCTGCACTTGGTAAAAAGACATAGAATGGAAGGGCTGAATATAAAAAGTGAAGTGAAAAGAGAAGACAAGATTACAAGGTCCTGGACTGGGGCTGGAGGACTGGGGCAGTTGAAGACACAGGACTATGTTTCCTTCTTGTATATTTTGTATCTTTTCCCCTAGCCCACAGCATAAAGTTACCCACTGCTCCTGCCCCAAGACTACTTTTGATGCAATGAAGAATTGCAGGTAATTTGAATATAGCGGACAGAATTCCAACCTTGAGAAAAGCTAGTGTGGATTCCAAGTGTGGAAGTGGATCATGAGAGGATGTAATGAGATCAAGATTTGTTCTGCTCCTTTGGAAAGCAATGACTGTCATGACAATCATTTACTTGGTTCAGTCTTAAAGTCACGTTTGTAAGCCTTGGACTTGTACAAGTGTTTTCATTAGCAAAATTACCCAAACTTTTCTTTTTCTTTTTTGTTGTTTTTAATGTAACATTTCATCAACAGATAAGCAGAATTTTAGAGGCTCTTGGTTTTATTTTGAAAATCTTGTTAGTGTCTAAATAACCTTGCCTCTGGAAAGACTTCTTTAGGATGAGGTTAAATCCTGTAGACTTGATTATTCACTTTCTCTAGATCTGCTTTCTGACATGGAACTGGCTATGTTCCTTCCTAATACAATTCTGCTAATCCGCATCTCCTAGGAGATGACTGGTGTATTCTCCTTTTGTTCTTTGGTTGTGTAGTGAGAAGGAGGATGATGAGGTCAGGCACAGGGTCAGATTTCTGTTCTTGTAACAATGTAACCGTAGAGAAGTTATTTAGTCTCCCACTTTGCTTCTCATGTTCCCTTTGACACATGTAATAGAATCCTAATGACTGTGACTTGCCAAAAAACTTTTAATCAGTGTTTTCTCATCTTTTACATATTAAAGTTCCCCCTGATTTTTTTCTGTATTTATGGCTTACTTAATTACTATTCATGTATTATTTTCAGAGTGACAGCAAGAGTCTGAGACAGGCTAGGAACTTCAAAGTCCTGAGAGAAGAAATGAACTCAATCCCTCAGCAATTGGCCTTTAGCCAATTGATAATGACTGTGGGTCTCAGTGATTATCTGAAAGGCCTTAAAAACTAGAATGGTACATGGAAAATGCATGTTGGGTTTTTTTGCACCTGATTCCTAAAAACTTGGAAATTCCTGAATAACAAGAGAACTAGATGATCCTTCCCTACACACAGGCAGCTTCATAGTAGAGGCTGATTCCTAGGAAGACCAAGTCTTGATTAGAAGTTTGGAACTTTCAGCTGAAACCTCTGACTTCTGTGGAGTGAAAAGAGGTTGAATATTTAGTTCATCGCCAAGGCTAATGGCTCAATTTGTCAGTAATGTCAGTGTAAAAATATTACTGGGCAATAGGATTTAGGTAGCTTCTCAGCTGATAATTGCATCCAAACATCTGAAGGAAGGCCTGCCTCATTCGTGGGGACAGAGACCTCTGCCCTTGGGACCTGTCCAGACCTCCCCCTTATGAATGTCATCATCTTGTTGCTTATTTGCATCTTTTATGATAAATATAGTTAAGAGGCTTTCTGAGTTCTGTGACCTATTCTGTCAAATTACCAAGGTTTCTTGGGGACCAATTTTTTTTAGAGCTAATAGTTCAAATTATGGGTAACTATTACAGATGGTTTGAAAATATTGAAAGTCAAAAACGGAGAGGGAGTTGTAGCTCAGTGGTGAGGAGTTTGCCTGCATGTCAGGTCCTTTTCTTTTCACTATAACCAAATACCAATCAGAAGCAACTTAAAGGGAATATTTATTTTGGATTACAGTTTCATGGCAGAGAAGGCATGATGGCTAACACAGACCACAGTTTTTAGGTAGAGAAGGCAGAATGTCTAACACAGATCACAGTTTCTTAGTAGAGAAGGCATAGGGACTAACCTGGTTGGATCTTCTGTAGCAGAAGTTTGTGGAACAGCTTGTTCACATCTTGGAAGAGGGAATGTGGATTTGAAGATCAGGAGCAGAGCCAGGCTATAAACACTCACATTGGTTTACTGTCTGTATGCTAGGCTAAGTATCAAAAAATTCCACAATCAATGAAACTGCACCATTAGCTGGGGACCAAGTGTTCAAATATACACACCTCACCTGGACAGTTCACTTTCAACCCTGGGTTCAATCCAAGGACTGTAGTAAACAGAAAAATGTATTTAATACACTTAGCCTGCCATCCAGGCTCAGTCTCACCTATTGCAGACATGCTCAGAGCTCTTACATCAACTGACAGTGAAGTCAAATCACCGGATCCAAAGCCTACCTTATGCCAGGGTTGAGAATCTCCTCTAGTTTACTGAATACCAGAATGCCCATATGGATAAACTTTCCTTCGGTACCCCAAGTGTTATCATAGAGGATCCAACACCAGCACTTAGAACACAAGTCCTAAAGTCTTAGTGGGAGCTTTTATGTATTTCTCTTTGTGTTAGTGAAGTACAAATTATCATAGACATGACATCCTGTGGGACAAGTGAACTGCGCCACCAGAGGAACTGGCAAGGTTGAGTGAGTACAATCTCCGTGAATCTCAGAATTGAGACTGGTAGAAGTAGGACCAACTCCCTGCCTAACTCTACTTGCTTTGGACCATGTAACCACTACTGCATCCCACTGAGGACCATGGCAATTAGTCACTTAGCGTAAAAATCTGGAGTTCTCCATGCTAATAAGGTATCTAGATAGGCTTCAATCAGTCAGCCAGTGAGCTTCCCTTCCTGGGTATTCCTTTCTGCAAAAAATAATTTAATCCTTGGTTCACCCTGAGTAAGGTGTGTGCATTCACATTTGACATCAGATAAAGCAGTTTAGACAAGTAAGGACTGTCTTCAGCAAGGATTGGGGGAGGGGAGGGGGTTTTGTTGTAAAGAGCTGTGCTTAAAGTTCAGAATTAGTCCTTGTAGTGGCTACTCCTGGTTGTCAACTTGACTATATCTGGAATGAACTGCAATCAAGAATTGGAAGGCTCATCTATGATCCTAATCTGGAGGCTCAGAGATACAAGTTTCTGACCTGGATCTTGGCATGGAGATCTTGAAGCATAGTGTCTATGAGTTCCAGAAGATTAAGACAAGGAGATCTCCGAGTTCAAGGTTATCTGAGATTAAAGGTGCAGTGGCACATGCTTTTAATCTGGGCCACACCCTCTGCTGGAGACCTATATAAGGACATTGCAAGAAGACTCACTCTTCCTGGCCTGCTTGCCTCATGGGACTGAGCACCTACTAGATCCTTGGACTTCCATCTACAGCTGCTGCTGACCATTGTTGGGGAGTTGGACTACAGACTGTAAGTCGTCAACAAATTCCCTAACTATATAGAGACTACCCATACGTTCTGTGAATCTAGAGAACCCTGACTAATACAGTCCTCAACATCTAAATAAGGATGGAGACTCAGCCTGGCCCACTGGCTTGTGAGACTCTGAGCAGGGGTCCCGCTAAGCCATGCCCAAATTCCTGTCTCACAGACACTTAGATAACAAATGGGTGATGTTTGAAGACGTTGCCGGGATGCGTGTCTGCCTAGATGCTAGGGCACCCTGAATGCTACTGCTCATGGGAGGCAGAACCCAGACAGTAATGGGGAGGGGGGTCCCCGGTCTGTTTTTCCTGGTGGGAAACAATGGCATCTAGAACAATTGCTTTGTTTCCCAGTCTCCTGTGTACCTGGGCACAGTTAGCATACATAGCGGGAAGTTAGGAACGGGGATCCTCTGTCCATGCTTTCTCTCCGGGTCCACATGCCAGGCAGAGCCCAGGGCAGAACCTGTCTTGATTCTGAGCACCAAGAATGCAGAGAGGCTGGAAGAGAGAAAACCTGGGGGAAACATTCACATATGTCAAGGGTTCACGGGCTCGGATTTGTGATCTCACTACTTGGGAGGCTGAGGCGAAGTTCTAGGCTAGCCACAGCTGCATAGTGACACTGTTTAAAAGGCAAAACAAAACAACAACCAAAGAACAAAAAACAATAAAACAAAGCAAAACAAATACAAGGATTAGTCAAACAAAAAACAGCAGGGATAATCCACCACTCAAACCACATTAGCCCTGAGTGAGTGACAGGAGAGTCAGACAACTGCTATTTCAAAGCACACGTCATTCCTAAGTGATTGCTCTTGTCTCTCCATCTCTACTAAGCCATTAACCTAAGGACCACATGTTGTGGCACTGAAGTTTATCACTGGATATCTCCAGCACTGTAGCACATCCTGTTCCTTTTGTTCCTCAGTGTGTTAACAAGTGTCTGTTCTGTTCTCTTGACCTTGCAGTGACAGCCATGTGATGTTTACACTGGTGGACACAAAGGTTCTGCCTGATTCATCGTGTTGGTGGTTTGCATCTGCTCATCTTTTGGCTCTGAGCTATAATTCTTTGTCTGGTTTTAGGGACCACTCCTGAGCCTCCGAGGCAATAAAGAAGTAATTCATCGCCTGTTGAATCTGCTGGGCAGTCTCATGTGGGGGATGTGGGAGAGAACCTAAAGGAGGAAGAAATGGCATGGAGAGGGAATGCCGCCCTGCTCTCCTGTGGCTGTTCAAGGAATCCAGATCAGATCTGGCTGTGATTTGCTCCTGGCAAACTAGTGAGACAGATCAAAAGACCTGTGCCCACTGCAATGGTTGCTTCCTCTGTCTTCCTGGAAATCCTCCCTGGGTGATTGACCCCTTCCCCTACTGAGTCACAAGCAAGCAAATTAGATTTAATGGAATATCTAGTGTAATGCACGGTTTGGCCCTTGATTACATCACCTTACTCTTATTGACTGAAAAGTTGTATATAAGTTTTTGTAGTGAACAATAAGTTAGACCCCGATGCTGGTCTCTGGAGTCTGAAATCTCTATGGGCTCTGTCTCTGCTTCCTCCACCATCACCCCCAACCCCATTTCCCAGTCCAGGTTCTGACAGTCTCACATAAGAAACTTCCTTTCTGGGCCTAAGCAAGTGAAAAAACTACCGAATTGGACAACAGGAGACAATTCCTATGTAATATGCCCTGGATTCTACAGAATTTCTCAGGTCTGCCTAACTCTTCTGAAGTATCTTGACTTAACAGCCCGAGGCCGCGTGTGATCCCGACATGTTTGTGGTCAGGTTTTGTAGAACGTTGTGCTTCTTTCATGGACATAAAAACGTTCTATTTTCTTTGGAATCCAGAAAGCTCCTTCAGAGGCAACAGAATTCATCAGGCATATAATTCTAGGATCCAGAAGCCTTACATATGGATAACAAAATCAGAAAGGGAGGCAGCCTAGCCGATGTGCCCAATAAGAAAGCCTCTTGGAATCTTCATACAGGTAGTGGGAGGCTTCCTTCCTCTCCTCCTGCCCTTACACCATCTGCCATGTGTGTCTAGCCAGCAGTAACTGCTTATGTGACTCTTGATATATTAGGGACAACACTATATGAGGCTGTCCCTCATCTCCTGGCAGCTGGGTTGGCAAGATTGTGTCTATCCTAAGATTGTAGATCAGGATTTCCCTGGCTCTTGTAACTTAATATAATCAGGTCCCTCACCCTCACTCCTGTGAAATAAGTTATAAATAACAAATCAGAGTGCTCTTTCATCAGAGGCTATGGTTACTAGGAGACAGGCACAGCAGTCAGGTTCTCTGTCGTCAGTGAACACCCACGGTGCAGTGTGAGCTTGGGTCCTTGGCCTTGGCCCTTTGAGTGATTCTTAAATATACATATTGCATAGTGAACAAGTTTCTAGGGAATGAAGATGGGTTCTAATCTGAACTTCTCTGAAACTTTGGATGAATTGATTCACCTTCCTGGGCCTCAGTTTAATGCCAATTAGTGAGATGAAATGGTTGGGGTATATTAATGACTGGTAAGCTGTAGTCCATGGTCCAAATGTATTCTTCTATCTGTTTTAATATATTTTACAATTCAAGAGTGATTTTTGTATCTTAATTTCTTTTTCTTATTACTACTTTGATTTCTTGAGACAGAGTTTCCCTCTGTAGCTCAGGCTGGTTACCTGCCCCAGCCTCCTCCTAAGTGCCGTGGTAGCGGTTAGAGGCCACTATGTCTGCCAGATTTTTATGTGTTTATATGATTGAAGAACTTAAAGAATAGCATCTATTACATGAAATATCACACTATTTCATAGTATACTGTTATAGAAGGTATGGTAATACAATCACATACTGTATAGCAGCATAATACTTTATAACTGAAAATCTGTATAAATAAAATTTTATTGGAACACAGACACACTTTGGGTTTCTGTACTGTGAGCACTTTTGCATACAATAGCAGAATTGAAGAGTGGTGACTGAAACCACAGGGCCTGCCCCAGCCTAACATATTTTCTAGTTGACCCCATCTAGAAACTTTGCTGACTCCAGAACTGGGTAGAACTGGATTCGTGCAGCTCCATTTTACAAACTGCCTAATTCTCATCTTATTGTCTACCTTGGAAAAGATGCCAGGCTTTTGGTGACCTGGGCCTGGGACAGTGGTGAAGTGTCTCTATTATTTTAGCAGGTCTTGAAAAGAACTAGGACATGTGTTGGCCAGGGAAAAGCCTAGATGCTGAATACAAGCTGCTCTGCTCAGTGTCACGACAGGCTGAAGACAGGTTGAAGACATCCAAGTTTTCAGGAGCCGCATTGGTTCTGGAATTAGGGCACCCTTATGTGGTGGAAAGATCCCCAGATATACAACTGAAGCACACTGGCAGCTTAAGAGTCCTTCCCAGAAAATTCCAAGTCACTCCATTATAAAGATACATGGCAACTACTTATAACGTGTTGAGTATACTTGGAAAAAAACACAATTAGGGAAAATTAAGCACTGTGTGTTTGACAATAAAAAAAATTATTGTTTTTCCATCTATGATATTGGTATTACGATCATAATTTAAAAAAGAGTTCTGGGTAATTAAAATGTTTATGGATAAAATGTATGATGTCTAGAATTTGCCACAAATAATCCCATTTGTCTCCTGCTGTTAGTTCTGCATTGCAGTGCAGATAAAAGGGAAAAAGAAGGCAGGTTATATACCTTAGAGCATGACACAGAGGTTGCATATGGCAGGTTTGCTCACATTCCATAGGCCAGAATCCTGCCTCCACTAGTGTCAAGGGAGGTCAGGAATCCAGCCTAGTGGAGCAGCCATCCATTTCACTCAGAGTGTTATGACATCCAGGAAGGGAAGGGTAGACACTGAGGGACCCTAACTAGCTCCTTCCACAAATGTCTTAAGTGTTTGCTTCAGACAGGCTCTAGGTGCTTCCTTCAGGTCCGAGCCTGTTTCTTGCCTTTTCCTCTCCTGCTGTCCTGTGCTCTTCTCCCTGCCCCCTTCTACCTTCTTGTCAATGGCTTGGTTCATGGGTCCAGTGACCACAGCTCATCAAGTCCTGGCAGTTCTGACTCATTGTCTCTTCCTGTACCCTACTCGATCCTCCACCCTCTCCCCGACCACAGTCCAACAGCCACAATTCTTTCGTAGCCCTGGCTTAAGTCCAGCCACCTTGAGTACAGTGGTGACCATTGTAAGCCTCATCTTCCTCCCCTTGAGAGTAAGCTGCTTGACCCACCTTAAAGCACAGTTGTGAAGATCCTGCTTCCATCGTGGAGAATAGGGTAGACCGTCAAGCGGTGGAAGTAATGGGAGCATGGAGGTGGTGTGCGGTACTGCATGTGCCCGGCAGGTGGTCACACTGCTCTTTGCACTGAGGGATTCTCCAGCAGCTGGTACAAGCTTCAGATCCTAGCCCAGCCAGACCTATCTGATTCAGATGTGGAAGCCTGTCCTGAGCATGCTAGATGTTTCTTTAGGGAATGAAGTATTTAGACTCCAGAGTCAGATGATGATGGTGGTGGTGGTGGTGGTGATGGTGGTGGTGGCCATCACTGCCTAAGGAGTACAGGGATTACCTCAAACCTGGGATCTAGAAATTCTACTTCCCCCTCTCCCTCTCTCCCTGTCCTTTCTACTTTCTTTTGTCTTCTCCTCCTTCTCATTTTCTCTCTCCCTCCTTGAGACAGGATATCGACGTTATGAAACTCACTATGCAGTCCAGTCTGATCTTGGGGTCTTCTTGCCTTAGGCTCTCCAACCTGAATATACAATCTCTCTTATAAGAACCTTAACGAAAAGGGCTGGCGAGATGGCTCGTCAGCACTGGATGCTCTTCCACAGGACCAGGGTTCAGTCTCCAGCAGTCACATGGCGGCTCACACTGTCTGTAATGTCAGTTCTGGGACTTCTGACACCTTCATACAGGCATTCATGCAGGGACAATACCAATGAGCATAAAATAAAAATAAATTATATAAAAAAGAACCTTAATGAAGTAATTACACTATTAACAGGATGAGGAGGAAGAAAAGGAGTAGGAGGAAGAGGATGAGGAGGAAGAGGATGAGGAAGAAGAGGAGAAGGAGGAGCAGCTGCAGCATCAGCTTGGACTTACAAATCCATGCCCTTTCCACATGCTCAAGGCAAAGGGTCAATTGTGATTTCTTATTTTCCGTGTTCTGGCAGCAGAGTTATCCATTAGAAAAGGCTCCTCCAGGGAGCTGGAGAGTTGGCTCAGAGGTTAAGAGCACTTGCTGTTACTATAGAGGACCAGAGTTCAATTACCAGGAGCTTACAACCACCTGCAACCCCAGTTCCAGGTGCACACAAATCCATACAAATGAAAATAAAATAGGAAAAACAAAAGACCTTCCCAGCAATCATTGACAATGAGAGGGAAATTTTATAGATGTATATTTTTACCAATGTGACTATGGAGTAATTATTACATAATTACTTCCAATTATGCAATGAAATGTGTTTTGTCTTGATAAAGGAATTCTGAGTGTTGGGATTGAGGGGAGGAAATGTGCTTCCTGAAGAAAGAGCCCGCCTTTTGCCTCTCCTCTTTATATCATTTGAGGCATCTCTATCTCCATTACAGCCCTTTGCTTTTGTGTCTGTGTGCTTGTGTGTGGAAACATTACTTCCCATTCCATTCTGGGTATAGCAGCAGGTGAGCTCTTCTGTGCTCAATTTGCAGGCAGAGGATACGCCTTCTCTTGTGTTCACATGTCTACTTCTTGATTTCCAAAATACACTCACACATTTATCCCTGAGAATGAACCTCTGATGGCCCTTCTTTGAACCCCTGTACTGTAACACATGGGTTGTTTCTCTATAGAACAATAGAAAATTTCCCACCAGATCCTTGTTGAAAATAGCAGACAATTAATGGGTCAATCAGTCTTCCATCTGTGCTCTTTACCCTTCTGCTGCCTAGGTCAGTCTCATTTTCTTCTGAGTAAGTTTCTAGAAAGTGTTCTTACGGTTTGGCTAGTTTTTCAGTCTTTTCTCTGTCAATCCCTGGCATTCTGTTTGGTAATGCAGCTCTGATGAAATCATTTCTGCCCAGTGATCTGCTGGATAAACTCTAAGCACATATGACCAGTGTCTGTGCTTGTATGCTCCCAGAGTTAGCTTCCACTAGCACGCTGAGTACTTCTCTAGGTGCTCACATCCATGTTGCCTTGGTTCCACCAGCTCATTGCATTAACCCTGCCTTCTCTACATCCAATGGTTTTGGGGGTCATGCCTCAACTGAAGGGAGTCATTAATTGGACCTATGATCTGAAGTGCCTGCAATTCACAGAATAAGAACTTTGATCTATCCGGGCGGTGAACAGATTTAGAAAGTCTCAAAATGTCTCACACAGAAACTTCCAAGTTCAAAGTAGCCATTTTAAAAATAGCAGATAAGCCTCCCTATTATTAATGAAAAATGAAATGTGAAATGTGCACTCTTAAAGCAGAAAGGAAGGCATAGGATGGAAGATTAAAAAGGGTAGGGAATAGAGGCTTGAGGTATACCTTCATGTTGCTTTGTTCATCTTGGGGGACTATGTACAGAGCCCAAGTATCACTGACCTGAGATTACCCAGGTAGGGCAGGCTTGGCACCCCTGCTCATCACTGTGTAGCATAAACAAAGGGAGGAAGCACACACCATCTGGTAGACTTTATCGAGGCATCATTAGCTCTGTCAACTGTGACAGGGAATCATCTTGTATATTGTGGATAATTCAGTCACAGACTGATTCCTAACTATACAGAATATGGGCTGAAGGGCTTTCCAGATGCAATAAGCAGACAGAAATGAAAACTGATAAGACTGAGGCTCCTCCTTCTTGTCTAAAATATTGACACCTGTGTATGGAGAAGAGAAAACAGGGACTTGTAGTGAGAGGCTGAATGAGGACATGTGGTGCCCCAGACACAAAAAGGCTGGCTAGGACACTGGCCAGAAAGAACCTCAGTGCCAGGAGGGCTCTTCTCCTCCCTGACTCCACCCCACCACAGGTCTCAACCCTTTCAGAATGGGGAGGAGGCACAGCATTCCTTGGGAACAGTTCCTCCGTGGTGGTTACGTAGTTAGTTCTCACAGAGGTCTAAGGTTGGCTATGAGCTGTGAGCTGTGCTGATGTAGACACTGGAATAACAAATTTATTTCTGAGGACCCAGAGGGTCTGAAAACCTTCAAAAATAAAATGGGAGTGTCTTGAGGGGGAGGGCATGGGTGAGGAGCAATGTGTTCATTCTCTGTTAGGAGAGGCTGCTAAGAGCCATGAAAGGCTCTGTGTGTTATTTGTGTGTGCATCCTATAGAAGCCAGGTGTGATGGCTAGTCTTGGTCATCAACTTGACTGTATCTGGAACTAATTAAAACTCCAAAATGAAGAGGCATACTTGGGAGGGATTTTTGTTTAGTTTGAAATGTGAAGATCCACTTCTAATCTGGGTCTTTGGGGTATAAAGGCTCACCTTTAAATCTAAGTGTGTTGAGGAGGGAAGTTATATCTTTAACTAATCTGGGCCATGCCTTCTTCTGCAAGCCCTTATAAAGTCCTGGAATAAGGAAGTTTTTGTTCTTTGCCTGCTTGTTCTTGCCTCAAGAACAAGTCTGTTTCTTCACTGGTATTAGAGCCACTTCTTCATGATTTCAGCATATTCTGAAGGACACCTGAGACATTCCGCCTCATGAACTAAATTACTGGATCCTTGGACCTTCTGAACATAAGCAGCCATTGTTGGATTACCTGGACCACAGCCTAAAAATCATCCTAATAATTCCTCTATCTATCTATCTATCTATCTATCTATCTATCTATCTATCTATCTATCTATCTATCTATCTATCATCTATCCAATAAGTTCTGATACTCTAGAGACCACCGACTAATATAGATTTTGGTATCTAGAAGTACTAGAACAACAGAAATATGAGGACGGATCTTTTAAGTATCTGCAATAGGCATTCCTATTTGCCAACACCTTCAGTTGCCTGAGCCTCTCCAGTTACTGAAGCCTCCTCTCCTGGGAGCTCAGAGAACACTAAAAACCCATAGTGTGAACTGTTTTACATACTTAAGAAGATAAATGCATGTGACAATCCTTATTCACCAGTTTTGAGTGGTGAATGATTTGGTGACTCTGTCTATAAAACTTTTGAAAATTTATGGAAAACTAAGAAAAAGAATGATGCTGTTGGTTGATCATAATATCTCTGAGTACACTGACAAAGGAAAATAATCAACTCCATGATAAAATTAACCAACTTTTCCCATCTCAGAATATGGTAAAGGACAGCAATTAACTTAGTGATGAAATCGACAGGTCCCAGATGCACATAAACAGCTTAAATGTTTCCAAATGTGCCCTGGGAGAGAATCTTCTCTCTACCAGCCACAGAGCTCAAGCCAGGGAAAGTCAAACTCCATTATAAGGCTGGCTGGATAATAGGCAAAATTGAAGTCCCAGCCTTTGAGGGGGTAGGTGGTTAAAGTAACAACATTAATTGGCAAAGAATGGAATTCTGTCACTTGGGAATAGAGATATGTAAGAGAACCCTATTGAAGATGAGAACTTCGAACCCTCAGATTCTCAAGGGTTGGTCTCTCCTGAGAAAGTAGTTGTTCCATCCCCAACAGAAGAGGTATCCCAATCTCTTAAATAATTGCCTTTTCTATCTTTCAGTGAGGAAATTAATTCTTCATTGTCTGCTAAATGAGCAGTGACTTTCTCTGAAGGAAATGTCAGATAAGACAATACTGATGTCCTCAGGACTCATCAATAGTTACTTTCAGAGTTATAGCCAGATTTAAGGCAAAGCTGGCTCCTAGAGGGGAGGTAGAAAGTAGTCCATGAAGAGGTGTGCTATACTACTAAAGAGCTTAATGAGTTTGCTAATTCATTCAAGCAGAAGTCTAGACAATATGCATGGGAATGAACTGTAAGGGTATGGGATAATGGTGGAAGGAATATAAAACTAGATCAGGCTGAATTTATTGATATAGGTCCACTGAATGGAGATATTAGGTTTAAAATGGAAGTTCACACAGTTAAAAACAAAAAAGGCATCAAAAGTTTGAATCATTGACTGAAGCGTTTGTCAAATGATGGCCTACTGAAAAGGATTCATAGTTATCTGATATCCCTTGGTTTAGTGTTGATGAATGGATTTTAAGACTCAGGGAAATTGAAATGCTAGAGTGGGTACACTGTGTAAAATATTATCCTGCACATTGAGAAGACCCAGAAGACATGCTCTTCACTAATCCTATAAGACTTGTGAAAGGAACACCAGCACATTTAAAAGACTTTGTGGTCACTCTTTGCCTTGTGTCAGACCTTATTGTTGGAGAAGCTGCTGTTTGGCTGGATAAATTAATAGCAATAGGTTTAATTAGTCCCCAAAATAGCAGGAGCCAGGTGGCAGCATTGGATTAGGAAAGGCAAGATGATTATACTTATCATACTGGGCAGCATAGACAAAGCAAAGTCCACAGTGACCTGACCCATAATGGTCAGCATAGGCAAAGTGAATTTTATTGTGATATGACTGTGTGGACCTTTGGTACTGGCTAATCAATATGATATTTCCACTTACAAAGTAAGTAAGATGCCTCTAAAAATAATGAAAGAAAAGCTCTATTGAATTGTGGGAAAAAAATAACTTTAGATCATGAACCAATTTTCAGATCTGAGAGAGTTCACAGACCCAGGACCCCTTGAATGAAGGGGTGACAAGGTTCCCCTGAGGAAGGATCTTGATAAAATCCCTAAGAGTTTTACTGTTAGTTTTTCTCTATTCTTTTCCTACAGGAACCTACAGCCTTTTAAAAGGGGCAATTGTACACTGTGGGTAAGGAAACAGTCAGACTTTGCAGGGTCTACTGGATACTAGTTTTAATTAATGCTGATTGTAGGAAATCCCTAGAAACATTTTGGCTTGTAGAGATTAGGGAATTAATGGAGTTTGTCTGAAGTTTGATTCAGAGTAGGTCCAGTGGATCCTGAATCTCATCCTGTGGTTATTTCTCAAGTCCCAGAATGTATAAGTGGGATAGATATACTTAGAATTCCCTGACCTATGGAGTGAGGGCTATTTTGGTTGAAAAGGCTAAATGGAAGCCTTTAGAGATGCTTCTGCCAGAGAAATCAAAACCAGTATCATTTCCCTGGAGGAACTGTAGAAATTAGTGCCACCCTCAAGGAGTTGATAGATGCAGGGGCGGTGGCTCCCACTACATCTCCCTTTAATTCTCCTATCATGCCAGTACAGAAGACAGATGGATCATGGAGAATGACAGATGACTATTGAAAACTCAATCAGGTAGTGCCTCTGATTGCAGCTGCTATACTAGGTGTGGTGTCCTTACTTGAGCAGATTACACATCTCTGGTACATGGTATGCAGCTATTGTTCTAGCAAATGCCTTTTACTTAGTATCTGTCCATAAAGACTGCCAGAAGCAATTTGCTTTCAGTTGCCAAGGCCATCAATACCTTTATAGTTTTACCTCAACTGTATATTAACTCTCCAGCCCTGTGTCATAACTTAGAAGGAATCTTGATCGTCTCTTCCACAGAATATCTCAATGTTTCACTACATGGACGACATTATGCTGATTGAACAAAGTGAGTGGGAGGTATCACTCACTTTGGATTCACTGACAATGCATATGTACATTAGAGAATGGAAAATAAATCCAACCAAAATTCAGATGCCTTCTACCTCAGTGAAATTCCTTAGGAGTCCAGTGGTGTGGGGCATGCAGAGATAGTCCTTCTAAGGTGAAGGATAATTTATTGCCCTGGCCCCTCCCACCACCAAAAAGGAAGCACAGTATCGAGTAGGTCTATTTGGATTCTGGAGACAGCACATTCCTGGTGTCATTTCAGTCCATATACTAAATGACTTGGAAAGCTGCTAGCTTTGTATGGGGCCTGGCATAGGAGAAGACTCTTCAACAGGTCCAGGTTGCTGTTGAGGATGCTCTACTGCTTGAACTATATGATTTAGCAGATCTGATGGTACTTGAGGTATCAGTGGCAGATAGGGATGCTTTTTAGAGCCTTAGGCAGGCTCCTATGGTTGAATCACAGAAGAGACATTTGGGATTTTTGGAGCAAGGCTCTTCTATCATCTGCAGGCAACTGTTTTCCCTTTGCAAGACAGCATTTGGCCTACTATTGGGCCTCAGTGGAAACTGAGTTACCTGTTACCAAGTGACCTGAGCTGTCCATCATGAGATGGGTGTTATTTCACCCACAAACTCACTGTCCACAGCAGCAATGTATTTTCAAATGAAGTCATGAAGGCACAAACAAATTACATGAAGAAGTTGTCCAAATGCCTATGTTTTCTTCTCCCATTACAATGTCTCCTGCCAAGCATGCACCACCTATAGTCTCTTGAGGTATGCCCTATGATCTGTTAACTAAGGAAGAGAAGACTAGGGCCTGGTTTACCGATGGTTCTGCATGTCATGCAGGCATCACCCAGAAGTGGACAACTGTAGTATTGCAAACACTTTCCAGGACAACTCTGAAAGATATTAGTGAAGGGAAACTTTGACAGTGGGCAGAACTTTGGGCAGTATACATGGTTATACATTTTATTTGGAAGGAGAAATGGCCAGATGTGTGATTGTTCAGTGATTCATGGGCTCTAGCCAGTGGATTAGCTGGATGGCCATTGATTTGGAAAGAGCATGATTGGAAAATTGATGAGAACATCCAGTGTCTTAGAGTTTCTATTGTTCTCAAGAGACACCATGACCACAACAACTAAAGGAAAACATCTACTTGGAGCTATCTTACAGTTCAGAGGTTTAGTCTATTATAGTCATGGAGAGAAGAAGCATGGTGGCACACAGGCAGACATTGTGTAGGAGAGGTAGCTGAGAGTCCTACATCCAGATCTGGAGGTAGTAGGAAGAGAGAGCCACTGGGCTTGGCTTGGGCTTATGAAATCCCAAAGTCTATCTGCAGTGACACACTCCCCGCAACAGCACCACATCTACTCCAACAAGGCCGCATATCTTAATAGGTGCCACTGCTTATGAGTTGATGGGGACCATTTTCATTCAAACCACCACATTCCACTCTCTGGCCCCTGTAGGGTTGTAGTCATAATATAAAATGCATTTAGTTCAACTTCAAAAGTCTTCATAGTCTATCACAGTATCAACACTGTTTGAAAATTCAAAGTTCAAAGGCTCTCTTACTGTAATCCCTTGTAAAAATGAAAATGAAAATGCAGATCACATACTTTCAACATACAATGGCACAGAATATCTATTACCATTCGAAAAGGGAGGAAAAGGAACAAAGTAAGGAAATACGGTATAAAAAAAAACAGCAGGGCAAACTTCAAACTCTTCACCTCCATGTCTGATGTCAAAGTGCTGTCCACATTTCCAACTCTTTTCAGCTTTGTTGACAATAGCAATTTTTTTTCCTTGGCCTGTTTCCACTCCCTGTTAGCAGCTCTGTTCGGTAGGTATCTCATGCCTCTGGCATCTCTGACATTTTGGGATATGCAAGGCAATCCAGGCTTCACCTTCAACACTTGACATGATGGCTTGATGTAAGGACACCCCTGCCACATGCGAGACCTCAATAGCTTTTCTTAGCCGCTGAACGAGATTCTATACCTCCTTTCTTTTGTCTTTAACTCTAAAGTCAGAACCATGTGACCATAGCTGTCAAGTTCTGCTGCTTTCTGTGGCTGGAACATGACCCCCCTTGTTAAAATACATTTTCACCAGCTTTCTTGTTTGGATAGTTTCCTCCTCTGCCTAAGCTTAGCAGTCCTAGCACTCGATCTATAGACCAGGGTGGCCTTGAACTCTAAAATCTGCCTGCTTCTGCTTCCCCAGTGTTGGGATTAAAAGTGTGTACCATCACATCTGGCCCCAGACTTTTCTTTAATTCCTTTTCACAAGTTGAAAGCTGTGCTGGGTGAGGTCTTGCCCTGAGGTCACTGATCCCTTTGACATTAAGCTTTAATCTGTTTCTCTCCTTGAACACAGACTCCCTGCTCTTTCACATCCCCTGGTGTTCCCTTTCTCCTCAAACTGTACATTTTTTCTCCTTGCTCAGCTTGCTTCTTTTCATTATAGATCTGCATAAGCACGACCACTAAAAATCATTCAACACAGTCAATACTAGGCTGTCTGGAAATCTCTTCTGCCAAAGCTATTAATCCATAATTCTTTAACTTAGCCTCAGGTAGATTTTTGACAAAGGGAGAAAGCAACCATATTCTTCACCAAAATACCAAAAGATTGGGCTCCAGGTCACACACTAATATTATTCTTTTTTTTAATACCTTTTGAACCAAACCTCCAGAATTCAAGTCACCTTTCAGCATCACTGCCTCCCCAGCTTCTGTTAGTATGACCCATTAAGTACCACTTAAAATGTCCAACTGCTTTTCTAGTTCAAAGTTGCAGAGTGCTCCATATTACTCGCTGAAGGGGTTTGCAGCGCCACAGGAGGAACAACAATATGAGTCACCCAGTACTCCCAGAGCTCCCAGGGACAAAACCATCAACCAAAGAGTACACATGGAGTTACCCATGGCTCCAGACACATAGACAGCAGAGGATGGTCTTGTTAGACACCAAAGGAAGGAGAGGCCCTTGGTCCTGGAAAGACTTGATGCTTCAGTGTAGAGGAATACCAGGACAGGGAAACGGGGGAGGGTTGATTGGGGAAGGGAGATGGCTTATGGGATTTCTGGGGGAGGGGGGAACCAGGAAAGGGGACAACATTTGAAATGTAAATTAATAATATATCTAATAAAAAAAATCGGGTGTAAAAAAAATAAAGTAAGAGACAAGGTTTCCTGTGTCTCTGTTACTGTCAGTAACTTAAAAAAAAAAAAAGTATGGTCTGGCATATCACAGCAATACCCTAGTCCCTGGTAACAACTTCTGTTTAATTAGGGTTTCTATTGCTGTGGTGACCACAGCACCTCTTATAAAGGAAAACATTTTATTGGGGCTAATTTACAGTTCAGAGGTTTAGTTCATTATTGTCATGACAGGAATCATGGAGACACAGAGACAAGTAAGGTGCTAGAGAGGCAGCTGAGAGTTCTACATCCTTATTGGCAGGCATCAGGAAGAGAGAATACCACTGGGCCTGGCTTGAGTACTTGAAACCCCAAAGCCCAATTCCAGTGACACACTTTCTCCAACAAGGCTACGCATACTCCAGCAAGGCCATATCTCCTATTAGTGCCACTTCTTATGGGCCTATGGGGGCCATTTTCATTCAAACCACCACATCTGGGGAAGAAGTATTCTCTTCAATGAGTGAAGGATGTGAAGATCTAGTGTCCCATATAAATGTCCAACAGAAGGGGACTTCAGCTGAGGTGGAGTTCTTTAGACAATTAGCCTTCTCCTTCCCCAATAATTCATATCACTTTCCAATAGGCCCATGAACAAAGTGGCCATGGTGGCGGGAATGGATGTTATATATGGGATTGACAACATGGGTTGCCATTCACGAAGACTGATCTGGCTACCGTTGCTGTCAAGTGCCAGATCTACCGACAACAGAGATCAACTCTGAGCCTCAGATATGGCACTGTTTCCCAAGGAGACAAGCCAGCAATCTGGACCACTTCCTCCACAGAAAGGACAAAGCTTTGTCCTTATTGGAATAGATACTTATTCTGTTTGTACTTTTGCCTTTTCTGCAAATAATGTTTCTGCCAAAACTACCACACATGGACTTACGGAAGGCCTTAACCATCATCCTGGTATTCCATATAGTATTGCGTCTGACCAAGTAATTCACTTCACAGCCAGAGAAGTACAACAGTGGGCCCATGGTCATGGAATCCACTGGTTTTACCATGTTCCTCACTATCCTGAATCAACTGGTCTAATAGGAAGATAGAGTGGCATTTTGAAGACACTATTTCAGCACCAATTAGTTGATGGCAGGGTTCTTATATTTTAAATCAGGGTCCAGTATATAGTATGATTTAACCCATAGCCAGGAATCAAGGGGTAGAAAAGGGAATTGTTCCACTCACTATAACACCTAGTGACACATTAGAGAAAGCTGTGCTTCCTATTTCCACAGCATTAGGTTCTGCTGGCCTCAAAGTTTTGGTTCCAGAGAGGGGAGCACTTCTGCCAGGAGCCACAACAAACATTCCATTGAACTGGAAGCTCAGACTTCTCCCTGGCCACTTTGGGTTTATGATGCCCTTAAGCCAACAGACTAAGAAAGAACAGTGTTTGGAGGGGTGATAGATCCAGATTACTTTGGGGATATTGAATTGTTTCTCTACAATGGAGGTAAGAAGGATTATGTCCAAGTGCAGGAAATCCTTTAGGGCATCTCTTGGTACTATCATGTCCTGTGATTGTAGTCAATGGGAAACTACAACAACCTAATCCAGGCAGAATCACAAAGGGCACAGACCCATTAGGAATGAACATATGGGTCACTCCTCAAGGAAAAGAGCCGAGACCTGCTGAGGTGCTTACTGAGGGTAGAAGAAATACAGAATGGGTAGTAGAGGAAGGTAGTTGGTTATAAATACCAGCTAAGGCCACATGATCATTTACAGAAATGAGGATTATAATTGACATAAGTGTTTCTGTCATATTTTGTTAAGAATGCATTTGTTTTCTTTCCTCAACTTCTTCATCATTTAAAATAACATCAGTAAAGAGAACATCAATTGCTATTATATTTAATTTGAAATGCTAAAAGAAATCCCACCTATTCTAAATTTACAATGCATTTGCAGTTGTATGAGAGATAGTAATATGTTAGGTGTAATTATAATCTGGTTAAACATATAATGCATTTGTAATTGTACATGTGATAGTTATAGCATGTGTAGGCATAATTATGATCTGGTTATTGTTTTCATTTGGAAATCAATCATCACATAAGGAGATAAGATTGTGTGTCGAGTTGACAAGGGGTAGATTTGTGATGGATATTCTTGATTGTCAATTTGACTATTTCTGGAATTATCTAAAAATCCTAAATGGAGGAGCATACCAATGAAGGATTTTTGATGAATTTGAACTGGGAAGATGATCTACTTCTTATTTGGATCTTTGAGGTGGGATAATCCATCTTTAATCTGGGCTGCACCTTCTGCTGGAAGCCTATATAAGGACATGGAAGACAGAAGTTTTTGCTCTTTGCCTGCTTGATCTTGTCTCTCTAGCAAGTCCTTCACTGTTACTAGAGCCTACTTCTTCAGGATTCCAGAGCCTACTGAAGACTAGCTGAGAATTCCAGCCACGTGAACTGAAAAATTACTGGATTCTTCGACCTTCCATACATAGGCAGCCATAGTTGTATTAGCTGGACCACAGCCTGCAAGTCATTCTAATAAATACACATACATATGAATAAGAGAGATGTTTATTCTGTAAGTTCTGTTACTCTAGAGAACCTTGACTAATACAAGGTATCCTGTGGACTAGTTTCAGATAAGCAAAGGAAGTTGAGGAGAAGTCAGATGGCAGTCAGTTCCTTCTCTCTTTATCTAGTTGGCTCATTTTTAATTTAGTTTCTGAGAAAAAAAAGAGATGCATTTTAGTGACAATATAGTATCTGTGACCTTTGGAACTGATTTAAGAGCAGGAGGGAGGCCTTCACTCCCCTGTCCTGCAGGCCATGTCCTGGACCTCCATCAATATCTTAGGAACTGTTTGATTCATTCCTTAGAACTGGTATCAAGGTGTTCCCCTGAAGTGTTATATGCAGCTACAGCACTGTGAAGGTCTGTTCCTGTTGAAATGCAATCTTAAGATAATCTCTGTCCTTCAAAATCCCAAGCCCTTGTTAGAGGAGGAGTGAGATGAAAATCAAGGAAAATGGAAGGGTCAGATGGTAGGAAAGGAACCCAGTTTAAGGATGTTAGCCATTGTTAGAGGCAGCTAGTTCTCAGGAAAAGAAAAGACTGAGTCTGGTTGAGTGTCTTTCAAGAAATAGTTACCAAGTACCTCCCACATATCCTGGGATTCTGTACTGGCTTTGAGGTGATACATTACATTTGAGTATTGGGTTGTGTTTTATGTATATGTTGCCTTAGTTTTGTGTAGGCGTTGTATAGTGGTAAGATTTGGATTTGTTAAAGGCACATCACAGCTTTTCCTCAAAACAACAAGGATAAACTAAAGCAACTTACAAAGATGTGGTTCATACAAATGTTATAAGTTCGCACTGAAACAAAAGGAGGGAGGAAAGCAGTGTCCTGGCAGCTCAGCCTGTGATCCTAACTCAGGAAACTGAGGCCAGGATGATACAATGGTAAGTAACAAAAAGGCCAAGAACTCTGAGTGGAGTCAGGAATAAAATTAGTCTTTGGTGTGCAAGATGCACCCTTGAAATCCTACACCCTGGCTTTACATCTTCAGTTACAGGGGCACTCACCCATCATGACAAACTGTAACCGTAAAAGCAGTTAGTTGGAAGAACTAGTCCTGATAATAATCTACTCAGATTTGGCCCTTTCTTCTACTCTAGAGAACACCCCAGGTCTCTTTCTTAGACACTACCTGCAACTCCTTCCAGGTAGTGTCATAAGCTTCATATTTGGGTGTCTGGTAAGAATGAAGTGGCAGGATGCTTGCCACCCCAGGGCCAGCAGGGGGCCCTGAGTTCTCATGAGAATGCTGGCCAAGATGTGCCCGAGAGGCCTAGCACAGCAAAATGAATGTCCAGTTCAGAGCCTATGATCCCTATGAAGGAGAGGTCAGAAGAGTGTTGCATCAAGGTCCTTCGCTCAGGGCAACCCCAGGCATTTCATCTGTTGGAAGATGAGCAGAGAGTGTGAACTGTGAGCGTTCACTGATTAACTGATTGATTTTTTGTGTGACAGGATTTTCATGGACAGACATTCTGTTGTCTTTAAGGAGCCTGTTTCTAGCTCCTAACCATGAGGAGGGATTATTGTTCATCTGTCTGTGAGATTCTCATAAGATTTTCAGTGCCTCTCCCAAGCCTACCTTGTAATAGAACAGAGAGCAACCAAACACTTGTTTTCTAAAGAAATAAAAAAAAATGTCTTGGTATTATGGAAAGTTTTCAGACCTCTGAGCAGAGAGGAAGGAGGTCGATGGAGAGGGCTGAAGAGGAGGGGGATTCACTCCATCCTCCAGCCTTCAACTCCCTCCTTTTTCCTCCTAAAACAGACTTTTGTGCTCAAGAATTTCAGGGTATGACCTCCAGGCCTGGGCACTGCTATCCCATCACCAAAGCATCAACAAAGCATGTACCAGCTCCTGGACAGACTAGCTGGTGGGCTTCTAAAAACTTCTAGGTGTTGTGAATTAAGGTGAAAGGACTCCATCCTGAGAACAGAGAGTGTGTTCTGATGTCTGAGAGTAAACAGCATGCCACCGCCAGAGCTGGTTATATTTCAGGTGTACAATCGCTCCTTCCTTGTAAATTGTTCCAAAATGAAAATGTATGTGTTTGTGGTGGGAGGGGACTCATGGGGGCTGGAGGTTGACTTGGGTGCCTTTCTTAATCACCTCCATTTTTTTTTAATTTGTTTTTTTTTAATTTTTTTTTTTTTGAGTCAGGGCCTCTCATTGACCTTGGAGCACACTTATTAGCCAGAGCTCTAAGACTTGCCTATCTCTGCCTTCCCAGTGCTAGGATCACAGACTTGTACCCTGGGCTTTTCTCATGGGTGCTGGGGGATCTGAACTCAGGATCTCAAGCTTTTGAGGCAGCACTTTATCAACCGAGCCATCTTCCTAGTTTCGGGTTGGTTTTCCCAAGCATTTTCAAACATTTTACGAGCTCTGGTGTTTGTGGTCAGGGCACTATGACATCTTTGTCCTTTGTTCTTTCCTGAGGGTAACACATGGAGAGTTAAGAAGTGTCAGTTTCAGGCTCACATATGGCCTCTGGTCCCCAGCAGATTCATTTGGTGAATAATTCAAGGAGAAAGATTTGACTTGGGCCGTGATTCACGTCTCCCATGACATACTGCAATCCCGCCTCGTCTGAATTTTCATAATTCAGAGCTCATTAGTGCCAAAGACACCAAGCTGGAAACAGTGCCCAGTGGGTTGCTCTCACCAACTTGTCTAGTAGGGATGCTGTCCACTGTAAGTACCATTGTTATGCAGTCAGTACTCAGATGCATAAGAAACCATTGATCTGCTTTTTTCCTCCTTCCTTCCTTCCTTCCTTTTTTTCTTCATTTTTTGCTGACTTGCTTGTTTCCTTATAAACTTTTCTGGCTTTGACCAACAGACATAATAACATCATGCTCCAAACTAACTTACAAAGAACCTGGAGCCTTTCAAAGATTCAGTGAATTGTCAGTTTAGGACGCCAACTTCACTTCTGCTTTCTGGGATCTGTGACAACAACTATGTGGACAATTAGAAATAACGTCTGTTTTATTAAACTATATGCCACATGCCTGTTGAGTTCTCCTTGGTAGAACGTGCATCTTATCGGTCAGTAAGGACATAGAGTAACCATCCATCCATTTAGCCAACTGCTTTGGATTAACTATGCAGGCAGTTACCCACCAGGCAGAATGCCTTTCTGAAACCATCCTTCTGCTTCTGTTATTTTCCAGCCTGAATCCTTACTACACCCTCTGTAAACACAACATAAGGAGGGCTTGGTGCTTAAGAAGTCTAAACGCACAGATGAAATCAGCCATACTAAATGTGGCCAAAGCAAGTCCATATCCTTATTGAGAAATTATGGAGATATTTGCTTTTCAGTACATTAAATCTGAAGCTACATTAGTGGTCTCTGTTTCTTTAGATTTTGTGAAAGGGAACTGAAATCCAGCAAGTCGTATCAGGAGCCCATTCAAGAAATGAACAAAAGAACAAAGGAAAACAACCCAGAATGAGGTGGTATAGCTTTCGTTTTGTGTTCTGTAGGCATAGGTCCCTTCTTTAAAATTCGCAATTTTCTCTGAAAGGCGGTGGATTTTCACTTCAGAGGCAAACAATATCATGACAAGACAGCCACAGGAGCCTGCAACACAAAGAACAGAGAATAGTTTAGGACAAATATTACCTGATTAAGAGTCAAAGAGGACATCAATGAGCAAACATAGACAACATGTCACCACCATTCTCATTCACGGTCTTCTGAAAAATAATACTATTGTAAAACTGCAGTCATGACCTTGATTCCCATCCATGATTGGTAGCACTTAGAAAATGGCTGTGTGTAAGAAAGATTTGTATGGGGAGGGGACACTGATGGTTTAAATAGAGCAGTTAGAATCAAACTGATCTCAGTGCAGCCTGAATTACTGGGCACCTTCAAAGCACAATGACAAACTCAACTGCTAAGCAGCCACTGTGGCTTCAAGAGAACACATTTCTCTGTACTTCACAGGCGATGAAGGACAAATGTAAGTCATTCAATCCCTTCTGAAAGGCCCCTGATTTCCTCATAAAGGGGTAATATGACCCCTCCAACTCTCAACTTGCCAACACTGCCCAGAGGAGTACCTGGGTCAAAGGTAGCTTTAGATAAAATGTTGTTGACCAAGAGCATACCTGTTCTCTCTGTAGCTGAATTCAGATTTAAGCTGGGCATGTGGCTACCTTTAATAAATTCAGGTGAGTTGAGGGTAGCTGAGGTGGAGAAGCAGGAATTATCTGCCTCTCTTCCTTCTCATAACTGAAATGTGGATGCAATGCCTTCTGGGAACATTTTGGTCCAGGTGGCATCAGAAATGGAAGCCACGAGGCAGGGAAGATATCTCTCTGGTTAAAGTACATACTGTGCAAGTGTGAACACCAGAGTTCAGATCCTCAGAACCAGGCAAATGCTGGGTGGGTGTGGTGGTCACCCTGTAATTCAGGCTTAGAAGGTAAAGATGGCATCCACAGAGCAAGCTTGCCAGCGAGACTAGCCATATCTGGGAACCTTGGATTTAACTGAGAGGCTCTGCCTCAAAGAATAAGACTGAAGAGAGATTAAAGCTGTTTCTCATCATCAACCTTGGGCCTCGACACATATGAACACATATGTACTCATTCAAAAACAAACAGAAATCATGACGATAGCAAAATAAGAGAGGTAAAACCTGAATCCCAGACACATGAAGTCCAGGCTATCCCTGGATTCTAACCTCCAAATTTCAATATATGAAGAAATTGTCTGTTTACTTTGTTTCCCTTGCTGATTTGATTCCCTACCACTAATTGTAAAAAAAAGGTGACCGTAGGCTGTGTGAGACCTCTGCAGGAGAGGGTTTCTCCACACTAACTAGATTCTGAAAATGATGCATGGTTGTCTTCTGGCCTAAGGATGAAGAAATGTAAAACAATCCACCACCACCCCCTTCCTCTTTCCACCTACAAGTGGATAGCCTCAGGGACAGAAGCAAATAGTGAGGCCAAACCTAGAGCGGGATGGATGGCCAGGATTCCGGAAAGCTTTCAGGGCTACTGCTTTACTTAGGCTGCCAAGAAGCAGTTTTTATTAGTAGTTGACTAGCTGAGATGGCTTTCTGACTATCGTTAAACCAGTTGGGTTCAAACCCAAATTCCTTCCCTTAATGTATAAAATTGGAATCCCCAAATTGCATCTTCAGTTACATCATCTGTAATAGGTAGACATTTCATGATCAGCTTTTGACATTGGAATTGATACGTACAAATGAACAATTAATAGCTTGTCCTATGATGTTTATGTACCACTTTTTTGTTTCTTACAATCTTTTCTGGAGATTATTTTATTTTACATGCGTGAGCGTTTTGCTTTCATGTATGTCTACATGTGTGGTGCTGGAGGGGTCAGATGAGGGTGCCAGATCCCCAGGAACTGGAATTCCAAACAGTTGTGAGCCACCATGTTGGTACTAGGTATCAAACCTGGGTCCTCTACAAGAACAGTAAGTGCTCTTAACTGCTGAACTATCTCTCTAGCCCCTCTTGTTCTTAATTAGAATCTGTTGCACTGTCCTACCTCACACCAGGAAAGCCTTACTACGACTAACTATAATATAGTTATTCCCTTAAGTAAGACTATCGTCAATTTAGCATGTTACTCTTTTTATTCTTTGATTTCAGTTACTTCAAATATTGTGGAAGTAGCAACATGATCTAGGTTCCCATTCATTAATTCTCTCACTCATTTTTCTTTAGTTAGATATTTCATATGCCAGGCACAGGGATAGTAATGGAGACCCAACCTAGAAAGAAAACATGCAGGGTCTCTTCTCCCAAAGAGAATACTAGAAAACCAGTGCAATGAGTGTCATAATAGGAATGTGGGTCACTATTACTGAGGCAGGCAGCATTCATTTATATATATATATATATATATATATATATATATATATATATATATATGGCTCACAAAGGAAGGCTGAGATGTGTAGGAGATTCCAGTGAGTGTGGGCACAGGTCCCTATGCTGTCTCAAAAAGTGCAGGCTTGGATTGCTGCACAGATAAAAACTGATAACTGATTGCTGGGGGAGGGGAGCAGACATGCAGAGGAAAGGTGAAGTCATGTTTCTGCTTTGGGACTTCACAAAAATGTACCTGTCATCCTAGCACTTGTGATGTTCAGGCAGGAGGATTGCATGAAAAACAAAAGTAAAAAGTAAAGGCAAGCAGGCCGGCAGACAGACAGATGAGAAAAAGAAAATGATGAATGAGTGAATGAATGAATGAATGAATGAATTGCACCTGGGGCTGGCCCCATCAAGTTGATCATCATCATACAACAACACAAATAGTCAAATGATATTGCTTTTTCAATACTTCAAGTCCTACTGGCCCTGGCATGACCCTGGAAAGATTCCTTTGTGAGATTTGTCAGCCTAACTATTTTTGTATTCTGAGCTTCAAACCAGAGCTCTCCCCTTGAAAACCATATGATTCCTTTATTGTTAGACCCTAACAAAAAGACTGAGATGCTGTTTTCTCTTTATCATTATTTGAAAATTGTAGAGAAAATATCATTACTGTTACCATAAGAGCTTCCTTTGTCTGAGAAGATGGTGAGTTTCAGACAGGAGAGGAATACTATTTCCTCAGTGACTGAAAGGAAAATTCAAGCTTGGTTTCCTTTTCAAGTCATTAAATATTTTAAAGGGATACTTTGTTAAGGGGATAGAGTCTTAGTAAGCCTGCATTTCAGATTTCTTAGTAAAGTCACCTGTTCATCTTGAGATGCAGACAGTAGCTCATCTGTCAAGATCATGAGAAGCCAGGACAGAGTATATGGGCTAATAGAGTGGTCTGTGACTTTTCTCTGGACTCTGTGTTTGACCACAAACAAACTTGTTATCTTGAAGTCAGGGGACAAAATCCAAGCCTGAGCCCCAGACACCCTGCCTGTGACTGCTGAAGGGAAACAACTCAGTGTGAATTGGAGATATTTTTGCCTCTTTTTGTCTGTATCTACAAAAGAGATGTGGGATCAAGGACAACTATTTATGACTTACTGACCAAAAGATGTACATGAAGGCTTTTGCTGTGTGTCCTGGTTGCTTGGGATGTGGAGAGAGGTTGGTTGAGAGACATGAGAGGTGGTGGGAACAGGGCTTGTCACCTTTCCAAAATGATTCTCTATCCCAGCAAGCAGGGCCTGTACATCACCACATCACCTATTTAGAGGTTCTTGCTTTGTTCCCTTTGAAAACTTTCTTTTGAAAGTTCTCCCTCACACAAAGAGTAGTGTGCTTGAAGTCAATGGAACATGTCCACCTGGAGGGTATGTCTGAATTATAGCCCATACTGCCGGGACCCTAGAGTTCTTGTCCCTACAGGTCTGAACCCATATCCAGGGCTGCATGATTATCTTGCCAGGGTTAGTCCTCCCAAGCACATGTTGGTGGCTGCTGGTTCATATCCCTGAGCGTTATGAGTTTCTTAGAAATAGCTACTTGATAGACAGCTCATTGGCATGCCCCTCAATATATACTCAAAGCCTTTCCTGGATAAATAAGATGAAGCCAAACTGAGGCAAGAAGCAGACAACAGAAACTGATGGGGCTTTGTGCAGGGGCCATTGGAGTCAAGAATTCTAAATTTGAATTCCTCCTAGGTTCTTCTGGGGGGGACATTTCTTGGGACAGAAAATTAAGCATATAGTATTTAATGGTATAATTCACTTTAAACTTAAGTGTTTCAATACATAAATTTGGATTTTCATTTGTATGCTCTGAAGGCCTTACAAGTGTTAGAATTAGGCTTGTGTGTCTCTCTCCTCTTTTATTCCAGTGAACATGTTACATCGAACCCCCTCGCTCAGCTGGAGTCACTGAGACAGCTCCCCAACATGTCTGTCCATCTGATCCTCTCTGCTGTACTCACAGAAAAGTTAGAATGAACCAGAACCTTGGAAGCCCGCTGAACCTCACTCATCCGAGAATTTGGAAAACAACTGGGCACAAGGCCCACATTTGCAGCCCAGGGTCACACTCAATGACCGAAGCCTCTTTCTTTTCATCTGTCTGATTCCCCGGCCATCTGGATGGTGCTACCATTATGATCCTCTCTTTAATGGCTTTGATTACTGAGTTAATTTCTAACTGGATAAGATAGCTGGGTGATAGGGCTGTCACACCATGAATGATCAGACATTAACAAATGCTTGTGATGTTCTAGACACTGCACACTCTGACTCTCATCTGGAAGCTGCCTGAGAGTGCTGAGCTAGGTGTCTGTCTCCTCAGGTCAGACAACACAGGAAACATATATCACAGTTGGTACGAAAGCTGTTTTTTCTATCTTGCTTAGCCCTGAGCATAACTATACTTTTGAGTGAGACCGCCTCTCAGGGTCGATGGGCATCCACTGTGCTGTGGGCTGATGTCCTCAGAGGGGAAGGAATTCTGAAATTATCCTACCCAGCACTAAATTCTGATTTTGGAAAATAATAAATTAGAATGCCAGTTTCTTTGAAAGTCATGGCCAGTATCTGCAGAACGAAAACACGTCTCCTAGGTGACAAATAGTAGAGGCAGTCTCTGTCTAACATAGAATGGTCATTTACTTCTTTAGCATCTTGAAAGATGCAAATTAAGGGTGGGAAATTCACATCTCAATAGGGCGTGCTGTTGATTTCCTATGTGTGACTTTATACAGTGTCACTCATCGAAGGTGAGGTCCCTTACCTTCCATAATGACTTCATACCTAGGTATTCCTAGGTAGAAGTTTTCTGATTTCACACTGCTACAAAGACACTGCGTAGAGAGGGAGTCAACAGATATGGAAATGGAGCAGACCCCAAGGAGTGAATTTTAAGGTTGTGATATCGAGCAATTTGGCTACGTGGTTACACCAAGAAGATGCAGAAAGAGGAACGACATTAGTTAAGCTGAGCTTCCCCTGTCTTCTTAAACATCCCATGTTTCCCTGAGATTTTCCAGTGCTATCTTATCGAGTGGGGTCTAAAATCATGATGCTTAATGTAAATGGGGTTTTAAAGAAGAATGTCATTGTTGCTAGTAGCTATGCAGAGCTGGTTTTGTTTTATGCATTTAATCCACAAATACCGTATAGCTACTGTACTATTCTGGGTTCTAAGGATGCATGACTAAACCAAACAAGATTTAGAACAACTTTCCTTCATGGGACCCTTAGTGGTCAGTAGATAGGATGGAGAGAGACAGGATAACAAAGTAAGTAAGTATAGTCCAGAGTTGAGCAGAGTAGATGTACTAAGGAGAATAGAATAAACCAGGTAGGGAGGATATAAAGATGGAAGGGTAGGGAGTCCTTATGAAGATGAGTGTCCAGTATATCCTGAAGGAAGTGAGTGAGAGTGTAAATACATGGAAGGAAGGGTACTTCAGAAAGAGGGCTTCCCTGTGTGAGAAGGGGGTCAGTTATGTCAAGCACTGGCTTTTCCACCAGTGCCCTAGCTCCCAAATAACGACTCAGAGGTTTATTATTTATTAATGAATGCCTAGGCCTTAAGCTAAACTTGTTCCCTGACTAGCTCATAACTCAGTTAACCCATTTATACTACTCTATATCTGCCCCATGGCTGGTTACTTCCTCTCAGTTTCATATGTCCAACTTCCCAGAGTTGGGGTGGAGAAATTTCTGACCTGACTATCTCCTAGAGTTCCTCTCTTCCTGTCAGACCCTCTAATCCTGCCTCAGCTTATTTTTATTAGGTTTTTATTTTAACCAATCAAGAGGTGCCTGAGGCAGTCAGGGAAGGACAGGAGACACATCTTCGCACAGTGCATATGAACATTATCCCAACAGGTATGTTAAGAAAAGAGGGAGGCAGAGAACGGCAGGAGACTAGCTAGCCATGGTAAGTGTTCTGAGCCCCAGCTGTGTATTTCCATAGTGCACCCAACAGGAGAAGCTTTGGCTGTGGTAAGGACCTGGTCTTTGACTCAACAAAAGAGAAAGGAAGACATACTTTCTGAATAGGACAAGAGCCCCAGAAAATGTGACAGGAAAGAAGGTGAACACATCCATGCCCATGGTCCTGGGCCTCGATGATCAGCAAGCGAAATCATCTCACAACACAGTGGCCCTTCACTGCTGTCCTGCATATGAAAATAAACTTCCATGACTCTACCATTACATTCTGTCGCCTGCTTTGGTTCTATTTTGAAGTCTGTGAGGAACCTAGTAGGATATTTTCAGTTCTGGCGTTTTTCCACAAGTAGATATCCCTGAATCTTTCTCAGACTCTTAAGAAACCTCTTCATCGTGAAGACCAAAATAAAAAAGGGCATACATTGTGCACACTGACAATTGCAGAGCAATATGTCCTACAAGTGTACATATATTGGAGAGGCTGGGGCAGTATTAATATTGAATCTGTGTGTAATGGAAGAATCCTTCTATTTTTTATGCTCTTCTTCATTTTTCCTGTCTTCATGTTTCACGTACGACTGTGCTTATTTTTGTTCTGTGCCATAACTGTAACCATAATTAATTGGGCCCATATTAGAAGCTTGCCTTCAATAGAAAGGCAGAAATCATATCTGTTTGTCTTTCTTGGTATAACTCAAGACACATTGTTATCACTACAACTGCAGTAAGTTCAGATTTGGGTAGTTTTCATTACCCCACAAAGGCCTAGTAAGTGTCATGTCAACTGTGGAGAATATGCCCAGCCTACTGGGATTTTGTACCAATGGTCCCTCCCTGGCAAGTCGTTCACATGAAGGAAGGCCGCCTAAGGCTCTCCGTGCTCATGGAGGCAGCACTGAGTCAAATACATAAGTCAAATACTCAATATGCTCAAATGTCATTGTGCCTATGTGAACGCGTGGGGCTAGTCACCTCCATGCTCAGCACCCTCTCTTATGGCTCCTTCTTTTTCTCCACCCCTTGAGCTTAGAAACATCTTTCTGTCTCCCCCACTGTATCAGCACTGTATTACCTCCAGCTTCTCTCTCAGCAGGACATCTTCATTCAAAGTTCACTGGTAACTTCCGTCTTGAAATATTCCCCTCAAAGTCTTTAAACACACTTTCCTGGGTTTCCTTCTCTCGATATTCCTTTGCTACACTCTTCCTCCTCAGTCCCGGAACCCACTCATGGTGTTCTTCAAGGTTGGCCTTGACCAGTTTTATTTTTTTTCTCAGTGCATTCTCCTAGCAGGTAATCTCACTCATTTTTATTCTGCATAATTCCTGTACCCTAGCAACAAGTAAATTTAAGTCTTTCATCTAGACCTGTTCTCTGAACACTAGATTCGTATGTCCATCTGTCTCTGCAACCCCTGTACTTGGACATCTCAGAGCATCTCAGAACTGATGTGCCCCAAATGGACCATTTGATTTCTAGAAATAAGCACCTGTCTTTAAACTGTAACCCTGAGCCCCACTTTGCCTGTCTACCTCAAAGAATGCCACAGCCATTTATTCGTCTTTCTCCATCTCCAAGGCAATAGCATGGGTTTCAGACATGTCTTAAAGAGGTAATTCTGCCATACACTTTAAAATTTTCAAACGTTCGCTGCAATTAAAATTCACTCTACAACATTTAACTTAGCTTTTAAGCTCCAATATTAACTCTCTCATGTGATCTCTCTAGCTCCGCTTAAACATTTAAATTAATAAATGTGCATTTCTCCTCACTGTCTGCCCCTCCAGCTGTATGAGCTTCCATTCTGCTCTTCCACAGAGCCATCCTTCCCTAGGGTCTTCTGCTTGAGAAGCTGTCTCTGAGGGGCTCTCAGCAACTCAGTTTCTGGGAGTCGACTCTGTTCAAAACTCAAAGCCTGATCCCTGCTCTCTTTGTCAGAGTAATCTAGTTATCACCCTTAGACGCATGGCACTTTGCAGTTATTTAATTATTTACACACACTTTCGCTTGACTCTCACAGGAGACTGCGGGCCCTACACAGGCACAACCCTGCGCTGGGCTTCACTGTGCAATCAATCATCAGTACCCTTTACAAGCGCTGGTGTGTAACCAATACTCTGTCTGCCAAGTAAGCTAAGTGGATACACCTGTGGCACTGGTCCTCAACACTGCAAGTCACGTCATTTGAGAAAACTAAACCAAAATCCAAAATCAGTACCCGAGCCCCACCCCCAGAGCCTCCAGTCTAATTAGCATGGCATGGGGTGGGGGATCTGGTTTCAGTAGTTTTAGAAAGCTCATCAGGGAACTTTTATGTTTTGAGTGGGGCAATTGCTGCCCCAAATGGCTAATGGGGTCTAGTAAGGTATTACCTAAATCTTACATTGGGGAAGGAGGTTTCTTAAAACTAGTCTGTAGGTGACTAGAGGAGAAAGCAAATTAACTGATTTGTAACAATAATAGTAGCGAGGAATGTTATAAAGAGAAGGCTGAGGCATGTGAATTATACTGGAATCTCTAAGGAGTGGAAAGAAGTGTGCAGGATCTTGGACGGTGACCACTGGCAAGCTGCAGGAGTGAATGCAGTCACTGACACCTGACCCAATAGGTTTCCCTTTCTGCCTCCTTTGTTCTAAAGAACTGACAAACTCCACATAGAGAATTGGAAGGGTTCATTTTCTTTTGTCTCTCTCTTCTTTCCTCATGGCCCCTGACACACGCATGACACAGGGTTGTGCCTTTGTAAATAGAGCCTGCAGTCTACTGCGAGAGTTGAGCAAAAGGGTGTGGGTGCCTACCTAGCCAGGAAGGAGACATTTAAAATATGGCCCCATCATGATTTTAGCATGGATAACTGGGGAGGCTAGAGGCAAGCAGGAGGTCCAGGAGATGTGGGCAGCCATCTATAAGCACAGATTCCTGAGCTCTGCAAAATGGAAAGAGAAATGGGAAGGACTCCATGAAGGGAGAAATTCCGGGGTGTCTCCTAATGGATGTGACTCACCTAAAATTAATGACTTCTAACATAGACACTGCTCTATGACTATATATATTGACTCCTGTTTAAAGGGTTTGTGGTAAAACACTCTAAAAATTTATGTCGACACTCAGGATTTAGACACGAGGTTGACATGAATATTATAAATTTAGGTAAACATTTCCCAAACTCTAGGGAGCCCTCGGTTTCTGGTGTGAATTTATAGGGAATGAGATGGTTTATGCTTCAAGAATGACCTGTTAACCCCAGAGGCTACAGCCTGTCAGCCTATCTGATCCTCATTCTATTGGCACATACAGCTTCTTTTTAATTACTGAAAAAGAAATTGGTGTTTAAAATAAGAGTTTCAGAAGCATTAACTGCCCTGCAAACACAGGCTCTTTGCAAGGCATTGCTCTGGACGTGTCCCCTTCCCTTCTCCCTCTGCCCACCCCGTTCTTCCTCGATTTATCTATCATATTCCCACTTTTCCAAGTTCAATATGAATTAAGATACAGCGTAAGCACAAGACTGCTCTGTGCGTGCATATTTGTGTGTCCAGGTTCTCCTTGCATCAGACCAAGATAAGACCAAGATAAGAACCGGGACTTGGATTAAATCATCCTGCCATTCAGATGTTGCTAGTTAGGTTGCCCATCAGAATTCTCCATTTATCTGCAAAGGGGCTTCTCTTCTGAATTGCACCCAGAGATGGAGAGCTAGGGGACTGAGTTTGTTAATAAGCTGAAGAATCTTCCCTGCAAACCAGCTTTTCTTCCCTCTACTTTGTGATGCTGGGTCAGGATCTCCAAGCTAGTTTTGCCTTGTCAGCGGTTTAGTTAACTTCTGCTCAGTGACTAGAAAAGGCCCACTCTTTCCAGTGAGTGACATAATCCGCAAATGCTCCATCCTTGACCTTCCTGTAAGACTGAGTTGCTATCCTGGCTTGCGTGTCCCACCTTGAGCCTGTACCTTTTTCACCTCAGTCCAAAGCCAGTTCTTGCCATATTCCTGCCTGTTGCTGTCTGGCACATGTCTTCCTGCCTCTATAGGTTGCAATGTTAACTTTATCCCAGTATGGTTCTAATTTCTCTCACCTATGGCATCTAGGTGATTAAGTTAACACTACTTTTCCAGGCTTGCTCCTTCAAGTCAACGAATGCATGTGAAAGTGTTTACTATATACAGAAAGCTGCATACTGGCTGCTTCTGCCAGAGACAGAACTCCTTGGACAACCCTCATAGAATATCACAGGATACTCACTACTGTAATATGTAAAGTTGTATTGTCGGTATAGAAAAGACATGGAGAAAGTAGAATTCACTACTGGAGAGAGAATGGTGGGGTGAACTTGGTGGGGTGAATAATCTGATTAGCAAGCTGTGTATGGGGAACACCTTAGGTATATAAATGCGTGTGTGTGTTTGTGTGTGTGTGTGTGTGTAAGTAGCAAGTACATTGCTTTCTTGAACCTGTTTTTCCCTGTTAATTGCACAGCTCTGTTTTCTAGGCAGACACCTGTACAAATTGGTGCTGGAATTGGGTTGTGTGGGAGAGGGGAATAGTGTCACAGGAGTCTGTGCTGGCTGCCTCAGAGCTATCTGCCAAGGGCAACTTCAAAGGAGAATGAAAGTCCCAACAGGGACTGTCATTAGATTTTTGGCTGGTATGAGCTGCAATCTTCCAGAAATCATCAATAACCCACCATATAATGTTGAACTGAGTACAATTTTGGAATGGGGTAAAGTCAGAGACATCCTAGGGAAAGATTGTCATCAATTTTGTAAATATATTTTGTTTTCTTATTTTTATTCTCCTTCAAAAAAGTGTTATAAGTACCTTGTAAGACTAATTAGATTTTACATTGTTTTTCATCAACCCCAGTTATGAAGTTGAATGTGTCTGTCAGAGCATTGGCCTTTGGGTGGACAGGGTATCTTTACTCAGATGCAGCTAGCATTAGGCTACATGAAGTACTCACAGTCCTATATAGACTACTCATCTTATGGATACCTTCATCACTTTTATATGAAAAAAATAATTTTTGATGACTAAATAATTGCACACTCGTGAACATTGGAGCAATTGATAATCATGAGCAAAAATAAAATGATTCATAGTTTCAGTACTCAAAGATAACCACAACTAACCAAGTATCCCCACCCATCTTTCATATATAAATATAGCCTCTATATTGTGCGTGTGAAAGAGTATATGACGATATAAGCAATTCTAACAATATCTTATATACGTATTTCCTTTATAATTCAACAGGTTCATAATATTTGTAAAATATTACTGCTTTTTTCATTTAACATTTGATATAAGCATTATTCCTTTTGCTTACATCTTGAAAATTATAATGTGAAGATTGTAGTCCTTCACACAGACTACCATAATGTATATGACATGTTCCATATTGTTAGATAATTATAGTATTTCTGCACTATTTGCTGTCATGCATAACAGTACATGAATATTACTGCATGGATGTCATAACTATATTTAGTCAGGGCATCTTTTCACACACTGAAAAGCACTTTGTCTTTGGAGGTAGAATTTTATACTTGCCTGAAATGAAGCTGACCAGATAGAGCCCCAGTGGTCCATGCAGAGTTTCAAAGGGCTTGCCAAAAGCATTGTACATGAAGAAGGCTGTCCCCACCATGGTTAAGACGACAAGAATCATGGAGAAGAGAATAATATTGACGTGGATGCTTACAGGGATGGCTTGGACCAAATCTGGGAAGACTGAGGACAAACCAAGATTTAGAGGAATTTTATGGTCAGTACTCTGCAGGTGCGACTTAATATGCAAGCCCTCTTTTCTTACATGCTTTCAGGCAATCACTAAAAAGCATTTTGAAGACATTTTTTTTCTTACTTACCAATTTACAAGGGGTTTTCCCAAAGATTTAAAGGTGGGATCATTTAATAGACTTCAACAGTACAATACAGCACTGGGAAGTGCCGGGTATTCTTCTGCCTTTGATTACATGTCAGTGAATTTGGAACTCAAAAGTGTACATTTGGATGACCAGTGTTTTAATGACAGTTCTTGGTATATTTAAAATATATCTAAACTTTTAATAATATTTTAAATTTGAATGCACCTGGGAGGATTCAAACATCAGGAGATTTTTTTTTATATCACCCTTGATTGTTATGATGTAAAAAAATGGTTTCTAGGCCACAACAATAGTCGAGAATTGGGGATTTTCAATCAACTTCAATATTTTAATGCAGCACAAAGCTATCGGAAAATGATTTCTGGTACTACAAGAAATATTTTTCCATTTAGTAAGCAGGCCAAATCTATTTCTAGATTTTGGATTCAGGCCAAGTTACCCTTGTTTGCTTATGAGATGGAAGCCTTACATACATCGAGCTTATCTGTGCTACATCAATGCCCTCGCCTCCAGCAAATCTGGACCACACAGGAAGGAAAGTGCAATTTATACCTTGAGCATCTACTATGCGTCAGCCATTGCTTGTTAAGCCAGAGGTGGGTGGAGCCATAAAACAAGACAGAGAAAGACCAGCTTGTGACCTAATAAGGATACATTGGCAAATGGTAAGTGAGCAAACAAATTCGATTGCTGATTTTCAAAGGTGTTCACTACAGTCTCCCTTTACCCAGGTGTCACTTCCCCTTTAAGAGTTAGAGTGATCTCATTGCCTTTCAGGAGTAGCTATATAATGCAGCTTAGTTGTCTTTTATCATCCTATGATAAGGATGATGCACATGAAAACTCTTAAAAAAAACAAAAACTACTTTCTATAAACCAGGTCTCCTAAGTCCAAAACATTTAGTCAAGGTGTAGGGAAAAGGAAACTTTGTGCAGTTTTCCTGGGAGTAAAAATGGGAAAACCTTGATGCTGGGCTGTCCATGCTGCTTGCTCAGCAACTTTTCTTATTTACAGGAGCTTCTCTTGGGTATATTTTAGCCACATGAGTCCATTGAAGTATTATAAATATAGTCAGTGCTGAAAGGCTTGGAAAGAGCTTTCAAGTCTAGCATACAATCCCATACAATGGAATTGTACAGATATCGGAGCAATTCTATAGGAACAGATGTGGAATTATCATCAGAATGTGATGTGAGATGGAAAGAAACAAACCACAGAGAGAGAAACGTGCATCCTCCTACCATTTGGAGGGTAGCCAAAGGGGTGTGTTTATAATGATTATTTAAGTACTCTGCTCTCCTGACTGAATTCTCTATGCAGGTGAGATAGGCATATTGTTAAAAACTGAAGCATGAGAGGCTGGGGAGAAAGCTCAGTAAGTGCATCTGCTCTGCAAGCATGAACACTTGAGTTCAAGTTCCCAGCACCCATGTGAAAAGCAGGTGTGATGGTTTGTACATGCTTGGCTCAGGGAGTGGCACTATTAGGAGGTGTGGCCTAGTTGGAGTAGGTGTGTCACTCTGGGCATGGGCTTAAGATGTAGAACTCTCAACTCCTCCTGCACCATGGCTGCCTGGATGCTGCCCTGTTCCCACCTTGATGATAATGGTCTGAACCTCTGAACCTGTAAGCTAGCCCCAATTAAATGTTGTTCTTATAAGAGTTGCCTTGGACATGGTGTCTGTTCACAGCAGTAAAACCCTAAGACAGCAGGGCATAGATATACACAGCAAGCATGGAAAGGCAGAGTCAGGTGGATCCCAGGAGCTCACTGGCAAGCCAGCCAACCTAGCAAAAAAATGGTGAGCTTCCTGGTGTGTGTGTGTGTGTGTGTGTGTGTGAGAGAGAGAGAGAGAGAGAGAGAGAGAGAGAGAGAGAGAGAGAGATTGTGCTTGTATTTTCTTTAATTTTTTCCATATTTTTTCCAACAGGGTCTCACTACTTTATCTCTAGATAGACTGGAACTGGGCCTAAACCCACTCTATAGACCAGGATGGCCACACACTCACAGAGATCCACCTACCTTTGCCTCTCAAGTGCTAGGATTAAGAGGCTGCCCTACCCTACCATGCCCACGGAGAGACCGTGTCTTAAATGGAATGTAGTAGAAAGTGAAAGAAGAAAAGACATTCCACATCCTCTTCTGGCATCAGCATACATTAGCACAGGCACTTGTACTTGGATACATACATGCACAACACACGCATGCACGCACACACACACACACACACACCTGAGTCTATGTGCTATGCCCAAGATTTAAAAGATTTATACTTAATATGTGGCAGACTAGGGATTTGAACTCAAGTCCTCATTTGATCCACTGTGCTATAGCAGCTTCCAAGTCTGGCCTGTGCAACACAGCTAAGATTATTTCCAGAAGGAAATATATAAAAATTAATACGATTGCTTCAGAAGAAACAGGCTGAAGGAGCGGCACTTTATATTCTTTTTATACTGTTTAGAAGAAAGTTTTACTTTGCTGCAAGCATGATCTATTCAATTAAAGTATGAATACATTTAATACCTTTAATGAACATGTAACAATTCCTGTGACTGCTACAAATGGGAAAACACATAGGAGGCATATCGGCCAAACACAATACATGCACAATTTACAGCTAAGGTTTGCTGTGTGAACAAACCCTATCTATAAAATAACTTTGGGATAGCAGAGAAACTGAGTATGAGCTTGGTATTAGGTGATATTTCATAATTATTATTGTTTTCATTCATTTTATGTGTGCTATTGTGGGAGTTTTAAAGGCCTACCTGTTAGAAATGAGATGGGTGGATGGATGGATGGATACATGCATGCATGGATGGATGGATGCATGGATGCATGCATGCGCGGATGGATGGATAGATGGATGGATGGATGGATGGATGCCTGCATGCATGGATGGAAAGAAGGATGAATGGATGGATGGATGGATGGATGGATGGATGGATGGATGGATGGATGGATGGATGGATGGAAGAATGGAAGAATGGATGGATGCATGGGTGGATGGAAGGATGAAGATAAAATTGGAAAGGTTTTCATTTGTCTGGAGGGATAGGGTAATGGCAATGCATGTTGCAGTTCTTAGCTGGAGAATTCCTGATGCCAACCAGCTTCACAGTGACTTACTCTGCCCTGCCTCCTTGGGGTATGGAAGTCTCAAACTTCTAGGGGGAAAGCCAGCCTTCCACTACAATAGAGTTTCTAATCCAGCCTGCTATTCTCCCCCTTGCTTCTCACAATTGGCCCGCTGTTGACTTGCTTTTCACTTAACAGCTAGGTCCCATTCATCACTCTATCTATGAAATAAGGTGACAGCCTCATTGTGTGGATAGGGTAGGTAGGTTTATCCCCTTCAAAAATGCAAGGTAACAACTAAATAGAAACAAACCCAGAAAGAAGTTTCCCTGATTGGCCTTGAGATAAAAGACAGAAGCAAAATAAACTGCTAGGAAGAGCTTTCTGATTCTTAGGAAGCCTTTTAGATTCTCATTCTGTTTGAAAATGGAGTGAAATGAAGCTATGACTGTTCCAAGGTATGGGGGAGGAGAAGGTTTTTATTGTAGATGGGGGGACGGGGAGTAAAACCAGAGGCATCTGAAAGAGTCCAGAGCAGGGAGACAAAGTAGCAGACAAATGTGATCAGTAGACTGAACGGAGCCTTGAGAGGAGGGGTGGGGGAGATTGAGAGAGGAAGGGAGAGAGGTGGTCAAGAGGGGAGGGCAGGAGAGGAGAGGACAGAAAGATCCAAGAGAACTAAGTGTCTGCACAGGCCCCACTGAAACAGCAGGGTTACATACTGATCAGTAGCTGGAGGAAGGGAAGTGAAGACCTTGGCTGGAAAGGTAAACCTCTCCACGGACAGGGGATAAGGTAAGAACTGAGAGGAGCCACAGGAAATGGGTGAGCCTGGAAGGCAAGCAGATACTTTGCTCTGCAGTTAGTCATTTGTCCATAGTTTTCCTTTGGACCTGACAAAAAACACTGAGAAGGGTTCATAAAACTCACATTTTATCAGGTTTCCTATGTTTGGGTAATAATAATAATGATGCTGTAGTTAACATACGCCATCCTCCAAACATCCTAATCATGACCAGAAAACATTTCTATAGAGTAATTGATGAGTGGTAAGAATAAAGGCCAACAGTCACATCTTATTTATTCTCTCTCTCTCTCTCTCTCTCTCTCTCTCTCTCTGTGTGTGTGTGTGTGTGTATGTGTGTGTATGTGTGTGTGTTGGGACTTGGTCTGGTGCTCCTTTATATTCAAATGCTAAATACTGGCCCCCAAGATCTGATTGCCCCTGATGGGGAGATCCTTGCATAAACCAAGTGATGCTATGCAAACCCTGCTCCCTGGTTAATAAGAGGCTAACGCCTAGGATTGGACAGTAGGGAGAAAAAGGTGGGACTTGTGGGTCGATTGAGGGGTCTAAGGAGAGGTGAGAGGAGGTGGAATGAGGCTGGATGAATCATGAGCTCATGGCCAGGAGAAGTGGACCCTGAGGACAACCCCTGGTGAGGATGAAATAGCAAGTAACAAAAGGGCATATGGCTGGGATGTAAGTTAGACTAGTTCAAAACCTGTCCTCTCTAGGCTTACAACTTGTAAGTAAAATACCAGGATTGTGTGTCTTTTATATGGGCTAGCTAGAAATAATAATTCCTTGCGTGTGTGTGTGTGTGTGTGTGTGTGTGTGTGTGTGTGAGTGAGTGTAATGTGCAGTACATGTGTGCGGAGCAGTTTTTGAGAGTTGGTTCCAGCTGCCTGATTTAACAAAAATTTCCATTCACTTGTTAACAGAGAGATTCCTGGAGCCCAGGGTGTCTTGTTAGGTTAAGGACAGCTTCTCTGCAGCTGTGAATATTTGAATCCTGGATGGTCATACTAACCCTAAGAGAACAGAAAACCACACGAGACTACTTCCTAGACACGTACTACCCAATGTCATTAAAGTGACACCTCTTGATAGTTCATGGTCTGTTCCCAGCTTCAGCCATGGACAAGTCACATTAGTGCTGGTCAGAAAATGGCTTTTTAAGCAGAGCTGGCTTTCCATTTCCACAGTGTGGGGCACAGACATTGAAGTCAGGTCCTTGGCCTTGGTAGCAAGCTCCTTCATCCACCAAGTCTGGCCTGGCATATCCAAGTTTTTACAAAAATAGGAAGGAAATATTATTTTGCCTTAAGTGTATAGAGTAAAATTACTGAGGGACAGAGGATTAATTTCCCTAAAATCACAGTGGCATAGCTGCCTTTGTGGTCACTCTCCACACCCTTTATATTTAAGATAACAAAATTCACATGAGAAAAATGTCTCTCCTTGATTCTGTAAGTTTTTTAAGTTTCATCCTCATCCTCATCATCGTCGCTGTTGTTATTATTATTGAGTGTATGCTGTGTTGAATCTCTCCTTCGACCACGATGTCGGTTCCTGGGATCAAGCTCAGATCTCCAAGGTTTGTGGTAAAAGCTCCTTTGCCCACTGAGCCATCTTGCCAAACCTCTGCAAGATTCAACAAATGCATTCAGTTTGTCTAACTGTTGCCACAATCAAGATGGAGGATGTCCTACTATTCCACAACGTTCTCCGTTTTTTTATCCCAACTCCTGAGCGTCAGCAGGTATAACGCTAGAAGAAAAAGCAAAGTGCTCTCCTCAAAATGCAGCTGCCGTCCTTTCTCACCAGCAAGAGCCCAGTTGTTCCTCGGTCTCTTCAGCCGGGTTTTAAAAACTGTACATTTAGTAGCTGTAGGCTGTCTCGTGGTTTTAATTAACCTTTCTCAAATGACTGATGAGATGACCCATACTTGGTAGGCTTGTTTTGGATATTTTCATTAGTTTTGGTGGTGTGTCTGTTTATACCTATTGTATGTTTTTTTATTAAGTTGTTTGTAATTGAGTTCTGAAACAACTTTATGCAGACTGGATGCAAGTCCATTATCAGATAAGAAAATCAAATATTTTCTCCATGTCTGGGGCATGTCTCGGTGTCTTTTGAAGAACAGTTCTTATTTTTATGAAGACCAGTTTATCAGTTCTTTCTTTGCACATATCAGGTTTTTTTATGTCAAAGATAAGAAGTCTTTGCCAAATGCAAGGTCACAAATATTTTCTGATGTTTCTTTCTTGAAATTTGTAGGGTGTGTGTGTGTGTGTGTGTGTCTGTGTGTCTGTGTGTGTCTCTGTGTGTAAGACAACCTTGGGTATTGTTTCTCATGCACTACCCACATATTTTGTATTTTGCAGCAGGTCTCTATACTAACTGGATACTCTCTAATTATGGGGAAATGCAACACACAGTCTACTCACCCCAGATAGAGGACAGACTAAAGTATGGAGACCACCGAAGTAATGACGTAATGCTGAGGGGTTACTTAAACAGAAACAACTCAAAGACAGCTGCATCATTAAAGCCCGCCCCAGCATGGGTGATGACTCACGAAAGCTGGAAAAGCTGGAGCACAGGGCTCCGCCTGCAGGCCGGTCAACAGGTTGGAGGGTGTCCTTTCCAGATGACTTTGGTCTGAACATTTTCCAGGCAGCTAAGCAGGTTTCTGCTTCTCCAGGCAGCTGCTCTTATCTCTGGGTCTTCTTTGCAGCTTTTATTACTTATTCTGCCAGGGAGGGGCCCACCAGAAGGGACTTCCTGGAGCTAGTTTGAGTTGTTTACCTTCCTGCATAAGGAGTTCCCCTGCGTGATGGAAATGTTTCAGTCTGGGAAGAAACTATTACCGATCAATGGGTTTGTCAGCTAGCTGATTGTCTCCCCTTCTCCAGCCCTGGATCATAAGCTAAGCCTGCCACACCTAGTCTATTTGTTCATTATTTGTTAGCATGCGTTTTAGAGATTAAAGTGGTTTTGGTGAAGACCTCTCCACTCACACACACATACAGACACACACCCTAGCCCAGCCTAAGGAAATCTGCTATTTCCTAATCTCAGTCTTTCCCTTTACACCTGGTCCTTATGCCATGGCCCTTTTGTTCAGTTGCCATTTTAACTCCTACAAAGACCTACCTTCCCCACTCTACCATGGCTGTTCAGAAGGGCCCTTCTGTCCTTCTGGTTGTGATACTCTATGGACCATTTTCACATCCTACCTGACATCCTTGCGGTCTATTTTCTATGATGGTCTGTCCTCCCCAGGCTTCCCTCAGCCAGTCCCTTGAACCTCAGCCACCCATCTCTTTCCCTTTCCCTCATATAGACCAGTCTCTTCCAGGACATGTCTCTTTGTATCTTGTTCATTCCTCCCTGAGAAATTCCATCTGCAGCTGTGCATCCAGCTGCTTCCTCCCATCTGCAGCTGTGCATCCAGCTGCTGCCTCCCATCTGCAGCTGTGCATCCAGCTGCTTCCTCCCATCTGCGGCTGTGCATCCAGCTGCTGCCTCCCATCTGCAGCTGTGCATCCAGCTGCTGCCTCCCATCTGCAACTGTGCATCCAGCTGCTGCCTCCCATCTGCAGCTGTGCATCCAGCTGCTGCCTCCCATCTGCAGCTGTGCATCCAGCTGCTGCCTCCCCATCTGCAGCTGTGCATCCAGCTGCTGCCTCCCCATCTGCAGCTGTGCATCCAGCTGCTGCCTCCCCATCTGCAGCTGTGCATACAGCTGCTGCCTCCCACCTGCAGCTGTGCATCCAGCTGCTGCCTCCCATCTGCAGCTGTGCATCCAGCTGCTGCTTCCCATCTGCAGCTGTGCATCCAGCTGCGGCTTCCCATCTGCGGGTTCCCACTCCTCTGCTTCTACCACAGACTACTCGAGGCCTCTAAGGTTATTTAGCAGATGGGTGTTCTTTGTTTGAGTTCCACAGGTAAACCATCAAACAGGATCAACTCTGGCTTCATCTTCCTTCTACAATTGTTCCTTCCATCCTTCCTATCTCCACTTGAAACAACTTTCTAGAACTTTGCAGAAATTTCGAGATTATTCTGTCACACATCCCGTTGACGCATTTCTGTAGGAGGATTTTGGAACTGTGTCTCTTTCTTTCTGCTCTCTTGCTGCTATTCTGTGGTGTTGCAAGTCTCCTCCTGGCCTCCTGCCTTTCTTCTTCTTCTCATCCATTGTCTGTCCTGGCCAACCCCTCCCTCCACCCCCACCCTATTTTCCTCCTTCCACTCACGCATCTTCTGTACAGTGGACTCAAGAAGCCATTTGCCCTGCTGTTCCTTTACTTGGGAAGTCTCTGCTTATAGTTAATGAAATATAACTGACTCCTGCAAACTTATGTATGAGGACATACCTTGTCCTCATACAGGGTACCCCTCCTTCATTGACCTTTCTGAACAAATACAATACTTGTTGATAGTAACTACAGCTATTCAGACATTGATAGCTGGGGTTCGTCATGTGTTTAGATTCCTAGCTAGATTGCACGAGTTGGCCCTTCCGAAGCTTGGTGTGGCTAGGTGACATGCCTTCGCCAAAATCAATGAAGTGGAAGTGGCATGTTTAAGTTTCAGGTCATAGAATTTACTTACTAGTGTGATGGTCTTCTCCTTCACAACTGACAACAGTTTGTGTGGCAACTGTGACCAGGAGTGAAACTACAGCTAAAGAACTATGTACTGTGATGAAGAAATACATCTTTTGGGGAGGGGGAGCTGGAGAGATGACTCAGCGGTTAAGAGCACTGGCTGCTCTTCCAGAGGTCCTGAGTTCAAATCCCAGCAACCACCGCGGCAGCCCACAACTGTCTGCTCACAGTTGTCTGTAACTCTAGTTCTAGGGAATCTGACACCCTCAAATGCCAATGAACATAAAATACAAATACAAATATACAATGTTTTATAGTAAAAAAGAAATACATCTTTTTAACCTAAAGTATTTGGTTTTACTTGTTACTAAAACATGACTTAGCCCGTTCTGACTGACAAAGTGATCGGTTATAAAGACTTTTGCTAGATTCTGTAATTGAGCAACCATCCTTTTTAATAGTTCTCTGCTCTTCAGATTCCAGCAGAATGCTAAGGCGTATATAGGCACCTAGAAGCCTTTCAGAGAGAGAAGTCAGTAGTACACACCTCTCTAGCTTGAAACTTTGTATCCTACATGTAAAGTCCTGCTGTTTTCAATACATCAAAAGAAAGAAGCATTTGTATTTACTAAGTGTTAAGTTTGTTCCTTTACTGATTATCATGAATCCATGTTTTAATAGATAACGCTAAATGTATGACTTTCATTTCAATTGCTTCAATGTTTATTTTAGCTGCTAGATTTTTAAATTATATTTTACCCAGTGCCTCCATTGTTCTTTTATCTGTAACTGATTTTAGTCTGCCATGCCTCTTATTTAGTAGTCTTAAAAATTGGTCTTAGTAAATTTAACCTGAATTTTTGTGTAAAGTAGCATTGCTCAGGAGTGACAAAGGACTGAGATATTATGAATCACAAAAACAAGGGCTGATGGTATTGTTGCTGGGAGAGCTATGAGTAACCAGGTGTTAGATGAGAGAGAACAGATTGAACAGAGCAGAGATTTTAGGGTTATGAAGATTTGGGACTGATGTAGTTTTGCCTTTACTATGTACAAGATTTCTAAACATCTCTGCTCCCTTGCCTGTAAATGGGGATGAAACAGCAATCTCACAGAAACAGAGAGTTACCAAAGGCTAGGCTCAGGGTGGGGAAGGGGAGATTGGTCAACAGGCATAGCATTCCAATTAGACAGGAGAACTATGCTCTGCTGCTCAGTAGGGTGACCCCAGTTAACAAAAGTATATTGCATATTTCAAAATATCAAAGAGAAGATTTCGAATGTATCACCACAAATGATAGACGTGCCACTTACTCTGATTTAATCACTATGCCACACACATACACATACTGAGGCATCACATTGTGCCCATGTACTATTATGTGTCAAAAAAAAAAAAAAGAAAAAGAAAAAGAAGAAAGAAAGCAATGTCACAGAGCTTATGAGAAATACAAATGAGATCGTTTATGTAGAAGCTCTTTGGAGTAATTGTCTAAATATTTCTTTAACCTGATGAGAACAGCAGGAGGGTTGCCCAGCTGACTAGAGTGGGATGTGCTCACGCAGTGTAGAGTGTCTGCTTTTTCCAGTCTGAGGACCAACCACTGAGACTGGGCAAGGACCATTTGGACTACAGGTGATCAGATTACATGTCTTACACTGGGACCAAAGAGCCTCTCCCCCCCCCCCCACTGTAATCCCTGGATTATGTGAAATGAATCAAGACAAACTTTCTATTTTATAGCTCAGATCTTTTCTCTTTTTCCTTCATCACAGGTGGGCAGCTATTACTATTTTTAAAATGCTGACATTTTGGCTTTCTTGTTCCTTGCTTATTCGATGCCTGTCTCACACTTTCCCCATCATCAAATAGACTGCTTCCGTTCTTGTTTCTACTTCCTGTGTGTTGCACATTTTTGGGGGGAGGGTGGCACAACTCTGTAATGCCCTGTCTGAAATGATCTTAGGATTAATAACATACTGCTAAAGGGGAGCCTGTGCATGTTGTTGGAAGGACCAGAGGCTTTGAACAGAAGACAGGCAGAAGTGGTTCAAAATGGTAGCTTTGTTTCTGCGTAAGTGATTTGAGAACATGTCTCAGATCTTCTGCCAAGTTCTGCAAATCAGGTGACTTCACTGACACAGGCAGGTAGGATGGATCAGCCAGAAGCCATTCTATCAGGGACAGAATTGACGCTTTGACCCAAGCAGCTGGATGTGTAACAAATGGGCAGATATTCAAAGAAACAATGCCCTTGTGGCAGACAAGGATGTATTTTCCATTCCACACTGGAGATTTATCTACTAGGTTGTTTGAGAATATGTACAGTTCAGTGATGGAAAGCCAAGGATCCCATCTTGAACTTGACTAGAAAATCTCTGAAATGTAGAATCCTAAATACTATTTCTTATCATCTTGCTGTTGTCTTCTTTCATTCCCGAGAGAGTTTTGACCTCTTAGCCTCACTTACTGCCACCGGTCCTGACCTCCATCACTCCAGCAATCCTCAACCTTGACAGTATCATTCAACCAACCCGTGAGCTGTTAAACCAACCCAAGATTCCAGCATCTGCCCCACAGAGCCGGATCCAGTAGTTCTGGGCTGGAGCCCTGGCATCAGTAGTTTTAAAGACTCCCCAGGTGATCCTAAGCTGCATCCAGGTTCATGGACCACTGATCTAATAGTTCTGCTCTTGTCAGCCCTCTTGGCTTCATCTGCCAGATGTGAAATGTAGATAACACCATCTGCAAGACTCTGGGAACAGAGACAACCTTTGATGGTGATGTCAGTCACAGCATAGCAACTTCTGTTCAGATTAAAGCCTCGGAGGCCATATCAGAGACTCTGCCTTTCTTCTCGACTCATCTTTCACTTCATAAAAGACGTTTTTATTTTTAAAGAACTATTTTGCTTCATGGTGCTCAGCTATTCATTTTCTTGAAAGAGAATAAGAGGGGGCGAGATCTCTTTCTTTTTCCGGAAATGCTCTTGATCTGATTTTCCCCTCAGCACACCTGAAGCCGGTCATTATGAAAATCTGGTAAAAGAGATTTCTCTGACATAAGTTCCATGGATCCATCTTTCTTAATACCACCCACACACGCAAGGTGTTGAGCCCAGCTCCTGATGGCTAAGTGGTGAGACAGAATGAGATTTATGGCCTGGCCCTTAAAAGGAGGAGATCTGAAGATATGCCAGATCCATTTTAAAACAATTTTCCCGGTACCTCACCAGAATCATTCTCAGCTGGAGTGCATCCCCCTGCCTCCAGCCTACTTGCAGGCAGCCCACCAGTGAGTCTTAATCACCCGTGGTGGCTTATGGAGCACAGCTGCTTTGGCACATATGGGTCTCTGATAATAGAACCCAGTTAACGGCTCAGAATCCACAGGGGTATGATTGCACTGGGGTAATAACTTCTGAGAATGGCTTGGCCACAGTTATAACATGCTGAAATGGAGCAAAGCACCAGGCCTGAATAAATTAGTCCCACCGGATACCAAGTTTGCTTAGTCTATCATACCTGTATTGAGAGCATCCCACTATCACATCTTGCCTGAGCACTTAGCTGCGTATCTATGGGAAGCAAAAGTTTTAATTGTTTGATGCCCAGCTTCTTATTATGGGGTCACACTCATGACTGAATGTTGAGGACCTAAAAGGTCTGGCAACAATAAAATGTTTCTGAATTAGTAAAAATCAATTCAAAATCAAATGCGTAGTGAATCTGAGGTGTTTCAGGTGGAACTCCATGTTGCATGACACGATTTCATTACAGGTTTGGGTCTGAAGCTGCAGAGCACATTATGCACTGTACATCCCACCATACCACACAATCGGTGATGCACATTGTCTATCCACTCACACCACACAATGATGATGCACACCACCTATCCATTCACACCATACAATGGCAATGCACACCACATATCCACTCAGACCACGCAATGATGATGCACACCACCTATCCACTCACATCACACAATGGTGATGTATACCACGCATTCACTCACACTACACAATGGAGACACACACTACTTAGAACACCAGGGCTCAGTCCAGATTGTCTTACACTACAAATGGCCTATAAAGGTTTCCTGCTCCAGTAAACACACAATGATTTAATCATGGAAAACAAAGGCCTTTTAGTAGTTTCCTATATCATCTTTAGCATGTCAGTATCAAGTTAATTTGTCATTGTATTATAATGTTAGAATGTTTAATTTTAAAACTTACTATTTGAGTTGCTGACTTGAGTTTCAAAATATTTGTTAACTAAATTTTGGCTTGGATGGGGACTGAGTTTCCAATCATTCCCTGTGATGGCTCTAAACATTCTTCTTCCCCCTTGTACTACACGTGTATGCAAAGTAGCAACCTCAGCACTGACAATCACAAAAGCAAAATATTGATCAACTCTGAAAAATGTTGGCAATGCTTTGTGTTCTGATGTATTAAATATTCAGCCAAGACTTACTTCTTTATGTAAAAAGAAATGATCATATTCATGTTATTATTATGCAAATTTGCTTTCATTGTTAATAAATGACAAATTTATATATGTAGCAAAGAATTGTCTTATGCTAAACTTCTTTATGATTTGCCATCTGCAAAAATGTTGGAATTGTGTAACTATATCATTTACCTATATATCCAGGGTCACACAAAGGTTTCTCCAGCAAAAATGAATTGTATATGGAAAAACTTTAAGATGCCTTAGTATAGTACATATGAGTTTGGTTTTAAAATGTGATTCTGGCTTTATAGAACACAGAATTTTTAAGGTAAAATGAACTTTTGTTTATTTTATTTTTTAAAAAACGAGACTAGAAGTCAAGTAAAACAGCACATGCCTTTAATCCCAGCACTTGTGGAGCAGAGGCTGGGAGACTGCAGTGAGTTCCAGGATAGCCAGGGCTACACAGAGAGACCCCGTCTCAGAGAAAATAAAAAAAAAACCAAAAAATGAGAGTTTAATTTATGTTCTAATCCTGTCTTGTTGCTTCTAGTTTTTCAAATGAGTCAGGTACTGGTACCGGCTCAGTTGTGAAAGTGTCATCTTATGGAAGTCTCTCATTCTGTTCAGGGCTACGGTGCAATCATGGCTTTCCTCAAGCCAAGTCCCTTTGGAGCATTACAGAATGTCCACTATATTATTTTGACTATGGTTGCTTCAGGGCCACAACACAGTGGATCTTCTTGACCCCATCTAACTGTCATATACAATTTAAACAAACTCATTAATGGTCATACCATAAAAACCATAGTTAACTAAAGAGTGTTATCAGATACCTTTGTCTTAAACCTAAACTGTGGACACAAAAACAATATAATTCATAGCTCAGAGACTAGATTGAATCATGTGACCTGATTAATCTACATCATCAAGCAGGATTGACTATTTTTTTCTTCTAAAGGTCAAAAACCAGAGCTTGAGTGTTTAGGGATTGAAATGTGAACTTCAAAAAAGCAAGAAGTGAATTTAGAGATAACTTCTTGTGAGGTTTCAACATCGAATTAAAGAAGATGCTGAGAATATGAGGGGTGGTGGAAGGTGATGAGTCTGATCAAATTGTATCAGACAGTTAGGTGGGATCAGGAAGATCCACTGTGCATTGAAATACCTACAGATAAAATAATACAGTAAGCATTCTGCAAAGCTGCAAAGGGGATTTTGTAAGTTTTCCCCATAGAGAAATGGTAAATGTTTGGGGAGATATGATAATCTCAATTTAAACATTATAAATATCAAGGGGCTGGAGAGACTGTCAGTATTTAAGAGTACTTCTTGCTCTTGCAGAAGACCCCAGATCTGCTTCTAATAATCACATGGCGGCTCACAAGGAGATCCAACTCCCCTCTGCTGACCTCCACAGACATCAGGCGTGCACATGGTGCATACATACATGTAGCAAAGCGATCATAGACATAAAAAAAGAAAATCTAGAGCTGGAGAGATGGCTCAGTGGTTAAGAGCTCTGATGGCTCTTCCAGAGGTCCTGACTTCAATTCCCAGCAACCACATGGTGGCTCACAACCTTCTGTAATGGGATCTGATGTCCTCTTCTGATGTGTCTAAAGTCAGCTGCAATTTACTCATATGCATAAAATAAATAAATAATAATAATAATAATAACAAAGAAAATCTAAAGAGGTTACATATATTGAAATATCATTTGGAATTTTAAAATATGTACCATTCATATGTACTAGTTAATAAATAAATTTTAAACTAAGGATAGTGGCTCACACCTTAATCCCAGCACTCAAGAAGCAGAGACAGACAGATATCTGTGAGTTTGAGGCCATCCTGGTCTACATAGTAAGTTCCAGGACAGCAGGGCTATGTATAAAGACCCTGTCTCAAAACAAACAACCTTTTTTTAATCTCTAAAATCCAGACATAGTGAGACTTTTTTATTTATTATTATTATTCCTGGCACTCAGGAAGCAGTGGCAAGCAGGTCTCTATGAGTTTAAGTCCAGCCTAGTCTACATAGTGAATTCCAGGATAGCCAGGGTTACATAGTGAGACACTGTACACCCCCCCCCACACACACACACATGTACACACACACTCCAAAAAAGCAGTAGCTTGAGATTTTCCTTCTCAGTATTCTGGGACAATAAGTGGCCTGCTGTCAGTGCTCAGGATGAGTTAGAGGAAGAGAAGGCTGCTACACTGCACTTTAATGCACTAGGCCACATGGCTGAAATCCTGACTGTTAAGCAATGCTGATTCTGTCGGCCTTTTGACTTGGAAATTGAGAAAGGAGCCGTGAAGGTCAGGGGAAAACAGATGTTTGTCTTTTGAAAGGTATTTCCCTGACATTTCCCAGTATGTACAGAAAAACATCCAGAACTTCTTTTTGGGTAAAGAATACCTTTTAAATGTTAAGCAGACAGATGATTTCTTGCCATTCTCAGGATGAGAAATTAGACTGACGGGCATTTTTCATGGAGAACAGACTAGGAAGTCACAGAGGAAACCAAAGAAATGAAGAGGAGTGTTCCCCACCCCTTCTCAGCTGTTGCTGTGGTGTCTTCTCTGTTCTGACTCGGGCATTTGGGTGCTGATGAGAGGGGTTGTTCTCAGAATCCCCAGCTTTGAAGCTACAAAGCTTCAAAGCGTCACTTTCCTAAGGAGATCCTCTACCAGCCTCCCATTTTCCACATAAAAAATTAAAAAGAGCAATTAGACAAGAAAAAGAGGTCAAAGGGATACAAATTGGAAAGGAAGAAGTCAAACTATCACTATTTGCAGACGATATGATAGTATACATAAGCGACCCAAAGAACTCCACCAGAGAACTCCTACAGCTGATAAACGACTTCAGCAAAGTGGCCGGATATAAAATCAACTCAAGCAAGTCAGAAGCCTTCCTATACTCAAAGGATAAGCAGGCTGAGAAAGAAGTAAGAGAAATAATACCCTTTACGATAGCCACAAACCATATTAAGTATCTTGGCGTGACGCTAACCAAACAAGTGAAAGATCTGTATGACAAGAACTTCAAGTCTCTGAAGAAAGAAATTGAAGAAGACCTCGGAAGATGGAAAAATCTGCCATGCTCATGGATTGGCAGGATTAATATAGTAAAAATGAGCATCTTACCAAAAGTAATACACAGATTCAATGCAATCCCCATCAAAATCCCAACTCAATTCTTCATAGAGTTAGAAAGAGCAATTCAAAAATTCATCTGGAATAACAGAAAACCCAAAATAGCTAAAACTATTCTCAAGAGTAAAAGAACCTCTGGGGGAATCAGTATCCCGGACCTCAAGCTGTACTACAGAGCAATAGTGTTAAAAACTGCATGGTATTGGTACAGTAACAAACATGTAGATCAATGGAACAGAATTGAAGACCCAGAAATGAATCCACACTCCTATGGTCACTTGATCTTTGACAAAGGAGCTAAAACCATCCAGTGGAAAAAAGATAGCCTTTTCAACAAATGGTGCTGGCTCAGCTGGAGGTCAACATGCAGAAGAATGCAAATTGACCCATCCTTATCTCCTTGCACTAAGCTCAATTCTAAGTGGATCAAAGATCTCCACATAAAACCAGACACACTGAAACTAATAGAAGGGAAACTAGGGAAGAACCTTGAACATATGGGCACAGGGGAGAATTTCCTGAACAGAACTCCAATAGCTTATACTCTAAGATCAAGAATAGACAAATGGGACCTCATTAAATTACAAAGTTTTTGCAAGGCAAAAGACACTGTCAAAAAGACAAAGCGGCAACCAACTAACTGGGAAATGATCTTTACCAACCTTACATCCGACAGAGGGCTAATATCCAAGATATACAAAGAACTCAAGAAGTTAAACTCCAGAGAGGCAAGTAACCCTATTAAAAAATGGGGTACAGAGCTACACAAAGAGTTCTCACCTGAAGAATATCTAATGGCTGAGAAGCACCTAAAGAGATGTTCATCATCCTTAGTCATTAGGGAAATGCAAATCAAAACAACCCTGAGATTCCATCTCACACCAGTCAGGATGGCTAAGATCAAAAACACAGGAGACAGCAGTTGTTGGCGAGGATGTGGAGAAAGAGGAACACTCCTCCACTGCTGGTGGAATTGCAGGCTGGTACAACCACTCTGGAAAGCAGTCTGGCGGCTCCTCAGAAAACTGGGCATGACACTTCCGGAGGATCCGGCTATACCACTCCTGGGCATATACCCAGAGACTTTACCTGCATGCAATAAGGACACATGCTCCACTATATTCATAGCAGCCTTATTTATAATAGCCAGAAGCTGGAAAGAACCCAGATGTCCCTCAACGGAGGAATGGATTCAGAAGATGTGGTATATTTACACAATGGAATACTACTCTGCAATTAAAAACAATGAATTCACGAAATTCCTAGGCAAATGGTCAGAACTTGAAAATATCATCCTTAGTGAGGTAACCCAATCACAAAAGATCACACATGGTATGAAGTCACTGATAAGGGGATATTGACCCAGAATCTCAGAATACCCTAGACACAATCAGCATATCAATAGATTTCTAAAAAGATGGAAGGAGAGACCCCTGGTCCTGGAAAGACTGGATGTAGGGGAACGCCAGGACAGAGTAATGAGAGGGGGTTGAACGGAGAAAAGAGGGAGGGAAGGGGGCTTATGGGACTTTCGGGGAGGGAGGAAACGGGAAAGGGGAAGTGATTTGGAATGTAAATTAAAAAAATAAAATAAAATTAAATTAAAAAAAAAATTAAAAAGAGTGCGACAGGGAAGGAAAGAAATGAGCCTGGGACCCAACACATGGTGTGCATTTGAGAATACTTCATAAAACATGACACAACTCACTACTTCTAAAAATGGTGGCCAAAATCTGCCAGTCAGGGCAGACATCAAGTGACAGAGACTAAAATGGTTGGACAATTTCAAGTCCTCAAGGACCTCATCTAAACCAGCAGGTCATTGTATATATTGCAGAACATCTGAATTAAAAGAAATGATCAGTGACCACACAGTTCTATTCCCATCTCATCATAGGAGAAGAAAACATTTCACACAGTGGTCAGAGTACCAAACACCAGAGCCCCAGCCAGGGGTGGAAATTCACCTCCAATTCAGGATGCTTGATTCTAACAGAGTCAATTATTAAACAGTTGTGAATCCTTCTTTGAGTTACACTCTGTTTCATGCCCTGGTTTGGGGGTAGTATATTCATGAGTAGTATGTACCCCTGTCTTCTGGGGATTAGGCTCTCTGTGCAGAGCAGAAATGTGTGTGCTCAAATTTGTATGATATAATGTTGGGAAAAGCAGAGGAACGAACAGCAAGGCTTAGGAAAGGTAGAAGGCTGTGTAGACGAGAGAACTGAAAACCTCACATTTGTTCCATTGATTACTATTGATTACATGGAGAAGAAGGTCTGTATTTACTGAACTGTTTCATAGGTGAATGAGTCTAGATAAAGCACCTCCAAAGTAAAAGACAGGAGGCCTGTGCTTTCTGGGTAAATGGGGTGATGGGTTACTTCCCTCCATAAGGAAAACAGAGATAAGCCGTGCATGCTTCTCTCCCAGACCCATCTCCTCATGCCAGCATCCACATAGGCTGTGTGCAGTGGAAGGGAGGAGACAGGCCAAGGTTTTATTAGAAGGACATTAAACCGCCAGCTCTTGCAAGAAAGCCATAGAGAACTGTAGGGAGCCCGGATGGGCCAGAATGGACCAGCAGAGGACAAGAGACACGCTTGTAGGATATAGAGGGTTAAGGCTCATTCGTGCTCACAATGACCCCCCAAGTCTCCACTATTCTGTACCACAATATATTCAAGAAGTCACCTTCCTATTCACAGAAATAATTTCAACATCCACTGTGCAATCTAGGCCTGATTTGGTAAAGAATCTCTACTTTCCCAAAATATGAAGTACACTGACTCTGTCAAGGCTTTTACGAATTTTCAATCATGGGGCCCAAATTAAAATGCTTTCAAAGTATGACTAAAGTTGGAAGCTGGAATACATGAAATTATTAAATTCTAATTTTTTTCACATTAAAAACTCCATTTTTTTTTACCAGCTCATTGAACTGTGCTGGCAATGAACAGGTCAGTATATCTAGGAATGATTGATACCATATGATTCTTGAATATCATGTTTTGATAATGTTCTGCAGTGTTTTAAACCAACAAAACACACACACACACACACACACACACACACACACACGGCAGGCGGGGCTAGGGAGTGCTTAAAAGTGGCAGTTTCTATCTTGATGGCTGCATTTGGTGTTTAAACACTGTCATTGAAATTTTACAGGTGACATATGATGAAGAACTATGTCAACCAGTTCTGTTGCCTTCAAAGACAAACATCTGCTCATTATAATGAACGAAACCATGGTCTTGGCAGAAATGCTAGTGACCTCTAGTAAATGAACCACTGACCCATAGATAGATGAGAATCAGCCAAAATAAATGAGGCAGAAGTTTTCCTAGCATAACTTTGCATGCTAACAGAGCAGGACTGTGTGATAATTAAAAGAGATAGAGTGGTCAGTAGGGAGCATTTAACAGGAACAAACACACAGCATTGCCAAACTCTTCTTCTTATTTACTCTCTATTCTCATGCTATACAATATATAGGCTTTAAAAGTGACATAAACATTGTGCATAAAAGTCACACACATAGACTCATCTAGCAGAGCCAAGCAAAAAGTCAGTTAAAATATGGATACTGTCAATAGCCAATTTATTCAGAGTACATCTCCATTTAGATCCATACTGGACAGTAAAGTGATATTAAAATGAGCACTTGAATATGGCTAGTCTTAATTAGTGTGCCGTATAAACATGGACTAGAATTCAAAGAATGCCCCAAGAAACATGTAAAACATTTCAATTTTTTTAATATGGATTATATGTTTATATAATAGTATTCTGGATGTCATAGTTAAAGAAAATTATTAGGTGACTTTCACCTTTTTTGTTTAATATGGCTACTAGGGCTTACAGTGTAACCCTATTGGCCAGTGGTGATCTAACCAGCCAGGGCTGTGGCTCAGTGGCATAGCACTTGCCCATCATGTGTAAGGCCCCTTGCATTTAAACCCCAATACCCAGCCACCAAAAACCTAGGCAAACAAAATACACATACAAATCCAATAGAATTGAAATCTGGTCTATAGCAACTGATGGTAACAAGACAACTAATCACAAAATGATCGATACTTTGTTAAATTATCTTTTCCACTGCTCCTATAAAGGAGCATTTCTCTGATCCCAATATTTGCTCGGTAACTTTCAAAAGAAAGAGTGAGGAAGAGGGCTGTTCTGAGAATGATTGCTTTCAAGCTTTTATTTGGGCCGTAGAAACAACATGGAAGAAAACACCTCTCTGCAGTCTCTGGAGGCCACTGTCATTGCTCAAAGGAAGACAGGCTTAAGCACTGTCTTATATTACTGTTTTATGTTAATGGAACATCACCTGAGAACTTATCCAAAGGCTTTCTTCTTTTAAGTAAGTTGATGCAACACCCTTGACTGGGTACAGATGGCATCTGGGATGAGCCCGTGTGGTCCATCAGTTCACTGCAATGGGAGTGTGGACTTCAGAAGCGCAGAGTGTTTCAAAAGCATGTTGATAGGAAGTCTCAACACTGTGTTTAGATGAGCAGTGTGCTTGTTGAGAATTTCATTGGGTTTATATATTGTTCAGTTTTCCTAACATTCCTTCGTGTTATATTGAAAGAGTTTTTGTTGTTGTTTGCTTCTGCAGAAAAAAATTATATTATTAGTATATTTCTTTGGGATTCGACAAGATAAATGAAGTTTTGATATGTGTATTTCCATGTATTATTTTGTGTGTCCTTAATATGTATATCCTATGGTATAGATCACAGAATACACACACACACACACACACACACACACACACACACACACACACACGCAATGTAGGCTTTTCTTCACCAGGCTGGGGAGAAATGTACAGAGTAGCAAGAAGACCAATGTAATTTGTGAGACAAGCCATAGTATTGTCAAAACCTTGCTCAACTCTGCTAATGCTCATAGAACACAGGTAAATGAGCACTTGATCACAGGAACTTCCCACATAAGGCCAGCATAAGAGACACAGCCACAGAAATCACTCACTGAACTACAAGAACACATGTGACTCTGGGTTGTGAAGGCAAGCAAGACGGAAGCACATGAAGTAGCTAGCGACTATGCAGTACGTGCTAAGAAAACATCTTGTTACCGTTTTGAAACACATCCTGTGGCAGAAGTCACCTTTACCTCCTATTCACTGAGATAAGCACAAGGCCTCTGGAATAGTCCCTGTCATTCCTGCCTTTGTCTGAATTCCTTTGTGAGAAGCTTTACCCAGGCTTTAGCTAGCTGGTGACTCACAGTGAAATCATCTCATCTGTTTTCCTGTTTGATTTTTTAATACAGTTGCAAAGCACACCGTACTCTGCTCTGCGCTCCCTCCTACCCCCACCTCCAACAAAGCTGAGCAAGTCTCGGAGCTCAGTTATCATAATGAACTAAAGCCATTCAGAGAACGGAGGTGTATCCACTCCAGCAAATCTAGCTGATGATCATTCCTTGAAAAGCTGAAGGCTAATTCTCAGGGATTTTCTGGAGCCCTATGACAATCCCTATCACTTTGTAACCTATATGAGTTGGAGGTTAGTGCCAAATGACTGCTTAGAAGATATAAGGAATGTTGCAGAAATATAAATGGGCCAGAGCTGAAATTTAATTAGATGCTGCACATGTTAATAATAAATTCAATTAATTTCACCTTCTACCTATAGTAGAGGAGAAAAGAAACTCAGGCAAAATAATAATTCATTTTAATGCCTCAATTGGGAGTCTCCTTTTCCTGAAGAGTGATTTATGCAGTAATTTACTGACTGTGTCTTCATAAGATTGCTCCAAACCAGCCCTTTGAAATAATAATAAGTTCTGGGTGTGTATAGTGAGAGATACAACAAATGGCTGTTTATTAATTTTCATTTAATGAGTTGCCCATTCTCATGGTAGTTTTTTTAAACTTCTCATCTTGAGATAAGCATGTTATAAATACTCTGGATAACACTTCCATTTTGCACAAATCATGACAGAAAATATCTCCTACTCACAGCCCATATTTGAAGGTCAGTTGGGTTTTGTGTACTGTTGGCATGCATTTCTCAGCAGATCACTTTAAAAATTTGGTAGGCAAATAATTCCAAATTGGTTAAATATGAAAACATAAGTTATTAAATCAACATTGAATGTTCTAGCAGTGTAGGGCAGGGTAAGAAACACAGTCATGGGCAAAAGGAAAAGCAAGTAAGCTGGCTCCATTTTAAAGGACTAAAGGCACAAAGATCATTCCTTACAGAGTTCCTATTTTCTCAAGTACTGTCTTTCTTTAACAAAGATGCCATACTATCTTATATTATTAGTAGTACTTAAGAATCTTGAGGGTTATACTTTCATTTTTGAAAAGTCACATACACAGAGGGGGGTAAGGAGGGGGAGGGAGAGAGAGAGAGAGAGAGAGAGAGAGAGAGAGAGAGAGAGAGAGAGAGAGGTGCCAGAGAATGCGCTCAAGCATATATGTGAGTGCCATAGCTCCCCAGAGGCCAACGTGGGGAACTGGGTTTTCTGTTCCCATCATGCAGGTACTGAGGACCAAACTCGGGCAATCACCTTGGTATCACGTACCTTAATGGTAGTCATCTTGTCAGCCTCTTTACAGGGTTATACTTTCAAAGAGCTTAACATCATAGCAATTAATTATATATGGTCATAGTAAAAATAGCAAGAATAAAAAATTAATAAGAAAAAAAACAAAAACAAGGAAGAAGTTGCTTAGAGTCCTACGTGTTTCAGATGGTTCACTGAGGTTTGAATAGTCCTGCAATAGACAGGATAAGATCCTCTTCGTGTCTTTGCCAACAGCTGGAAAAATGTTCAGAAAACGTTAAGTAATTCAGATGGAAGTGTTACTTACACGAGAACCGGAAAGGCCTTGCTCCTAACCCACATTGCCTTACGCCTTCTCCGTGGAAAAGGCCATACTGCATCTCGCCCATAAACTTGTCCAACTCCTTCCCTGACGCATTGACAAGCAGAGCTCCTGTTTTGCAGAGGATAGTGGCTTTAACCCACAGTGGGGTCCCCACTGCCGTCACCACTCCAAGAGCACAGAGAAAGCTCAATACGCCAGCCATGCAAAAGATAATCTTCTTCTGCTGGCTTGGCATGATGAGAAAAGGCTTCGGTGAAGACAAAGTTTAAAACAAAGACCTTTGTGAGCATCAAGAAGAGACTGCCCCGTCGGCTGCATTTATTACAGCAGCTGACCAATACTGTCCTTCCTTACAGTGGTTCCACCAGGCAGAATGCCAGTCCAGGAAGCATCCTTCCTCACCCGCAGCGGGCTTCGTTCCTTTTCTGCTGCTTTCCTTAAACAGAAATCTTTGGATTAAGAGTTTGTAAAATAAAACTCTTCCGAACTACCTTCACGATCCTCTCAGGTCACTTTCTAAGAGAGGTCTAGGGTAACAGATGGAGTCCTCTGTGTAACTTGAGAGAAGCCACCCCTCCCTAGCCTGTTGTCTGATTGGGTGAGCTGAAGCCATCAGAAACACGCTTGGCTCCTATGGTAAGTTTGCAGCAATGTGAGACATTCACGTACTGATGAGATTTTATTTCTGGGTTTTGTTTGCTCTCAGCAGTGGGAGAATGGGAGCTTTAGCACAGGTAATAATAATTAATTGATTTTTAAAATGTTTCGTTTTAGTTAGGTGAACCATGGTACCATATTACATCTGGTGTAGACCAGATGTAGATGCCAGAGCTTCACAGACCTGTCCTCTTCACCTCCAATTCACCCATGCTCACATTTTCTATGGGATCTACTTAGAATTTGAGTCAAATTCTTTTCGAGGCACAGAAACACAGAGATACAGTTGCAAATATCTACATTTATAAACACTTTCATTTGAAAGCATTTGGCTGTATCAGTATGACAGCAAGAGAGCCTGGTTGTGGGTCCAAGAAGCAGCAGGATGTATAAAGGTAAGAACACTGACATGGGAAGAAACACTGTGATCAGACAGATCCACCACGGAAGAGCAGGTTTCCAGGGAAAATAACCATTTGGGAGACAAGAGACAAAGGCCTGACCAATATTATGTAGCAACGTGTATTTGGTTTAGGAATTAAGTCCTGTAAACTCAAGCATGGAATTCATTAACTACTTCTTAACTCTGGGTGCCCAGTGAGGATCCTCATGAGAAAAAAATATATATATAAAACAGCCCTTTCTGTCTCTGTCTGTTCTGTCTGCCTGTGTGTTCTGATTCTCTTTCTCTGTCCCCTTTTCTGTCTCTGTGTGGTCTGTCTGTCTCTCTCCCTCTCTGTGTTCCATATGTCTGTCTCTTTGTGTTCTGTCTGCCTGTCTGTCTGTCTCTGTGTTCTTTCTATCTGTGTATTCTTTCTTTCTTTCTTTCTTTTCTTCCTTCCTTCCTTCCTTTCTTTGTGTTCTTTCTGTCTCTCTGTGTATTCTCTCTCTCTCTCTCTCTCTCTCTCTCTCTCTCTCTCTCTCTCTCTCTGTGTGTGTGTGTGGTGTGTGTGTGTGTGTGGTGTGTGTGTGTGTGTGTGTGTGTGTGTACACAGGAGAGATTGTTCCCTGAGTATCTGTGCATCTCATGGGCTCTGACTTCAGTACAAGCTCGACTCTCATTCTTTGTTAAGCATTTATTTCATCTGTTATTTAACTCTTACAAGTAATATAGCAAGTATGCTTATATTACTGCTGCTGCTGCTGATATCCCACCATGCAGATAGAGACATTGATGCCAGAGAGATCAAACAACACATTGAACTTATTAACAGAGTTCTGTGATTTATATGTTTTTTCTAAAGCAAAGTACTGACCATGAAGAGAGGGAAGTGCTTCAGCTGGGTTGGGTTGGCAGTACCAGGGCAGGGTTGTCCATTGCTATTTGTACAGCTCAGATCTCTGGAGAATACAGATAGCAGCACACAGAACTGCCTGTGTGACCTAGGCCATATGCTTGTGCTAATTTCTATTGTCTTGACCCACCTGTAAGATTATAGCTTTAAGGAAACTCGTAGCTGATTAATTTCACTGTGAGCCGTAGATGAATCTCTTCACTATGCATAATTTGGAGGGAGCTTTGGGCTCCCAGTCTTGAGGTAGAAGTGAACAGTTCCTGGCACAGCTATGGCCTTTTACAACTTGCTAGCCCCTGATAGTTGAGGATAGACAACTGAATGTAGACTGGCTAAGGTATTCCAACACTCCTTACCAGAGGAGACAACATCCAGTACAGCCTCAGAAAAACTGGCATATAAAATCCACACAGGCATCGACAATAAGGTTTTAAAATATAAGTAAGGCCTTTTATTGTATGCAATTTGACACTTAACAAAGAGCTCCTCTCAGATAACTGGGCCCACCAAAAAATTCTCTACTGGATTCAGGGTGTCGGTCATCATAGCAAAGCAAGGGGAACCCAGTGAGCTCTTATTTACCTGGGGATATGTGTTCCATTTATCCTCAAAACATTAGTTTGCAGGTCCAGTTTATTCCATCAACTGAGATAAACAAAAACAAACAAAAAAATCCCAAAACCAGAACATCTTTAAAGCCTGGGGAAAGAAATTACATCATAGTCAATTATATTAACACCTCCTCAGAAAGAAAAGTGGCAAGAGAGGAATAGTTAGTTAGCATAAAACAGCAGTTTAATTAGCCAAAAACCTGCCAAAGGTGTCTAAGAAAATGGGACCAGGCCTAGCCCTCTCCTCTGTGAGCCCTTTCTGGTGCTGGAATAATGATATCTTTTTTCGGTGACTAGAGAACTAGTGACTAGCCACCATGTTAGACTCTGACCAAAGAAGGAGAAAGCAATTTGATTGTTTAACCCTTTAGGGTTGCCTCCTTCTGCAATGAAGAGATTCCTGTGTGTAGAGACACAGAAAATAAATATAGCACAGTGAGTTAGTTCCTCATCCCAAAATCATATCCTTCCTACTGTGTGTTAAAATTTCCTCCTTTTAATAAAATGATGATAGTAAAGCTTTGTCGTCTTTACTGAACAAATTGAGATTACTTACCTAAAGTCACACCCTTTGTTCTACTCAAAGGGTGCTCAGTTTGTCTGCTCATTGGAATCATTTGGCAGAGGTTTTTTTTAGATGAGGTATCTTCACCTCATCTAAGGCTCAGATGTGTTTGATTTTAGGGTGGCCTTCTCACTAAATCACCCGATGATTGCAATGTGCAGCCAAGGTTGAATGCCGCTGCCCTTGTTCACTGGACACTTAGCTCCCCTCTGATTACTAGCCAGGTCTCTCAGTGCTGGAGTTCACACAGCCAGAAGACTGTCCTTATCCTGGTTGCTAGGGAGGAATATTCTCCTGATAAATTAATAAACAGGCACAGACATCTATAGCTCCAGCCTTTGCGCAATCCTTCTGCACCATGTGCATGAGCTCCTCTGACTGTCCCCCATGAGTGGGATGAGATGCATCTGCCCCCAGATCTGCATCTGCAGATCAGTAGTGATGGATCCTGGTCATGGAAGGCAGCTCCCCTTGGGACCCACGCCCACCTCACCTCTTCCCTGTGCCGTTTCCTTTCATTTGATAATGTCAACCACCCACAGACTGCATAGTAGTGTGTGATCCGCCCTCTGAGGATGATATAATGGAACCTGGCAGTCATTATGCTGACAGCCTTCTTTTGAAATCTCATCTTAAATGTCTTGAATGACAGTGATGACACCGTTTTCCTTGCAGTCTCTCTGAGAATTTGAGTCATTAATGTCAGCAAGTTTTCACCAAGGATCCTACTGAAACCTTCACTTCTTTTCATTTTAACATTGGGTGACATTAAGAAAATGGTACCAGGCCTCACCCTCTCCCCTGTGACCCCTTTCAGGTGCTGGATAATGATATAATTTTCCAGTGACTAGAGAACTAGAGAGGAGAGAACACAATCGTAGGCCATTTCGGTTTCCAACACAAGCATCCTGGCCTCTTTTCTTGCTAATTCAGCTGCCTTGAGAGAGAGGAAAGAGGAGAGAAAGAAAAAGAGCATTAAAGTCTCACTAGGTGTACTCCCCATCCCTCAGTCCATACAGAATATAAATCACAAGGTAGCCTGGGTTATAACAGGAAAGATTTTAGGTTCCTCACTAAATTGATGCTTTTCTCTGTCACTCATTTTGTAGATTTATGAACGTGGTGGCCTGACCCATAATGGTGGTGCTCACATAAGCTCTAAGCAGAAAACTATGTTCTCATCTGAACACTTGCATGAAATAACATGAAGAATGAGCTGCTAGGCTGCAGGTGTGGCGGTGGAGGGACTCTCTCTCCCAGCTCTCATGTCCTACACTCCCTGGAGCCCCCATTCCAGCTTTGGGAAGCACTCTAGGGATGTTTAGTTCTCTCTGGGGCTAAAATGTGTCCTCTTGCTTATTTGCATTGTTTCTTCTCTGTCCTACATGGTTATCTATGGAAGCATATCACATTACCTAGATACCACGATGGTTGTTCCAGTTATCAATTTGTTGATTAATGTAAAGTTCTGCATGTTATCTGATTTTACATTGGTAGAATTGGTTTCTATTTTCTATCATATGGCTCACAGTGGTCCAGGACATCTCTAAGAGAAATTCAACAAGGGCCTGAGAAACTCCCTATTCTAAGACAAGAGGCCTTTGTAAATCTATTTTATTTTTCTTATCTCTAAAGCAAACTCTGGCAAGTTTGATTGACACTCCTTGACTAATTCAAGTTGCTGGTGATCTTCAAGTCGCATTGTAATTCTCTAATGACTGTTAGAGGGAGAAAAACACTTCATAGAAAGAATTGATTGATTTATTTGAGAGGAAATTACCACATGTGCTAGACCTTGATTGCAGCTAATATTTGTAGAGCTAATTGCCTGAACTAGAGGATTAAAAAGATTGAGAGAAGGGAAGAAAAAGAAAGCAAAGTTCTCGTGGAATACTGATGAATCCACTGTGGACTCGGGCTGGGTTGGAAAACTCTGAGTAGAGCTTTTCAGGGCTGCTGGTATGGGGTATTTAGAGAAAGAAGAACAGACATAACATGCCTGCCAGCGACTGGGAGGAAAGGGGCCACCCTGTGATCTGCCAAATGAGGTCTCATGGCACCATTGTACTGGTCTTGGTTTCTTGTCAGTATGCCATGCTAAGGCTAGGTTGGCTTTTAAAACCCGAACCCAAGATTGGACATGTAGCTCAGCGTGAGTGCACTTGTCTAGAGAGATCAAGGCCCTGAGCTAGCTCTCCAGCTCTGCAAACAAATGAAACCGTGATAACAAATAAAGTGCTTAACCCAGAAGGTCTGGGAAAGTGTCTGAGTGAGCTATTAGATCAAGGTAGAAACAGTTACTTAATCTAAAGAACCACTCGGGTTTGAGATGCTTCCGTCAAATCATAATTAACCAGCTTTCTAGTACATGGAAATAGGTAATAATCTTCTGCCCCAGATTGAGGCCAAGTTGTCCAAGGGTCGTGGATGCCTCCTTCTGAAGTCACTTTCGGGTAAGAAGTAGTGGTGGAAGAGATGGAGAACCCTGAGAAGCCCAGGCTCTGCCAGAGCTTCACATAGAGTTAATTTAGTTGGGGTCACATCTCTGAAAGTTGTCACACCTACAGATCACTGGTGCATTAGTTACTTTGCTTGTCATTGTCGGGAAATATATGACAAAAATCACTTAAGGGAGAATGGGGTCCTTTTGTCTCAGTTTAGAGGGCATGGTCTAGAATCAGGGGGGAGGGAATGTGCACAGGGAATGCATGGTAGCCAGGGATGTGCCTGGGAATCCTCACATGCTAGGAACAAGATGGGACCAGGCTGCAAGGTTCAAAGGTTCTTCCGTAAGGATTCCAAAACTTCCTCAAACAGCACTACCAGCTAGGGACACGAGCCTGTTAGAGACATTTCACTCTTAATCTATAATGATTAGCAAGGCAATCAGACATGTGTGTGCATTCACATCATGTAAACACCTGGCACTGAGCCAGGGATACTACTAGGAATGGAAGTTAAAACAGCTAGCTGGGCTCCTCATGGGAGATTGGACTTAAATGAACGTTGTCTTGGTGATGGTTTCTGTTGCTGTGATAAAAACATCATGACCAAAAGCAACCTGGGAAGGAAAGCAGTTATTGTGTTTACACTTCTGGGTCACAGTCCATCTTCAAAGGAAGATAGGGAAGGAACTGGAGGCAGAAAGAGATGAATAAACCATGAAGGAGTGCTGCTTACTGGCTTGCTCCTCAAGGCTCGCTCAAGCCTGCTTTCTTACAGAATCCAGGATCAACTACCCGGGGCTGCACCACTCACAATGGACTGGGCCACCCTTACAGATCATCAACCAAGAAAATGTCCCACAGGCTTGATTACAAGCTAATCTGGTGGGGACATTTTCTCAATTGCATTTCCCTCTTCCCAAATGACTCTAGCTTCTGTCAAGCTGACATAAAACCAGTCGGTACTCATATGAAACTCCAGAGGCTAAGGTATAGCTCAGCTGTGAGGTAGATGTTCAGAATATGTAATTGCCTGGGTTTGACCCTAAGCAAAGCAAAGAAAAGAACCTTTCATCAAATAGGGCATCTACTAAGCTCCACTTGCTGCATCCACATCTACTGGAATAAGGCTAGCCACCGACTTTTTCCTATTAGTTATATAAGACATTTTATCATTGTGAAAAGTGTTATTTTAATGGTATTTTAAATGGTTAAGCATTTAAAATTTAAATGGCTTTCCATTTAAAATATGAAAATTTAAACTGAAAATTGTTATAGCCTTTAATGTAAAGCCTAAAGTACAAAATGTTTAGAAGAAAATAAATGTAATAAAATCTTAGTAACTTGAATTAGTTAAAGAAATTCTTAGACAAAGAGTATGGTTAGGAGTAGTGGTACACATCTAGCACCCTAACACTCGGACTGCTAAAGGAGAAGGGATGTGAGCTCAGAGATAGCCTGGGATACTGGTCAGTGCTTCTCTTAAAAAACTAGCGATGTAAATTTCAGAGAGACTGTCAAAGTGGCAAAGGTTAGCATTGGAAAGCTGGAAAACATTCTGGCCTGCCAACTTGGACTGTTGGGTTGCTGACACAGGGCCATTGCTTCAGCAGTGGTGGGCAGAGATGATAAGAAATGTGTGATCCCTCTAAATAGAAGACTTATCAAACTTCATTGTTCTAACTAGATATCTGTTCCCAGCTTCTGGGCTGGATGGCTGTGTATACACACACACACACACACACACACACACACACACACACACACACACACACCGTTAAACAGGCTGTCTAAGCCAAGGGAGTATTTGGGAACTTTGAAAATTCTAGGCTAGTATTTTGGCTTGCCTTTTTATCTGTTGTCACCTTGTTGAAAGAGAACCATGCTCAGAACTCCAGAAAAATCAAATTACTGCATCTAATACTTAGGGCTAGATTCTAGAGCAGGACAAACTCTCTCATTATCTCTCCTTCTTCTAGGATCCTAGTCAGAAACTTTGGATTATACAAATGTAGTGATCTTGGGGGCAGAGGAAGAAGAATTTAACAGAGGAACAATTTACCAAGGTGTGGGGTGGTCTTTAGACAAGCTTCAAGGCATGGCACAGTCCCTATGAAAACAGAAGAGACTGGGGAAGGCACAGTCCATCAACCTGACCCTTCATTCTTCTCTAACCTGTGATTTGTGCTCCCATTGGCAAGCTCAACTAGAAACCAAAGGTCAGTCTTTTAGGGAATTTGGTGGAGTAGAGAAGGTTCAAATGGCACCTTGAGGTCTGGGGTTTTTGCTCAGAGGTAGAGGATGCACCTGACGTGTAAGGCTCAGTCCATGCTGAATACAAGTGAGAAAAGCAGCCACCATCCCACACACGTCTTACAGGGCAAACACAGCATGAAGTATAATGTCTGCTGAGTTTTTCATATGTGGCCCCTAGCATGATGGGATAGTTTTCATTTCTTTTTGGCCTTTAAGTATTGAACAGCTGAGCTGAATTTCAAAGTCATAAAACAATGCTAAACTTTATGAATTTTTGCCTAAACTCAGATGATTATGTAAGGTTTTGCTTTTTTAAATCAATGCAGTATATTCTAGTAACCAATTTGCATGGGTTGAATTATCTTGTATTCCAGCAATAAATACCAGTTGGCCATTATGCAGAGTGTTTTTAACATGCTGCTGAATTTGTTTTGCTAAAATTTTGTTAACAAGTCTTCTACCAGCTGGGCATAGTGGCACATGGCTTTAATTCCAGGACTTGGGAGGCAGAGACAGGCAGCTCTCCATGAGTCTGAGGCCAGCTTGATCTATATAGTGAGTTCCAGGACACCCAGAGATACAGAGTGAGACTTTGTCTTGGAAAAACAAAACAATTCTTATATGAATATTTATAAGGCATCTCAATCAGTCTACAGTCTGTCTGCTTACCTTCCTTCTGCTTTCTGTCTTCTCCCTTTCTTTCCTCCTTCCTCCTTCCTTCTTGAGGCTGGGGGTTGAATCCAGTACCTTGCTCACGATAAGTAAACACCTCTCTCTACTAAAGTTTATTCTCACCCTCAATTCTTTGAAACAGGGACTCAGGCTGACCACAAATTTTGATCCTCCTGCATCTGTCCCAACCACTGGGATTACAGACATGTAACAGCATGCCATGGTGGTTTTGTTTTCTTGTGGTGTGTTTTGCTGAGTATGATATGGGGTAATGGGTTCATGGAATAAGTTAGGAAGTAACTTTTTGGTTATTTTGGAAAGGTGTAAGAAGGATTGGTCTAGCCGGGTAGTGGTGGTGCATGCCTTTAATCCCAGCACTTGGGAGGTAGAAGCAGACAGATTTCTGAGTTCAGGGCCAGCCTGGTCTACAGAGTGAGTTCCAGGACAGCTAGGGCTATACAGAGAAACCCTGTCTCGAAAAAAAAAAAAAGTATTGGTCTAGTTTCTTCTTTAAATGTCTTGTCAAATAAACTTTATAAGTTTTGTGTTCCTAAGGACCTGTCCATTTCATCTAAGTAACTCAGTTTGTTGACCTCCAATTGAACCTTTTCCTTTTTTATATGTTTGATTTCTGTAGAATTGATGTTAACATACCCTTTTCCAACGCAGGTATGGTGGCACATGCTTGTAACTACTAAGGAGGATGAAGCAGGAGGATTTCTTGAATCCAAAAGTTCTAGACCAGCCTGAACAACATAGTGAGACTTCCCGGTTTCAAAACAAAATACCTACTTCCATTTCTGATTGTAGTCATTTAAATATTCTTTTTGTTCCTAATCCATGTCTTCACCACACCAAAGTAACAGCCTGGTTAAGCAGCCCTTGAATATATATAATCTTCAACACTGGAAGTAGGAATGGTCATATGTTTAAAATGGAAAGACAGGGTGAACAGTCAGAGTTCTCTAGAGGAACAGAATTGACAGTGTTCATACCTATGAAAGGGGAGTTTATTTAGTTGGCTTACATGGCATGGCTTGGGTAGTTCAGTAATGACTATTTTCACGAGGAAGAGGCTGAGAATACACAGCTTCTCAATTCACAAGACCGGGTGCTGTAGCTCTTCCACCCTGGCAATGACTCCTAAAGAGATGCTGGTCATAAATTATTGTGAGCATTATAATTTATTGTAGTTCCATATAAAAGCAGGCCCCTTTCTTCCGAAATTTGTAATGGCTTTTAGTGTATGTGTGTATGGTGGAGGTATATGGCACGGGTATATGTGTACAAACAGGTGCATGGTAGGGAGGGTCTCGTTCAAGAAGCTGGGTTCTGAGGGCAGTGAAGGATGATAGCAACATTTTTCGTGGCAACAGTAGCAAACTGACAAGAAGCAAAAGCTTTACCCTCAGATCCTCTTAGATGCCGCCCACCATTCACATTAAGGTGGTTTGTCCCACTTCAACTGTCCTAGTCAAGAAAATTCCCTCAAAAATTTGGGTCCGGGTGAACCAGGAAAGGGGACAACATTTGAAATGTAAATAAAGAATATATCTAATAAAAAAAATGTGCCAAGGGGCTTATGTCTTAGATGACTCCAGAGCCCATCAGACTAGCAATCCATATTAATTATCAGCATGAAGGATTATCATGGGATTGTAAAGATGGAAAATTTTGAGATAGTGCCAGTCATATAAGGAATGTTTAATAATGTTAGTTATTCTTTATATAGTACTTCCAATTCAAGGTATAATTGCTTTCTGAACCATAAAAATGCCTCTCTGGAAAGGTATAATTTTAAAGATGTTTTTAAGAAATCCACAGGCCCGGGGTTGGCGCTGTAGTCGTCTGGGCGCCAGATCGGCGGGCCATCGTGACCACAGGGTGAGCGGCGCCACGGAGACTGCCCTCCGCCATCTTTGCTCCAGTGACCAGGTAGTTGGGACCGCCAGGCTCAGAGACAGACAGGCATAATATCGCTTCGGTTTCAGGCAGCTTGGGTGTAACCTGCTCCCAGGTGCTGGGCTGATCTGCAGTAACCAGCGCGCCAGTTCCGCGGTGGGACCTTCTGCCTGCTGGAGGGACCCCGCGCAGGGAGGGAGCCCGCCAGCTTCCCTTCCGCGACCTCTGTTCCCGCGGACTGCGCTGGAGAGACCGGTACCCAGGCTCTCCCCCCCGATATAACATCACTTGGGACACGGCCTGTTGGGGCTTCCGTCTGTGCCCGAGGGCGGGTTGGCGCTGTAGTCGTCTGGGCGCCAGATCGGCGGGCCATCGTGACCACAGGGTGAGCGGCGCCACGGAGACTGCCCTCCGCCATCTTTGCTCCAGTGACCAGGTAGTTGGGACCGCCAGGCTCAGAGACAGACAGGCATAATATCGCTTCAGTTTCAGGCAGCTTGGGTGTAACCTGCTCCCAGGTGCTGGGCTGATCTGCAGTAACCAGCGCGCCAGTTCCGCGGTGGGACCTTCTGCCTGGTGGAGGGACCCTGCGCAGGGAGGGAGCCCGCCAGCTTCCCTTCCGCGACCTCTGTTCCCGCGGACTGCGCTGGAGAGACCGGTACCCAGGCTCTCCCCCCAATATAACATCACTTGGGACACGGCCTGTTGGGGCTTCCTTCTGTGCCCGAGGGCGGGTTGGCGCTGTGGTCGTCTGGGTGCCAGATCGGCGGGCCATCGTGACCACAGGGTGAGCGGCGCCACGGAGAGTGCCCTCCGCCATCTTTGCTCCAGTGACCAGGTAGTTGGGACCACCAGGCTCAGAGACAGACAGGCATAATATCGCTTCGGGTTCAGGCAGCTTGTGTGTAACCTGCTCCCAGGTGCTGGGCTGATCTGCAGTGACCAGCGCGCCAGATCTGCTGTGGGACTTCTGCCTGGCAGAGGGACGCCCCCTCCCCCCCCCAGGAGAGATCACACACCCCTGCACAGGGCAGGAGCCTGCCAGCCTCCCTTTGGCGACCTCTGCTCCAGGAATCCACTAGGCTGAGCCTTTAGATGTGCAAGGCCTCCCCAATATAAGATCACTTGGGGCAAAGCACATTAGGGCTCCAAAGTCACTCAGGAGCAGGCAGGCCCCAGAAATCGGTGCCAGGGGAATCCTGGTAATCCAGGGGGGGGCAGAAATAGCTTGGCAGGCTCACAGGAGGTCCAACCAACAGCCAGTGGCAGCAGGACCAACTAACACCAGAGGTATCCAGATGGCAAAAGGCAAACGTAGGAATGTTACTAACAGTAATCAAAGTAATGTAGGACCATCCGAACCCAACTCTCCAACAGCAGCAAGTCCTGGATACCCCACCACACCCGAAAGACAAGATCTGGATTTAAAATCACTTCTCATGATGCTATTAGAGGATCACAAGAAGGACACAAATAAATCTCATAAAGAGTTACAGGAGACCATGAATCAACGGTTAGAAGCCCTTACAAAGGAAACACAAAAATCGCTTAGAGAAATGCGGGAGAACATGGATCAAAAGATGGAGGCGCACAAGGAGACAACACAAAAATCGCTTAACGAGATGAATCAACGGGTAGATGCACTCACAAAGGAATCACAAAATTTGCATAAAGAAATGCAGAAGAATATGGGTCAACAGACGGATGCCCATAAGGAGGCAACACAAAAATTGCTTAAAGAAATGAATCAACGGTTAGATGCCCTTACAAAGGAAACACGAGAACTGCTTAAAGAAATGCAGGAGACGATGGATCAACAGATGGAATCCCATGAGGAGGAAACACAAAAATCGCTCAGAGAAATGCAGGAGAACGTGGGTCATCAGGAAGAAATCCTGAAAGAGGTAATGCAAAATTACCTTAAAGAAATACAGGAAAATACAAACAAACAAGTGAAGGATCTCAGCAAATCCATCCAGGAACTAAAAAAGGAAGTAGAAACAACTAAGAAATCACAAAGGGAGACAACTTTGGAGATAGAAAACCTTGGGAAGAAATCAGGAGTCATAGATGCAAACATCAACAATAGAATACAAGAGATGGAAGAAAGAATCTCAGGTGCTGAAGATTCCATAGAAAGCATCGACTCAACAGTCAAAGAAAATGCAAAATGCAAAAAACGCGTAACCCAAAACATCCAGGAAATCCAGGACACAATGAGAAGACCAAACCTAAGGATTATAGGTATAGATGAGAGTGAAGATTTGCAACTTAAAGGGCCAGTAAACATCTTCAACAAAATTATGGAGGAAAACTTCCCTAACTTAAAGAGAGAGATGCCGATGAACATACAAGAAGCCTACAGAACTCCAAACAGACTGGACCAGAACAGAAATACCTCCCGTCACATAATAATCAAAACACCGAATGTTCTAAACAAAGAAAGAATACTAAATGCAGTAAGAGAAAAGGGCCAAGTAACATACAAAGGAAGACCTATCCGAATCACATCAGACTTCTCACCAGAGACTATGAAAGCCAGAAGATCCTGGGCAGATCTCATGCAGACACTAAGACAGCACAAATGCCAGCCTAGACTACTATACCCAGCAAAACTCTCAATCACCATAGATGGAGAGACCAAGATATTCCATGATAAAACCAAATTTTCACAATATCTTTCCACAAATCCAGCCCTGCAACGGATAATAGGTGGAAACCTCCAATACAGGGAGAGAAACAACACCCTGGAAAAAATGAGATAATAACCTTCTTGAATCAAACCCAAAAGTAGATAACCACTCAAACATAAAGATAGCGTCAAGAATGGCAGATGGCAATAATCACTATGCCTTAATCTCTCTTAATATCAATGGTCTCAATTCCCCAATTAAAAGACATAGACTAGCAGACTGGATACGTAAACAGGACCCAGCTTTTTGCTGCATGCAGGAAACGCACCTCAGTGTCAAAGACAAACACTACCTCAGAGTAAAAGGCTGGAAAACAATTTTACAAGCAAATGGCCCCAAGAAACGAGGTGGAGTAGCCATCCTAATATCGGATAAAATTGATTTTCAACCCAAAGTCATCAAAAAAGACACAGAAGGACACTACATACTGATCAAGGGAAAAATCCACCATCAAGAACTCTCAATCCTGAATATCTATGCTCCAAATGCAAGGGCACCCTCATTCGTAAAAGAAACTTTACTAAAACTCAAAGCACACATCGCACCGCACACAATAATAGTGGGTGACTTCAACACCCCGCTCTCTGAAATGGATCGTTCAGGAAAGCAGAAACTAAACAGGGACACAGTGAATCTAATTGAAGCCTTGGACCAAATGGAACTAACTGATATATATAGAACATTTCATCCTAGAGCTAAAGAATACACCTTCTTCTCAGCTCCTCATGGTACCTTCTCCAAAATTGACCATATAATTGGTCACAAATCAGACCTCAACAGATACAAGAAGATAGAAATAATCCCATGCCTCCTATCAGATCACTATGGAATAAGGGTGGTCTTCAATGGCAACAAAAACAAAAGAAAACCCACGTACACATGGAGGCTGAACAATGCTCTACTCAATGATAACTTGGTCAAGGTGGAAATAAAGAAAGAAATCAAAGACTTTTTGAAAGTTAATGAAAATGAAGGCACAACATACCCTAACTTATGGGACACAATGAAAGCAGTGCTAAGAGGAAAATTCATAGCCCTGAGTGCCGCCAAAAAGAAACGGGAGACAGCATACACTAACAGCTTAATGGCACACCTGAAAGCCCTGGAACAAAAAGAAGCAAATACACCAAAGAGGAGTAGAAGGCAGGAAATCATCAAACTCAGGGCTGAAATCAATCAAGTAGAAACAAATAAAACCATACAAAGAATCAACAAAACGAGGAGTTGGTTCTTTGAGAAAATCAACAAGATAGATAAGCCCTTAGCCAGACTAACCAGAGGGCACAGAGATAGTATCCAAATTAATAAAATCAGAAACGAAAAGGGAGAGATAACAACAGAAACTGAGGAAATTCAAAAAATCATCAGATCCTACTACAAAAACCTGTATTCAACACAACTAGAAAATCTTGAGGAAATGGACAATTTCCTTGACAGATACCAAGTACCAAAATTAAATCAGGATCAAATAGACCATCTAAACCGTCCTATAACCCCTGAAGAAATAGAAGTTGTCATTGGAAGTCTTCCAACCAAAAAAAGCACAGGTCCAGATGGTTTTAGTGCAGAATTCTATCAGACCTTCAAAGAAGACCTAACACCAATACTCTTCAAACTGTTCCACAAAATAGAAACAGAAGGAACACTACCCAACTCGTTCTATGAAGCCACAATTACACTAATACCAAAAGCACACAAAGATCCGACAAAGAAAGAGAATCTCAGGCCAATCTCTCTTATGAATATCGATGCAAAAATACTCAATAAAATTCTTGCCAACCGAATCCAAGAACACATCAAAACGATCATTCACCACGATCAAGTAGGCTTCATCCCAGGGATGCAGGGATGGTTCAATATAAGGAAATCCATCAATGTAATCCACTACATAAACAATCTCAAAGAAAAAAACCACATGGTCATCTCATTAGATGCTGAGAAAGCATTTGACAAAATTCAGCATCCTTTCATGCTAAAGGTCTTGGAAAGATCAGGAATTCAAGGCCCATATCTAAACATAGTAAAAGCAATTTACAGCAAACCAGTAGCCAGCATCAATCTAAACGGAGAGAAACTTGAAGCAATCCCACTAAAATCAGGGACTAGACAAGGCTGCCCTCTCTCTCCATATCTTTTCAATATAGTACTTGAAGTTCTAGCTAGAGCAATTAGACAAGAAAAAGAGGTCAAAGGGATACAAATTGGAAAGGAAGAAGTCAAACTATCACTATTTGCAGACGATATGATAGTATACATAAGCGACCCAAAGAACTCCACCAGAGAACTCCTACAGCTGATAAACGACTTCAGCAAAGTGGCCGGATATAAAATCAACTCAAGCAAGTCAGAAGCCTTCCTATACTCAAAGGATAAGCAGGCTGAGAAAGAAGTAAGAGAAATAATACCCTTTACGATAGCCACAAACCATATTAAGTATCTTGGCGTGACGCTAACCAAACAAGTGAAAGATCTGTATGACAAGAACTTCAAGTCTCTGAAGAAAGAAATTGAAGAAGACCTCGGAAGATGGAAAAATCTGCCATGCTCATGGATTGGCAGGATTAATATAGTAAAAATGAGCATCTTACCAAAAGTAATACACAGATTCAATGCAATCCCCATCAAAATCCCAACTCAATTCTTCATAGAGTTAGAAAGAGCAATTCAAAAATTCATCTGGAATAACAGAAAACCCAGAATAGCTAAAACTATTCTCAAGAGTAAAAGAACCTCTGGGGGAATCAGTATCCCGGACCTCAAGCTGTACTACAGAGCAATAGTGTTAAAAACTGCATGGTATTGGTACAGTAACAGACATGTAGATCAATGGAACAGAATTGAAGACCCAGAAATGAATCCACACTCCTATGGTCACTTGATCTTTGACAAAGGAGCTAAAACCATCCAGTGGAAAAAAGATAGCCTTTTCAACAAATGGTGCTGGCTCAGCTGGAGGTCAACATGCAGAAGAATGCAAATTGACCCATCCTTATCTCCTTGCACTAAGCTCAATTCTAAGTGGATCAAAGATCTCCACATAAAACCAGACACACTGAAACTAATAGAAGGGAAACTAGGGAAGAACCTTGAACATATGGGCACAGGGGAGAATTTCCTGAACAGAACTCCAATAGCTTATACTCTAAGATCAAGAATAGACAAATGGGACCTCATTAAATTACAAAGTTTTTGCAAGGCAAAAGACACCGTCAAAAAGACAAAGCGGCAACCAACTAACTGGGAAATGATCTTTACCAACCTTACATCCGACAGAGGGCTAATATCCAAGATATACAAAGAACTCAAGAAGTTAAACTCCAGAGAGGCAAGTAACCCTATTAAAAAATGGGGTACAGAGCTCCACAAAGAGTTCTCACCTGAAGAATATCTAATGGCTGAGAAGCACCTAAAGAGATGTTCATCATCCTTAGTCATTAGGGAAATGCAAATCAAAACAACCCTGAGATTCCATCTCACACCAGTCAGGATGGCTAAGATCAAAAACACAGGAGACAGCAGTTGTTGGCGAGGATGTGGAGAAAGAGGAACACTCCTCCACTGCTGGTGGAATTGCAGGCTGGTACAACCACTCTGGAAAGCAGTCTGGCGGCTCCTCAGAAAACTGGGCATGACACTTCCGGAGGATCCGGCTATACCACTCCTGGGCATATACCCAGAGACTTTACCTGCATGCAATAAGGACACATGCTCCACTATATTCATAGCAGCCTTATTTATAATAGCCAGAAGCTGGAAAGAACCCAGATGTCCCTCAACGGAGGAATGGATTCAGAAGATGTGGTATATTTACACAATGGAATACTACTCTGCAATTAAAAACAATGAATTCACGAAATTCCTAGGCAAATGGTCAGAACTTGAAAATATCATCCTTAGTGAGGTAACCCAATCACAAAAGATCACACATGGTATGAAGTCACTGATAAGGGGATATTGACCCAGAATCTCAGAATACCCTAGACACAATCAGCATATCAATAGATTTCTAAAAAGATGGAAGGAGAGACCCCTGGTCCTGGAAAGACTGGATGTAGGGGAACGCCAGGACAGAGTAATGAGAGGGGGTTGAACGGAGAAAAGAGGGAGGGAAGGGGGCTTATGGGACTTTCGGGGAGGGAGGAAACGGGAAAGGGGAAGTGATTTGGAATGTAAATTAAAAAAATAAAATAAAATTAAATAAAAAAAAAAAAAAAAAAAAAAAAAAAAAAAAAAAAAAAAAAAAAAAGAAATCCACAGGCCCAACAATTAGCACTTGCTACATATTAAATAATTTATATTTTACTTCATTTTAAAATTATTAAACATATGTCTTAAAATTTTTACATTTTCCCCCAAAGTCTCATTCTGTCATGATGTTCTGTATCTTTTGATATATGTTTTTTCTGCAATCATACTTAGGAAATAGTTAGAGTTTTTAAAGGACTAGTTTATTGCATTTTAATTAATGGTAGAAAGCTCCCAACTAATGAATTCTCTGTAGGAATACTCATAAATTATTGTGAGCATTACAATTTATTGTAGTTCCATATAAAAGCAGGCCCTTTTCTTCCGAAATTTGTAATGGCTTTTAGTGTATGTGTGTATGGTGGAGGTGTATGGCACGGGTATATGTGTACAAACAGGTGCATGGTAGGGAGGGTCCCGTTCAACCATGACTTCACATGCAATTTAAGTTGTTTCTCCATGTCTCTGTGACATTTCCTTATTTTTAATTTGTAGAAGCAATATTATCCAGACCACAAGAGAGTACATTTTTCTGTAACTAATTCCCCAACTACAAGTTGATATACACACAAACACAGGGCTGTTTGGCACTTCCAGGGCATTGAATACCAAAGAGAATGTATTTTATTTTTAACTCTAGGGTATGAATGTACCTATATTCTTGGAGATTTGCCAGTAAAAAGATTTATCAACTTAATTACTTATACCTCACCCTTGGGCATTGTGTAACAATATTTTGGTCTTGGGAAACGTTGTACAACAACACGGAGCACACAGTGAACTACAAACATCCTCTCTAAAAAGTGCAGGCACTTTATGGTGTCTTTACAGAGGAAGAGCCTTCAGGATTTGAATTCTGTCTGAGTATGGCAAAAGTGTCTGGAGAAATGTGTCAGAGCTTCAGCAGTGACTGTGCACTGGGCAGGAGTGTTGGGTGGGGGCGGAAGATGGAACTTCAGCTTTCAAGTTCATCCGATGGAGCAGTTTATTACCACTATTGAGTTTGTTGTTGTTGCTGTTGCCTTTGCTATTGTGTTTGGAGACGTGGCCTCCAGAATCCCAATTGGTCTTGATCCAAGAATGACCTTGAACTACGGATCCCCTCCGTTCACCTCCTGGGGGCTGGGGTAACAAGCAGGCACCACCACACTTGGAATGCAGTGCTAGCGATTGAACCCAGGGCTTTGTGTGTACTACACTAGAATTCTACCCACCAACCAAGCTACATCCCCAGTTTGTTTTGTTGTCTGTCACTTGTTTTATTGATTGTTTTGGCTTGAGACAGTCTCTCACTCATACCTTAAGTCAGTCTAGAACAAGTGATTGTCCAGTCTCTATGCATCCCAAGCTAGAATTACAGGTGTGAGCTGCCACACCTGTCTCCAGTTGCAGAGATGCGGCAGGAGGATTACCGCCCACCTGGTTTTCCAGCCCAGAGAGCAGAAAGGCAGATTTGCCTTTTCCTCCTCATTCACTAATGCTCCCTTCCTAGGCTCCTCTCTAGACATCGTCTCTTCATGGCCCTGCCCCTCTGGTCCCCTTCCTGGCTCTTGCAGTTCTCCAGTCACTTCACTGGCCATCTCCCACCCTGTGGCCGTCCCTGCCATATCCTCTCCCTGAAGAACCCTGTCCTGCACTGGCTGCCTATGACAGCTCCTGCAGTTTCTTCTCTGTGAAGTCTTCTTGCTATACCCAGAAGAACTGGCTTAACGTGGCTGATTGGATTAGAACATTGTTTTTGGTATTTCCTTCCAACACCACTGTTTTTAAAATTTTGACGTCTTCAGTTTTATCCATAAAAAGTAGATATAAAACCAAAATCTAGGCTAAAAGAAAGAAGAAAGAGAGAAAGGAGGTAGGGAGAAAAGATTGCAGACTATTTAGAAATAGACTTAAGGTCTAGTTTTATTTCTGAACCCATAGCTGGATCTATTATGATTGTGTGCATATTTGTTCCTGTGTGTGCACTGTATCAGGGTATATGTGTGTGTACATGTGAGCATGTGAGTGTGGAAATCTGAGCTTGACATCAAATGTCATTCTCAATTGCATTAATCTTTAATTTCTGAGACAGATTCTCTCATTAAAGCTCTACTGGCTGGGTAGCAAATCCTAGTAAAGTTCCTATTTCCACCTCCCCAGGGCTGGGATTCCAGGTATGTATTGTCACACCCGGCTTTCTACATGGGAATCTGCTAATGCTTAAATGGCAAGTTCTTTACCAACTGAGCTGCCCCCTTTCATCTTGTCTTCATGGCACACTGGGTACTTTAATTGGCTTCTGAACACTATGATTCTAAAATAATGATTTCATTAGGCATCTGGTCATTACTCTTGGGAACCTAGGAAGATTCCTAAAGGCCAGACATACCTGAGAACTTCTGATGGATTTGACATCTACAATATTCTTTAGGTTGGTCACTGTGTTGCCTTGATCAGGTTGTTTAACTTCTCTGTGTTTCAAGTTCCTTGGCTTTAACACAAAAAGCTTCATAATATGGCTACTTTGTAGAGTACCAGTGATGATTTGATTAAAGAGTATATATAAAGTACTTAGAACAATACCTGTGATATGAAACCTATACATGTTTGATTAATATTGGCATAATTATTTTCACTTCATGTTTCTGAAAACACTTTAATTATACATGGGAGTGGAATTTGAGAAGTTCACATAATCACTCCAGTGTCCACAAGATCCTACCACTAGAAATGTTTTATTATTCTGTACTCTCTGGCCCTTTGGGAATGTACATATTTTAACAAGTAAGAAGGTAAGAGTCATGTACTCTTTAGAGTGAATGAGCTGATTAAAACTTTTCTGGGAACTCTTTGATTAGGGCAAAAGAACTGGTGCTAAAAGCCTGAGGAGTGGAGGGATGTAACCTGTGAGAATCTGTCAGGGGTACCAGGTTTGGAGACTGTAGCAGTTCATTCACCATCAGCAAAGTGAGCCAACTTTCGAATTGCACTGACTCCAGCTAGGAACTGAATCTGCTCGAGGGCCACCTCCATCTGTGACAGGCTTTGCTCTGCTTCTGAAAGCTCATGCATGAGATTGGCCTGAGCTCCTTAGGCCTACCCACCCACTCTTTGACCCATCTTGTTTTCTAAGTCAGTTTAGACTCTCATCTAAGTGACAGAAATGTCCACCCAAAGTGGCTTAGGCATGAAAGGAATTGGGGTTAGGGTAAGGGGTCCCAGCAATGACAATCAAAAAGTAGCCCTGGCTTCGGGACTCAAAGGAAGTCATCCACACTCAATATTATGCCAGCTCTTGCTCAGCCTGCTACTACACTGACACCCACTGCGAGTTTCATGGCTTGATGGTAGTAGTAGCTTCAGTCTGCATGTCCTCTCAAAGTACAGGCAAAGAGACAAGCCTGCCTTTGTTCTGGAAATCTGAAGAAATGTCCTTTTTTCATTAGTTCTTGAAACTGTCCTGAACTCTTTGCTTTTTTTCCCCAAAAAACTTTGTTGGTTTTTTACTGTGGCCAACAGGAATGCGGACTCTGATGAGCTGTCCATCAGTCTTGTTTCACTCAGTGCTGGAGTAATTTCAACAGAATGTAGTTGAAGGTGAGCTCTCCAGACAAGAATTACAGCTGGCTTTGGAAACTGAATGAATGCTGGGCATAAGCCCGCTAGCTCTCCTAACACTCTATCTCTTCTTCTGGGGACCTATTCCTGACTTTCCTGCATAGCAGTCTATCCCAGATACCTATCACAGTGAACTCAAGAAGCTCACCTTATACTATAGTCCTCCGTGGACTGATGGATACTTACTCTCTGGCACCAGAACTTCCTTCATGGGCTTGAAGATGAGTAGTTTGGCAAGGTGACCAGACTGAGTAAAAGCCTTCCATTGGACCCTGTCTTCTTAGCATTGCTTCCAACTGAGGGGCCAAGATTTCTTTCAGGGCAGCTCTCCTGACAGATTTTCACTGCTGAGGAAAGAACATCCCAATTAAGTGGCTTTCCAGCCTGGCTACAAAGTAGAATCAGCCAGAAAACTTAAAAAAAAAAATATGTATTTTCCCTAAGATTAGGAACAAGGCAAGGACAGCTGCCGTTTACCACTTCAGTCTTCAGCAGAAAAATTCAGATGAGAAACGGAACTTAGATACATTCATATTGGTAAGAAAAAAGAAAATTATCTGTTTACAGATGACTTATATATTAAAAAACCTAAAATTTCACACACAAAATGATCTATTGGAACTAATAAATAAGTTGAACAAAGTTACAAGAATCAGAAATTAAATATAAATATCCTACCAGTACGCAACCTGAAAAGGAATTTAAGGATTAAGAAAAAACTTTTTCAATAGAATCTTACCTTAAGTGGATCAAGTTTATGGTTTCATTATTATTATGTCTACATACTGTGTACTTTGGAGTATCACTCCAAGAACATTAAAAACATGTACAACAAAATCAAAGGAGCACTGATAACAAATTTAAAGAAGATTTTAATGAACAGAAAGGCATGCATGAGAAGGCAAAGCTGTTAAGGTGGTCCTAACACCCAGAGTACCCTACAGATTCAACCCAATCCCTTTCAAATTCCAGTGGTATGTTTTGGTAGAGCTAGAAACTTTTATTCTATAATAAAATTCATATGAGACTCTAAGGGACACCGAATAATCAAAAATAATTTGGGGGGGGGTGTGTAAAACGAATTTCAAGAGTTTACTTTTCCTTATGTAAAAAAAAAAATGAACAACAGTTTCCAAAATAGAGTGATGTTTCTATAAAGACAGACATATAGGGTCTGAGAGATGGGTTAATTAGTAAAGTGCTTCTAACTCATGAATGAAAAACTAAATTCATTCCCCAGAACCTACGTTAAGAAGCCATACCTTGGCAGTGAATGTCTCCCTGTAATCTCAGTCCTGGGGAGACAGAGACAGACCCCAGAGACTTGTGGTCATTTAGTCTTAGCCCAGTTGGCAAACTCCAGATTCAGTGAGAGACCCTGTCTCAAAAGATATGGTAAAGCAATTGAAGAGGATATACAATATCAATCTCTGTCTGTCACATGCACACACATATTCTCACATGAACACAAACATACACACACAGGCATACACCCAAAAAGACTCCATTACAAACACCCGCCACTACAATAGAATAGATTCCAGAAATAAATCCTTGACTATCCAGATAAATGATCTTCAATAAGAGTATACATTTATATTTTCAGTAGCACTATGCGCGACATCCAAGAGATGGAAACAATCCAGTGTTTGTTAACTAATGAATGAACAAGATGTGGTATCCACTGTACATATGATGGAACATCATGGTTCAGCTGGAGAGAGAAAGGAAATACTGTCACATGCTACATTATGAATGAAGTTAGGGAATATTATGGTAAACTAAATGATCCAGACACAAAAAGACAAACATTGTGATTCTCGTCATGTGACTACCAAACCAGTCAAATGCACAAAACTGTGTAGCAGAAGTAATGAGCAGAGACTAAGTGGTGGGAATCTGGAGGACAGGGAGTTCTGGTTTAGTATGAGCAGAACTTCAGGTTTGCAAGACAAAAAGGTTGTGTAGATTGCTTGTAACAACGTGAAAATTCAGTTGCCATAGTGACTTTTCTATTGCTGTGACAAAAGTCCCCTGACCAAGGAGTTTATGTAAGAAAGTGTTTAATTATCTGCAGTTTCAGAGGATTAGAATCCATGAAGGTAGAACAAAGGCATGATAACAGGAACACCGGACAGCTCACATCTTGATTCAGAAGTCGGATACAAAGAGAGGGTACACATCCTCAATGACATACCTCCTTCTACAAGGCCACACCTCTTCATCCTTCCCAAATTGTTCCACCAACTGGAGAACAAATATTCAAACATATTAGTCTACTGGTGCTATTCTCACTTAAACTCACTTAAAGTATACTTAAGGATACTGAGGTGTGTACTTGAAAGTAACAAAGATAATACATTTCCTGTTATATGATACATTATAATGCCAATACCAGATAAATTAAGTGGGGCTAGGGCTTTGTTGTTATTTATTTATTTATTACTTATTTATTTTACACGTTCATCTTTGAAGTATTTAGAATTGAAACACGGGCCTCACGTATGACAGGCAAACATTCTAACACAGCACCCACATAACATTAATTTTTCTCCTTTTTGCTTTTTAATTTTATGCGGAGTCTCATTAAGTTGACCAAGATGGTTTAAGCTCAATCTGAAGCTCAGAAAGACCTTGAGCTTTTTATCTTCCTGCCTCAGCCTCCCCAGTAACTTGCACTACAGGTCTGTACCACGAGGTCTAGCTGGGCCTCACTGTAATGAAAAATTCCTGTGCCTGGGACATTGGGCCTCATGCCTGCAATCCCACTGCTTGGGAGGGAAGCCAGCCTGAGCTACACAGTAAGACTGTTTCAAAAATAAAAATCAAATCAAAACAAAATAAGTGTCCCTGCGTTACTATCCTGCTGTTGCAAGTGACTGCTGTAATGCTTGGTCTTGCTTCTATCTAACTCTTCGTCTTTTTCACTGATAAGCTACAGGTCACATGGGGTACTATTACATTGATTTATTAAGAAGTAAACTGTAGGCCTGACTCAATATGTGTCACCAAATGCTCCCATTTAACCGGCATTGTCAGCTCTGATGTGCACGTACATATTATTATTATTATTATTATTATTATTATTATTATTATTATTGGAACAGCCAAAACCTGCAGCAGTTCATGTTGCTCAGCATGAGGTCCCAGAAAGCTTCAGGCCTCCTCTAAAGAACAATTAGCAGAAGGAAGAGAACAGGTAGAAGGAAAGGCGTGGATCAGTAACCTACCATCCTACCCTGGAAGTAAATACGCCCCATGGGCAACAGGAAGGAAATGGCCACCTGAGACAGGAGGATGGGGTTCTATGAGAAGCCAGGGATAGCAAGCTGAAAGAAGGAAGATGAAGGAAGAATATAAATACGCCTTGTGTCTACCAGACCACCTTCATTCACCTTAAAGCAAGGATGTAAATGAGGAAGGAGCATCATTCTAAATAGGAAGGGGCTGCGGAGCAGGTAGTGGCGCTTCTGTGCATAACATTTTATTCCATATTCATAACCTTACTTCTTAATACACAGTTGGATTGAATCCAGGCTTTCGCATAATTTAATTAAACAGACTATTGTTTCTCTTTCCCACTAGTTTTAGTGAAAGCCCTGCAAGTGTAAATGAGTAAGATTACATTCTAACCACAGCAGATCTATCTGCCCCAAAGCCAAGGGGTTCTATCTAAACACGCCAGGAAGGTTTTTATTTAAACTTCATATTCGAAGAGTGCGGTGCACAGATGGGGACTTTACCTCCCCCTTGGTTTCCAGTTTTAGAAGCGTGAGGGGTGGGGAGGTTTGGGGTGAGTTCAAAGCATTTTTTAAAATTACAGCTGGGTTTCTTCATAAAACATATTAGCTAGGTGGTGTTGGAACTGGAATGTATAATTTGTGTTTCTGTAACACTTTCCTCCAGAAAACGTGTTTGGATTTTATTTTCATTTTTATATGGAGCTGTTATTTAATGCCTGTTTTGTAACAATAGGTAAGAGTTTTAAATTGAATGTCTACCTTAATACCCATAATACAATGAAGCCAACGACATTCCATGTTAGGGCTGAGGAAGCTGAGGTTTGAAGGGCTCTTACAGTTTTTAATGTCTCTTAGAAAACTAAATAGCAATGGTAGGGTGTTTAATCAGTCATTTTTGGCTGCAAAATGAATGCTTCCTGGCAGATATTTGAGAATCTGAAGGAGGTAAAGCCAAGATAATTAACTCTTGACTAACTCAGTTTTCATAGACTTAAACTTAGAAAGCTGTCTTCAGACAAACTAGAAGAAGGCATAAGATTCCATTATAGATGGTTGTGCACCAATAAGTGGTTGTTGGGAATTGAACTTAGGACCTCTGGAAAAGCAGTCAGTGCTCTTAACCGCTGACTCTCGTGTCCCTAAACTGGGTCTTTTGACACAGAGGCATAAAGTAATCAACTCTATTCTACTTTCATATGATTCCCCCCACCCCCACCCACATCTAGCTAGATGGCCTTTGATTTCTGCTGAAATGCTTACTGCCCCTAGCTAAGGGTTTCCCTCAGGTCTTTCGGCAGCTGTGTATAGCCCACAGCTCAGCTCTGGAAGCCCAAGGAACATGACAACAGTGCTCTGTGGCTCCACTGTTGACCTCTGCTCCATTCCTAGGGGATTTTATTCTGAGAGGAAAGAAAAAAACTTCTTTGATTAGTCTTTTGAAACAGTATTTCTCACTTCTTTCAGATTTTGGTCTTCATAATGAGTTTGGGGTCTGAAAATATAAACCAGGTCAAAGATAATACTTACCTTAAACAGTTGTTGCAGAGATTGAACACGTTAGTATCTCTAACAGGGGCTTTTTTTTTAAATTAAATATAATCTTCATTTACATTTCAAGTGGTAAAACCTTTCCCAGTTCCCCCCTCCCCAGTATCCCCCAACCCCTCCTCGCACTCCCTGCCTCCAAGTATATGCCCCTCCACCCGACGAACTCCCACCTTCCCCCACCCCTCGATTTCCCCTTGTTGGGGCATCTATTGAGCCTTCACCTGACCAAGGACCACTCCTCCCACTGATGCCCAACAAGGCATTCCTCTGCCACATTTTTGGCTAGAACCATGTGTACCCCTTGGTTGATGGTTTAGTCCCTGGGAGTCCTGGGGCATCTAGGTGGCCAACATCGTTGTTCTTCCCATGGGGCTGTAAACCCCTTTCAGCTCCTCTGTACCATGCTCCAACTCCTCCCTTGGGGACCTCACTCCCAGACCAATGGTTGGCTGCTAGCATCTGCCTCTGTAAGTGCAAGCCTCTGGCAGGGCTCCTCCGAAGATAACCATGGCATACTCCTTTTGGTATGTGCTTCTTGTCGTCCATAGTAGTGTTGGGGTTTGGTGACTGTTTATAGGGTGGATCCTCAGGTAGAGCAGTCTCTGGGTGGCCTTTACTTCAGTTCCTGCTCCACACTTTGCCTCCATTATTGCTCCTGTAAGTATATTGTTCCCTTTCTCAGAGGAACTCAAGCACCTCCACTTCAGTCCTCTTTCTTCTTGAGCTTCCTATGGTCTGTGAATTGTAACCTGTTTATTTTGGGCTTTTGGGATAACATCCACTTATCAGTGAGTGCATACCGTGTGTGTTCTTTTATGATTGGGTTACCTCGCTCAGGATGAGACTTTCTAGATCCATCCATTTGCCTAAGAATTTCATGAATTCATTGTTTTTAATAGCTGAGTAGTACTCCATTGTGTATATAGACCACAGTTTCTGTATCCATTCCTCAGTTGAAGGACATCTGGGTTCTTTCCAGCTTCTGGCTATTATGAATAAGGCAGCTATGAACATAGTGGAGCATGTGTCCTTATTACATGTAGGAGCATCTTCTGGGTATACGCCCAGGAGTGGTATAGCTGGGTTCTCAGGTAGTACTATGTCTAATTTTCTGAGGAATTGCCAAACTGATTTCCAGAGTTGTTTTACCAGCTTGCAATCCCACCAACAATGGAGAAGTGTTCCTCTTTCCCCACATCCTCTCCAGCATCTGCTGTCCCCTGAGTTTTTCATCTTAGCCATTCTGACTGGTGTGAGGTGGAATCTCAGTGTTGTTTTGATTTGCATTTCCCTGATTACTAAGGATGCTGAACATTTCTTTAGGTCTTTAGAGCCATTCAAGTTTCCTCAGTTGAGAATTCTCTTAAGAGGGGCTTCTTAAACTAACTAAACCATGAGATTTAGCTGGATGTGATGCACATGCATGTAATCCCAGCACCTAGGAAAGCTAAGACTGGAGGATTTCAAGTCCCTGGTCAGCCTGGGCTACATAATGAGACCCTGTTTCTAAAAGTAGGATGGGGGAGTAGCAGTATAGTTGGATAATAGAGACTTTGTTTAGCAAATGTGACTAGGGAGTGAGGAGAACTAAAAAATTAAACTTCCCCTCAGGAAGTTTTTACATGACCTGAGCATATAGGTGTAAAAAATGTGCATACAGATCAAACAATCCAACATTTGATGATTAAAAATCATAAAGAAATCTATCTTAAAAATGAAATCTACCTTAAAATAATTCATTTACATATGAAAACTATTTATTAAAGAGAGAAAATTTGTATGACAACAGCATGCATTGTTTCTTTTTATATAACAAATTAAATGTTTGTTGAATATTTGAAGCTGTAAGGTACAGCAATCCCAACCTTATTTAGAGTTGACAGATATTTTGATTTCATAATCATCAGTGCTAAGCATGCCACCTCACACAAATATGTAGCTCAAAATGACAGAATATATTTAGGGCTATTTCAAAAATTGTTGGAAATTATAGGTTGCTTTTCAGCCTAAATTATTTTTTAAATTATGTATTTTATGTGTGCGAGTGTTTTGCCTGTATATCTGACTGTCTGTGCACCACATGCATTATTTGGTGGTTGAAGAGGCCAGAGAAGGAAGACAGATGCTGCCATGTAAAAGTTTTAGCCACTGAGTGCTGGGTATGGAATCTCAGTCTTGTGGAAGAGCAACCAATGTTCTTAACCACAGTGCCACTTCAGCCCTGTTTAGGAGATGAAACTCAAGTAAGAAACTCAAGAAGTAGTTTTTAAAATCCACATTCTAATGCAATGAAATGCAAAGATATGCTAATTTCATGCTTATAAGGACTGATGGTAGAAAAAAATATTAAAAGTCTTTGCTTTCTATAACCAAAACGTATGTTTGTATAAGCACAGGAAACTTTGTAGGCACAGTAAAAACACTACAATTCGTGACACACAATAGCCTCAATTTGCGCTGAGATGTTTCCGGGAGTGTTTTCTGAGGTTGTCTGGTGTGATGGCAGATGCCATGCAAAGTGCATATGTTGGGGTTCAGAGCCAAGGTGGTAGTGGAACCATGTGAGACAACATAGGCAAGTGCTGCCAGAGGCACCCCTGATCCATTATGCATTTGATTTTAAATTAAGATTTAGTCATTGCACATTCAAAAACCTTTTATTGTTACCAAATTTTCATGATTTTATATTCAGTTATGCTACCCATATGGGGTTGCAACCCACAGCCCAAGAGGCTGAAATTGGTACTGGAGTAGTAACTCAGCCAATAAATGCTTGATCTGTAAGCATTACATGAGGACCTGAGTTTGATCCCCAGAAGCCATGTAAAAGCCAAACAGGGTGGCATGCATTTGTATTCAGCACTGGGAAGCAAAGTCAGAAAGAGCTTTGCAGCTCATTGGCTAACCCAACATGACCAATTAGCAAGAGATTCTGTTTCAAAAAATACCAAGGTAGACAGCTCATGAAGAACAACATCCAGTGTTGAGCCTCAGTCTCTGTACACACACACACACACACACACACACACACACACACACACACACACGCACACGCACACGCACATGCACACATGAACACACTCGCGCACACACACACAAGTATACAAGCATCCGCACTCAGATACACAGATACACACACAGACGCGCACACACACACGCGCACACACATGCATACACACAAGTGTACAAGCATCCCTGCTCAGATACACACACAGACACACAGATGCACACACACAAGTGTACAAGCATCCTCACTCAGATACACACACACACACATACACACATACACACACACACACACACACAAGTATACAAGCATCCTCACTCAGATACACACACAGACACACATACAGAAGAGAGAGACAGAGACAGAGAGACAAAGAGAGAGAGATTTATAAAATGCTTAGCTTCTTACTAGACGTATAGTACAAGTTCTTAAATATCAGCAATTGTTGCGTACTTTAAAATATGCTTATATGTGTTAATTTTTTACCTGTGGGCTACAAAATACATTACAAGGTATATTTGTTATAAATTACATATGGACAATGTTGATACTGGTTTATGTCCCAATGGCACAAGGATTCTATTATTTCACCTTGTACAATTCCCATGGGGGGTGCACTACTATTAGAATTGTAAACCTTGAATTAGACTTAGTTTTTATGAGTTATTAAGAGATTGCTTTAACATTGGTCCAGGCACCTGTGGTGATTAGAAGGACTCACCAGATACTGGCCTCGGGCTTCATTTCTGCCAGACCTTATTCTCCTCCATAGCTAAAGGCCACCTTACATCGCCCTGGACCCTAGCTTGATACTTGGACTCATGATCAGTCAATGCTATGAAGTAGAGTGACATTCCTGAAGGCTGTTTCTACACTGTGTTGATTATAAACCATCCACAGGTAGCCCACTGAACCCCAACTCGATATCCCAATAGGTATATTCATAGAATACTTCTAGACACCAAATGCCATATGAAAGGATTTTAATGGGGGAGGGGCAGTGTCGAGTAGCATAGACTAGCTTCAGCCTCACTGTTTACCAAACATAGCCATGACCTTCTGAGCCTTGTGCCTCTACCCCCTGAGTTCTGGGATCACAGGAATCTGTGACCTGCTTGGATTACAGTCACACATGTGAGACACACACTCTACAAATTCTGCTTCTTTCTTAGCCCCAATTCTAGTTTATTAAAGCAAACCTGCCTTATGTGTATAACATTTCCAGAAATATATGACCATAAAAAACTAATTCTGGGGGGAATCTCTTCAAAGAGTCTAAAATGTGTCTGTGGTGAGGGTGCTCTGAGGCTAGAAAAAAAGATCGAGAAATGGGGATGCTTGTCAAAACCTCTTCCCCTCATTTCTTGTTTTTCTTATGACCCTGGCCCTGTCTGAAGACAGCAATAACTCTTACTGGGTGGTTCCTTTTGCAGGTTTTTGCTGGTTCCACTAAGGTCACTTTTATACTTTTTTGTCTTCAGCATTAAAGTAGCATGAGTTTCACCTTGCTTTTGGTCTCTGGTTGGCTCACCACCCTTTGCTAACTCCCTTCATTTGTCTATACCTCTATAACTAAAAACTCAACTTATATTCTGTTTACTTTGACCTCAAAGAACATGTCCCATAGTCATTTATGACTGCATTCCTTCCTATATGTCCTGCTACTCTGAGACAAAAGATAAATTGCTTTTACTTTCCCAGAGTGAGTCATGACAAATGTCTGCATGAGTTATTTCTTCTCCCATAGTGTAGCCATAAAACTGTAAAGTGCTTGTTGACCCTGCTGTAAATTTCCCTGAGGGTGGCATGTCCCATAGAATGCTTAGTCTCTCTTTAAAATTTTTACATTTTCATGTGTGTTTATGTAACCACTTAGTTCTGTTTTATATAGCTCTAGGGAAATTCACTCTACTCATTGAATGTTGAATTGTCCCTTCATATTACATAAGATGAAACATGACTCAATTCAACTACAAGAGCAATAGTAATGGAGGGTAATAAGAAAGAACTGATTTTCAGTCCAGGGGTCCAGGCCCATTCATGAGTCCTCCAGGGTTTCTCCAAAGTTGTATGGATGGTTGTTCTTCAAAAGAGATATCATGTCCCCCTTGGGGTTCACTTAATTTAGTGCTTCAGAGAGTATGGAGGAACACAGGAAGACTCACCAGCACAATGTTCATTCTTAGTAAGAAAAGGGCGAAAGAATTAGCAGATACAAAACATTGCCACATTTTTTCTTCATATAGCTACAAGCAAGATCTCAAGAGTCTGACTACAAGTAACCATACTAGGAATCTCAGTGACTCTATTACCTTTGAAAAGCAAAGGTCAGGCCCTTGTTCATTCTGATAGTCATGACCACCCATGTTAGACTTACAACTATGAATACTCCAAGGATGTTGATCTGTTTCTTCATTCCATTCGCCTGTATGTGTAAGCACCTTTAAGGGAAGCTTTAGCTCACACTAAGACCACTAAGAAATAAGTCTTATTCTTGTAGTTTTCTAGTAGGAGAGGCAGAAAATTAATAAATAAACAACCAAACACACACACACACACACACACACACACACACACACACACACTGACTCAGTTAACAGTGAGTGCTTTCAGAAAGTATTGCAAGGTAACTTTATTATAACCAATAGTGTTAGTGTACAGAAAAGAATTACCATAGTGACTCCACTTGCAGTATCTGTCTGAGAACCTGAATGGTAAATAGTTCCCTAAAGTAACATAAAACTTTCCATAAGTGGTGAAAATGGTTCACTGTATCTAAATGATTTGTGCAAAAATGTTTTATCATAGAGATACTGTTACATCCATGTTTGCTGCACAGTAGCAAGAAAATAAAGTCAGCTGAGATGGTCATCAGCTTATGAATCAATAATGAAAATGTGGCACGTGTTTTATGCAGAGGTAAGGAAAGATGAGATTTCAAAATTTGCAGGACCATAGATGGAACTGAAAAATATGACATTAAATGGGAAAGAAAATATATAGCATATCCTTTCTTTTCTCTTTTGACTTTAAAAAACTATGATCTTCCATAAATAGCTCTTTATTCTTTCTTCTTTTCCATTTCAGTTTGAATTGATTTCATTAGCCGGGCGGTGGTGGCGCACGCCTTTAATCCCAGCACTTGGGAGGCAGAGGCAGGCGGATTTCTGAGTTCGAGGCCAGCCTGGTCTACAAAGTGAGTTCCAGGACAGCCAAGACTACACAGAGAAACCCTGTCTCGAAAAACCAAAAAAAAAAAGAAAAAATAATAAATGAATTGATTTCATTACTATATTTCTATCAATCTTTCTTTCTTTTTGGTCTTCTCTCATATATTGCATCCTGACTACAGTTTTCCCTCCCTTCTCTCCTCTCCCAGGGGCCTACCCCCCATCTGCGTGCATCCTTTCTCCCCCAGATCTACAGCCTCCCTCTCCTTAATGGTAAGCAGTCTTCCCAGGGACATCAGATAAACAGCTTAACAACCTACACTAAGACCAGGCACAGACCATCAAGACTGGACAAGGCAACACAGTATGAGGAAATGGGTTTCACAAGTAGGCAAAAGGGCCAGGAACGGGCCTTGCTCCCACTGTTAAGATCTCTACAAAAACACCAAGCTACTCAGCCATACATATATGCAGAGGACCTAGGTCAGACTTCTACAGGCTTCCTGATCTCTACCATTCACCATGAGTCCTGGTCAGTTAATTCTGTGGGCCATGTTTTCTTGGTGTGTCCCTGACCTCTCTGTTTCCTCCAATCGTTCCTTCCCCTCCTCCCAAGGACTTTGAGAATTCCACCCAATGTTTGGCTGTGGTACTCTTCATTTGCTCCCTTTAGTTGCTGGATGCAGTCTCTGTGGTCTCTTTGATGAAAATTATGTTAGGCTCTGGGTTCCCAACACTGCAGGCAGGACAAACTGTAGGCCAAAGGTTTTGTGGCTGGGTTGGTGTCCCAATTCCTCCACTTGAGATTTTGCCTTGTTGCAGAAAATGACTGTTTCAGGCCCTGTGACCTCCATTACTAGGAGTCTTTTACAGGGGTTCTCTCCTAGATTCCATGGAGTTTCCAACCAGTGCAGTAGGTTTCAACCTCATCCCCCCAGTACCCTCCTAACTCCAGTCATTTCTCCCAGTGTTTTCTCCCTCCCTTCCACCTGATCCCTCCTGTTCCCAACCCCACCCACCCTCAGTCTACATGCAAAATCTATTCTGTTTCCCTTCCCAGGAAGATCCCTGCATATCCCCATCCCCTACTCCTGCAAACCTTTGTTACTTAGCCTCTCTGGGTCTCTGGACTATACAGCATGACTGTCTTTTACTTTACAGCTAATATCCACTTACTTATAAGTGAATACATACCATGTTTGTCTTTCTAGGTCTGGATTACCTTACAGACGATTTTTTCTAGTTCCATTCATTTGCCTGAAAATTTCATGGTATCAGTGCTTCTAACAGCCGAGCAATACTCTGTTGTGTAAATGTATCTTTATCCGTTCTTCGGTTGAGGAACATCTAGGCTGTTTCCAGTCTCTGGCTATTTATAAATAGAGCTGCTAGGAACATAGTTGATCAAGTGTCCTTGTGATAGGATGGAGTGTCCTTTGGATATATGATAGGAGTGGTATAGCTGGGTCTTGAGGTAGATCAATTTCTTTTTTTTTAAAGATTTATTTATTGGTATATGTAAGTACACTGTAGCTGTCTTCAGACACACCAGAAGAGGGTGTCAGATCTCCTTACAGATGGTTGTGAGCCACCATGTGGTTGCTGGCATTCGAACTCAGGACCTTCGGAAGAGCAGTCAGTGCTCCTAACCATTGAGCCATCTCTCCAGCCCGGAAGATCAATTTCTAATTTTCTGAAAAAAAAACACCATATTGTTGACTTCCAATAAGGCTGTATAAGTTTGCACTTCCATCAGCAGTAGAGGAGTGTTCCCCTTGCTCCACATCCTTGTCATCATGCAATGTCACTGTGTTTTTAAACTTAGCCATTCTGACAGGTGTAAGGTAGAATCTCAAAGTCATTTAGATTTGCATTTTCCTCATGACTAATGATGTTAAACAGGCCTTTAGGTGTTTCTCGGCCATTTGGGATTCCTCTATTGAGAATTCTCTGTTGAATTCTGTACCCCATTTTTAATTGCATTTTGGTTTGTTGAAGTCTAGTTTCTTGAGTTCTTTATATATTTTAGATATTAGCCCTCTGTCAGATGTGGAGTTAGTGAAGATCTTTTCCCATTCTGTGGACTGCCATTTTGTCCTACTTATAGTGTCTTTTGTCTTACAGATTCATTTCAGTTTCATGAAGTTCATTTATTAATTGTTGATCATAGTGCCTGTACTATTGGTGTTCTGTTCAGGAAGTTGTCTCCTGTGCCAATGTGTTCAAGACTATTTTCTACTTTCTCTTCTATCAGGTTCAATATATCTGATTTTATGTTGAGGTCTTTGATCCAATTGGACTTGAGTTTTGTGCAAGGTGATAGATATGGGTCTATTTGCATTCATCTACATACCAACATCCAGATAGACCAGCACCATTTGTTGAAGATGGTTTTTCCCCCATTGTATATTTCTGACTTTGTTATAAAAATCGGGTGTCTATAGGTATGTGGATTTATGTCTGGGTTTACAATTCAATTTCATTGATCAACATGTCTGTTTTTATGCCAATACCATGTGGTTTTTATTACTAAAGCTCTGTAGTACAGATTAAAATTAAAAATGAAGGTACCTCCAGAAGTTCTTTTATTGTATTTGGATCATTTTAAATATCTTGGGGATTTATTTTTTCCTATGGAGTTCGGAATTATTTTTTTCAAGGTCTATAAAGAATTGTGATGAAATTTTGATAGGGATTACAATGAATCTGTAGATTGTTCTGGTAAAATGACCATTTTTACTATGTTAATCTTACCAACCCATGAGCATGGGAGGTCTTTACATTTTCTGGTATCTTCAATTTCCTTTTTCAAAGACTTGAAGTTTTACCATATAGGTCTTTCACTTGCTTGGTTAGAGTTACACCAAGATATTTTATACTATTTGTAGCTATTGTGAAGGATGTTGTTTCCCTGATTTCCTTCTCAGCCCATCTGTCATTTGTATATAGGAGGACAACTGATTTTTTTAAAGTTAAATTTGTATCCAGCTACTTCTCTGAAGAAGCTTATCAGCTGTAGGAGTTCCCACATAGAATTTTATCATATCATCTGCAAATAGCAATACTTTGACTTTTTTCTTTCTATTTCATATCCCCTTTATCTCCTTTAATTGTCTCTAGCTAGAACTTCAAGTACTATGTTAAATAGATATGGAGAGAGAAGGCAACCTTGACTTATTCCTGATTTTAGTGGAATTGCTTTGAGTTTCTCTGCATTTAATTTGATGTTGGCTATAGGTTTTCTGTAAATTGTCTTTATTATGTTGATGTATGTCCCTTGTATCCCTAATTTCTCCAAGACTTTTATCATGAAGGGTTGTTGGATTTTGTCAAAGGCTTTACAGCAACTAATCAGATAACAGAGAGGCTTTTCTTTTCAGTCTGTTTATATGTGGATTACATTGACAGATTTTCATATGTTGAATCATACTTGACAGTTGTAGATGATCTTTTTGATATAGTTTTGGATTCAGTTGCCAGTATTTTATGGAGTAGTTTTGCATCAGTGTCCATAGGGGAAATTGATCTGCAATTCTCTTTCTTTGTTAAATCTTTGTGGGATTTGGGTATCAGAGTGACTATGGCTCCATAAAATGAATTTTACAATGCTCCTTATGTTTCTATTTTGTGGAATAATTTGAGGAGTATTGACATTAGCTCTTCTTTGACAGTCTGGTAAAGTTCTGTACTAAAACAGCCTGGCCCTGGCTTTTGTGTTAGGTGACTTTTAATAACTACTTCTATAGATCTATTTAAATTGTTTATCTAATCTTTTTTAATTTTTTAATGAATATTTTCTTTATTTACATTTCAAATGTTATCCCCTTTCCAGGTTTTCCCTCCTCCTGGAAACCCCCTATCCCATCCTCCCTCTCCCTCAATGAGGGCATTCCTCCACCCACCCCACTCCCACCTCCCCACCCTCAATTCCCCTAGTCTGGGGCATCTATCAAGCCTTCATAGGATCAAGGACCTCTCCTCCCATTGATGTCTGACAAGGCAATCCTCTGCTACATTTGCAGCTGAAGCCATGTGTACTCCTTGGTTGATGGCTTAGTCCCTGGGAGCTCTGGTTGGTTGATATTTTTGTTCTTCCTACAGGATTGCAAACCCCTTCAGCTCCTTCAGTCCTTTCTCTAACTCCTCCATTGAGGACCCTGGACTGAGTCCAATGGTTGTCTATAAGAATCCGCGTCTGTATTTGCAAAGCTCTGGCAGGTCCTCTCAGGAGGCAGCTATATCAGGCTCCTTTCAGCAAGTGTTTCTTGGCATCCCCAATAGTGTTGGAGTTTGGTGACTGTATATGGGATGAATCCCCAGGTGGGACAGTCTCTGGATGACCTTTCCTTCAGTCTTTGCTCTACACTTTATCTCCATATTGACTCCTGTGACTATTATGTTCCCCTTCTCAGAAGAACCGAAACACCCACACTTTAGACTTCTTACTTCTTAAACTTCATGTGGTCTATGAATTGTATCTTGGGTGTTCCGAACATTTGGGCTAATATCCACTTATCAGTAAGTACATACCATGTGTGTTCTTTTGTGATTAGGTTACCTCACTCAGGATATTTTCTAGTTCCATCCATTTGCCTTGGAATTCTATGAATTCATCATTTTTAACAGCTGAGTAGTACTCCATTGTGTCAATATACCACATTTTCTGTATTCATTCCTCTGTTGAAGGACATCAGGGTTCTTTCCAACTTCTGGATATTAAAAATAAGGCTGCTATGAACATAGTGGAGCATGTGTCCTTATTACATGTTAGAGCATTTTCTGGGTATATGCCCAGGAGTGGTATAGCTGGGTCCTCAGGTCCAGTGTCCTGAGGAGCTGCCAAACTGATTTCCAGAGTGGTTGTACCAGCTTGCAATCCCACCGGCAATGGAGGAATGTTCCTCTTTCTCCACATCCTTGCCAGCATCTGCTGTCACCTGAGTTTTGATTTTAGCTATTCTTACTGGTGTGAAGTGGAATCTCAGGGTTGTTTTGATTTGTATTTCCCTGATAACTAAGGATGTTGAACATTTTTAGGTGCTTCTCTGCCATTCTATATTCCTCAGTTGAAAATTCTTTGTTTAGCTCTGTACACCATTTTTATAGGGTTATTTGATTCTCTGGAGTCTAATTTCTTGAGTTCTTTATATATATTGGATATTAGCCCCCTATTGGATGTTAAGGGACTGGCTGCATATTTTATGAGGAATATCTGAGTTCCTTCTGGCTGTCTGGAATTCAGTGTACAGTAGGCAGAGAATGCCTCTGTGAGCAGACCCTGGTGAGTAGCTTAGACACTGACTCTATAGTGAGCATGCCTAGTAGATATATTGTGTGTGGCCGGAAGATTTAAATATACCCTGAGATTCTTTTGGGGGGTGTCTAAACTCTGGATGCTGTGGGAATAAAAAGAAGAAATAAAAAGGGAAAGAAGGAAAGAACATGATTGATCCTATTTATGGTGGAGAAAGTTTACTGTAGATAAAAGGGAAATGTAGTCAGAGGCAGAGACTTTTGGGAGAGTCTAGAGTAGTCATAACCCTGAGCCATATGAGGCAAAGGGAGGAGGAAGGGAGCCGGGAAGGAGAGAAACGCCCTTTGTCCCTGGTTTGAGACTTAACACTGTAACTTCATCCATTGACCCTGCCTTTACTAACTTTGCTTTGTTTCCTTTTACAGCGACAAACCAGTAGCCATATGCTGAGACCCATGAATCCTTCTAGTGATCATGAGACCTGGGATGCTCTGGGGACGGAAGACACAGTTGGAGACCTCAGATTTATTATTGCTTTTCTTCTTGTGACAAGATACGCTGGCAAAGTTTCAGGTTACTGTCCATCAGGGCAGGGAAGTCACAGAGGTGGCTAGTCACATTGTATGAACAATCGGGAAGCCAACAGAGAAGAACAATGGTGTGTAGCTGACTTTCTTCTTTTTGTTTAGTTCATCAGTTAGAGTGGGCCTTCCCACTTCAATTAACCGAATCTTGCAAATCTCTCGAAGAGACACCCAGAGTTCATTTTCTAAGTAACTGTATCCTGTCAAGCTGACAAGCAGTATAAATCTTCACACCAGAATTTATTTTTAAAAAAAAAAATAGCATGAAGGAAAGTATATTAGCATATACAAATAGCTTAGAGAGATGTATTAAAGACAATGGAGTAAGTCTCTATAAGGCTCACTGGAACAAGACATAACAACAACAACAACCACAACAACAGTAATAGTACCCGTGCCCGGGTTTGCTCAGGGAAGAGGGTAAATGAGAAAGCTCTAGTTCCCGGGCACTCTTCCATATTACGATTTCCCTTTGCCTTTTACTTTTTTCTTTAGCCCTGGCAATTGAATCTAGAACTTTGAGTGTCCTAAGCACAAGTTTCTCTGCCGAGCCATATCCCCTCTCCCTTCTGTCTAACTTTGTTCTTCATTTTGTTTTAATGCTTCTCTTCCTTATGTTTCTGTGAATTACGCTTCTTTCCTCCCTTCTCTTTTTCCGTAGTGCTTTGACGTAGCATTTCTTCCTTTGTTTTTCTCTTTCCCTAATGCCAGCCTTTGTTTAAATTCTTGCTGCCTCCTCTTGTCTCTTTCTCATTTGCATCTCACATATTTATAGTCCCAGCTTAGCATGCTACTTTCACCATAAGTTTTGGGTGGTCCTGAAACATGCCTAATGGATTTCTGGACCAGACTTAGCATCTCTGCCAGCTGAACCTTGGAGTCTTCCTGAGCTCAGCACTATCATGCTTGCATTGCTAAAGCTGGGGGGTCGGGGGTTGGGATGTGTAAAAGCTGGCAGTAGAGTCTGTTCAGGTCTCCAGAATATTAGCATCCTAACAAGGACAATGACACATTCACTGTTTCTAGGTCTGTGGTTTTAGTCATACTATTTGCCACCCCTGAGAAAGTATGGCCCTGACCTGTAGCAAATATATTCCATACATAAGATGTCTCTCAGGTGCATGAAGCCAAAGGGTACCACAAACTGTGTACCTAAGTCCAGTCCGCAAGCTTACCCATGTTACTAAAAATCCTACCCTCCAGCCTCAGCTGGGACTTTGGGCTATTCAGCAACCCTTGTTTATCCTCTACAAGTTTCTGTTTCTCCTCCTACCAGTAAGTCTGGTGACCTTCACCATTTCCTTCGAAATCATTACCTCTGATCCACAGACCTCACACTGACCAGATGTTCTCCTGGTTTATTAAAGCAGAGAGTAAGCTAACCTCTCCCCACTACCTTTCTCTCCACCATTCATGGGGACACATCTCCTCATAGACTCAGTCCTCTCACTTGTTCTGCTTTCATCACCTGCTCTCTGTGAGTTATTGTCTCTTTCCACATAGCATTGATCCCCCACCACCCTGCTTTGTTAGTTTATCAAATATAACCCAGAACTATACTCAAAACGTTCTTTATGCAAAAAACCCAAGTTGCCTTTTGACTCCCCCTCTCCTCATCCTGTTTTCTAGTTACTGATCACATCTTTGCCCCCTTTCTAGTCAAGTATCTGGGAAGAAAGAAGTTAGCGGGTGTCCATCAGCTCACATCCTGTCCTCTATTCACATCCCTGCGATTTTACTGCCGACTTGGATCTCTGTTGAAAATGATGGTGATAAGGGTCTCTAACGCTCTCCCCAATGAAGAACCCAAAGAGGCTATCTGCTTTTATCTATCAACAGTAAACTGATGAACTCCTCATTCTAGAAACTTCCTTCCATCAAGAACACATCTCTCAGGTGAACTTGCTTCACACTCTCTGTAGTGTTTTGAATAAGAATAGTCCCTATAGACTCATATATTTGAATGCTTAATCACCAGGGAAAAGAAACATTTGGAAAGCATTAGAAAGATTAGTGGGTGTGGCTGTGTTAGAGGAAATGTCACTGGGGGTAGGTTTTGAGGTTTTAAAAATCCCATGCCCAGTCCAGGAAGTAACTCTCGGCTACTGCTCTAGCACTGCCCGCATGCCACTGTGCTCCCTTTCATGATGATAATGGACTAAACCCCTGGAACGATAAGCAAGCCCACAATTAAAAGCTTTCTTTCAGAAGAGTTGTCTTGGTCACGGTGTCTCTTCTTAGCAACAGATCACTGACTAAGGCAGACACCCTAAAGGAAGTTTCTTTTGCATTTAATGTCAGGCACTAAAGGGTGAGGTTGGCAATGTGGCTCAGTGGCAGAGCACTTGCCTAGCATACATGAGACAATGGGTTCAAAATTCAATACTCAATTATCTACTAGAGTCAGGCATGCAATTAAAAAAAAAGCAGATATAATAAATAGTCCCAGAGTAATTGTTAGGATTTAACATTGATCTTGATGTTCAGAAGATGACCCGTCCAGCAGGTCTAGTTATTCAGGGTCCCGAAGAGGCGCTACCTGAGGGTCAAGGGGGGGGGGGGAGAAAGGAAGGAGACCAAGTAAGGTTCCATTGTCAAGGTCTCGTTTATTGTCACACAGGCAGCACGTTTTAAGCAGTGGGGATGAGGAAGTTGGGAAGGGGAGCTAGGGGGAAGTGAGCTATGGGCCAAGCCCTGAATGAGGAAGTTGGGAGGGGGAGCTAGGGGGAAGTGACCTTTGCAAAATGCAAAGGAGGGAGGGGTCAAGGTATTCTTGGCAGCAGGAAGCACAAAGGGCATCTGGTGAAGACATCTGGTATCTGCGCACATAGGGACATTCCGTGGTTAAGGGTGGAGCGATCCGTAGTTACTCTTGGAATCCTTTTGTACCGGCAGTTCCTGGGCAGGTCTTTGTTCAACAATCTCATGGTCATAAGACAGCCATGGTTGAATGACCTTGTTTGGCTCCCCACAAGAAGAGAGTGAAGTCAAGAAGGAATTCAAACACATGTACCTACTCAAAGGAGAAAACTGACAGTCTTAGTGGCTGCTGCTGTGTGAAAATGTAACCATTCTTGGATCAGAATGCCCAATTTAACAGATTCCAAAGATCGTTTTTTAGCTGAAAAATTCTGATTTTTTGTTATCAAGCACAAAGTCAAATTTAGCTGTGCCAATAAATAAATAAATAAATAAATAAATAAATAAATAAATAAGCAACAACAAAACAAAAACTGAAACATGTTGAAGTTGTTTGTAAACTTGCCTTAAGCATTGATGTACCTCATGGGCATATACTGGCCCCATAGCTATTTCTTCATGAATTCTCCTAACTCTGGTTCGACATTGTCATGAATGTTTAATTGAGAAAGCAAAGGTCCTCATTATTAGCTTAGCTTTCCCAGTGACATAAATTCATTACATGTTGCAAATTATGCTTGGTTGTCCAGTATGCAATTTAAATTCCACATGGCCAAAGTTGAACTCACAGTTCTTCAAATATCTCCTCCATTCTATTGGCCATGTGTCTCCTACTCCTTGGCTGGTCCCTCTCAGAGTTAATTTTGCCTTTTGTTATTAAAATTGTTTGCTGTCATTTTTAGCTCTCTGTCTCCACAGTGAATAAATTTTACCTGTCCTGTTCCACTACCATTGTTTTGGTTAAGGGCTTGAATATCTCTTTCTTGAACATCATATTGGGCTCAAAAGCATTCCTAACAAAACTACCTTCGCTCGGAGATGAACAAAAATCTGCTAACTATGTGTGCATTCATATGTGCTCAGGCACAAAGACACACACACACAGACACACAGGCACACACACACACGCACACACACACACACACACACACACACTTTAGAACATCCCACAACTCCCCAATGTCCCCAGAGCTAAGTCCTCATCAAAAACAAAGCTTTCAGTCCCGCCCCCCCCCCCCCCACTTTCTTGTACTTGATGCCAAATAGCCAATGGCTTCTCCCAGGCCAGCTCTTCCTGCCTTTTTGTAACTCTTTCCACTCTGTCTTCTCAGAATCTTCCCAGTATCTTCTCATCTTCACTCACTGTTCATGGCAGTTCTTGCTGAGAACCTTTTTCTAACTTCTAATTTGGGCCAAGATCTTTCTTCTGTGTCTCCCAAGCAATGGGTAAGTGCTACAGCTCTTCTCATAGCACACTGTGGTTATAAAGGTGCCTTCTCTCTTCAGTTGGAAAATTGCCTGAGGAGAAGAATCACCCCTTATTCACCTGTGTGGCCTTCCCACGACTTAACACACAATACAACTACTAGAACGTGGTAATGTCTCAAGGAATACAGCCAGACTAAACTAAAACCTCAATAGGAGAAATAAAAGTAATAGCCAAAATACTTGGTAATGAAAAATGTTCCCATTGTCAGAAAGAGACAATGTATCCCCAATATACTAAAGAAAGTTCAGAATAGAGTTCACGGGTCCTCATGATGGGGAAACTGTAAGAAGAAAACAGAGCTAAGTGGTAATACACTGACATCCCAGAAGATGGGGTTATAACCTCATGGGCTAAAGAGGAGACTGCAGTTTGGGCCGTGGTATTGCAGCCTCAGTGCCCAGCTCCTGCTGGACTCCATTGTCCAGCTGAGGGGAGTGTCCTGTTCTTCCCCATGCTGTTCAGCCTCCAACCAGAATACCGAGCCCTGCGTCTGGATGTTTCACGTTTGCTTGACCATGAGAGAGATGACAACCAGTAGTGGCTGAAGAGCTGAGGGTGTGTGATCTCCAAAACGGGAAGCATCCATGGCCACCCACAAAGAGCGCTGAGACATGAAAGGTCACTTATTTGAGAAAGTGAGATTATTTTCTCACCAGACAGCAGAGGATAAAGCCGACATCGGTGACCAAAAGCTGTAGGGAAGCAAATGACAATCTCCTGTCAAGGACAATTGCCCTGAAAACAAGCCTTGTCCAAAACGTAATGAGCTGATTCACTAAGTAATGAGCATCCATCTCTCGGGGTGTTTGAGAAGAAGCCAGATATCCAGCAGCTGAGGCAGTTTGGGAAGTGGTTACAGCATGAACCAGGTGACCAGGAGGCGACCTTCCAATGTGAATAGTCTAGAATTAGGAAACTACCCTCTTTTCTGGGGACATTCCATTTATTTTCTCAGGTGAAAGTGTAGAGAAACAAAGGAGCTGTCATTCCAGGTCATCAGTTCAGCTAGCACTCAGCAGTGTTTCTTCCACTTAGGAAACCTCACCCTTAGCCTCCCATGTTCTCCAACCACACCCTCTTGCTCTCCCCAGGCTCTGCTCACTACCCACAAATAGAACCTGCTGCAGCAGGCTAGTCTTCAGTCAGCCCTAACTCCCCCAGTCCGGGTGCTATCCGAATTCCTTTGGTGCTGCAGAGGTGTGAGAGTCCTTGGGCCTACACAACTCTGGAAAGCTGCAGGAGTAACTAACCTGCATAGGGGAGCAGTTGGGTCTCTATCAGTTCCCACACAGTCGGAACCATAATCAGAGGGGACTCCTCGAAGGAGGTTAAGCTGTCCTTTTGATTTTTGCTTTAAGCGTTGCTGGGAGGTGAACCTGGGGCCTCCTGTGCACAGGGCAAGCACTTAGCTACAGCTGCCTTCCTTTTCAATTAATAGTCTCCTAGGAGAGAGGGGATTTGGAGAGCTGAGCTCTCCTGAGAACACTAGAATAAGAGAGGAAATGGAAAAATCAGAGTGAACATGTCAGTTTAACTAAATTTAGGTTTACCGAAGTTCTTTACAAAAGAATTTTTCTAGAAGCTGGAGGTAGGCTGGCTCCACGGTTAGGGCTCCCATTCTTCCTTGACTGCTCTTTCTGGCACGGTTCGTTTTCCACGGGTCACCCTGCATGTAAGGCGAGGGACCCCAAAGGATAGTGAATCCATGAGGAAAAGGGGGCTGAAACACTCCATGTTCTCCATGCCCACCTTGGATTTTAACCAGCTCCTTCTACCCGGTTATTGAGGGTGCCCAACCCCTCATCTTAAGGCTATCACTGACATAAGCCACCCATATCCTCCAGGCTTGTTTCCAATCCTATGCCCTGAGCTCCTGCTGTATAGAGGTTTGGAAAGCAGCAGGCCTGAACCACTAAGTTTGACTATACTGCCGTCAAAGCCAGGCCATTTCACTCTGTCCATCCCCACGCTGATTGTCGCCGATCCTCCGCCCCGCCTCCTGAAGACTTTTCCCTGCTCTTTAGGGAGGCCACCCCCCCCCCCAGCTTTCTCCTTCGTTCACTATCCTGCACACCCTGATATATATAGAGGGAACATACTCTCAGGATACTGACCTGTCTGCTTGGCTCTTGATTTAGATCCCTCCTACCTTACTGCCCATTAACTGCCTTCTTCATCTCTGACTTTTGTCCTCAAATCTAGTTTTGTTCCTCTAACTACTTTCAGGATACCTCACCACCTGGTTGTCTGACTCAGAATTCTCCAGATTGAACTTGACATTCATTATAACCCTTACCCCACCCTGCCCCACCCCTGCCCAGCCCAGCCCTGCCCTAACATGCCTGCCCCTCCCCAACCATGTCCAGCCCCCCACCCCCATTCTTCATGTTCTTCCTTTCCTCACTGAGTGATGAGAATAAAGCAGAGGCCAGGAGTCCTCAGATATGTGGCCCCCATGGTCAGACTGCTTGTGAGACTTCTATGATTTGAGTAGAAATATAAAGGAAAGTTCAAGCAGTGGTAAGCTTTGTCTTCTGGTACTTGACCACAAACACATTCAAAATTGGTGTGCCAATTCTAATCAACAGTCTTTCTGGCATAGCCCACGGACACCGGAGATACCAATAATTAGAACAGTTCCTGATATGTGACACTTGAAAATATATTAAGTATATTAAAATTTTTAAAAATATACCAAGTTGCTCAAAGTTCAAGATGAATAAAAATGTAGTTAATCCAGTACTATAAAGAAAAAAAATACAGCTATAGTAGTTTAGAGCATCAGATTTGGGTCTGATCTGAATGATTAGGCTACATTTAAATTGGGTCTTTTTGTTTTGTTTGAGATAGGGTCTTAGATAGACCAGGCTGGCCTCAATAACTTGTTGTGTAGGATTGGTCTGAGTGTCTATTTTCCCACCTGTAAAGTGGGAATAATATTACTATGGGGTTATTAAGATTAAATGTGAGGTAACAGAGAAGATGCTTAGATATAATTAATAGTGACCTGTCTGGAACTCCACAGACGTACTCTGTGTATCACCGGGCTTGGAGAACCCCTCTCACAACTTCAGTTGTGTTATACTGGGATCTGAATCTTGAATAGACATACTCTGCATGTGAGAACAGTTAAGTTCTAAAATCTTCCAATGTATCATTTCATAGTGCGTGGTTCTTGACCTTCCTAATGCTGTGACCCTTTAATATAGTTTCTCATGTTGTGGTGACCCCCGCATGGTAAAATTATTTTCATTACTACTTCATAACTGTAATCTTGCTACTGCTATGGATCGGAATATAAACAATATGATATGTAAAAAATAAAAATAATTTAAAAAAGAAAATATATTAAGTGGGTGAATGTCTATCTTTGACAACAAAGGCACTTAAAACAAACAAACAAACCACTAAACATTAACCATTAAAATCCCTCAAGGTTTAATTTTATGTTTCATGGAAACATCTACTGGATTTTCTGTCAGGGAAATTTTAAAATAGCTGATTTTTACAGGTTTTTCCTTTACTGGTAGACACACTGATTAATAAATTTTGATTAAACTAATACTTTTTTAAAAAGCAGCATAGGTTAGGCATTTTCTGGTCCCGCATGGTAGATGTTAGGATCAGGTCTGAAGCCACTTTGTAAGCCTGGTGGTCAGTAATCAGCACTTGATTTCCTGGACTTAGTAATTAACTGCTCATCTGGCAACATACCACATGGTTAATCATGCCCTGGTTTCCTAAATCTCTGTTTTTAACAAAAGCCTTCATTTCCTGGGCTAAGCTGGGTAACTGAGGCATAAAGCCCGGATTTTCACAGGGATGAGACAGTTCCTGAACAGGTGACTGGAAAAAAGATAACTGCAATTACATCCCATGGAGTCTAGTCATTAGAATTTGATTATAAAAAGAAGGCATTGATGAGATGTTATAGACCGGAAAAATTAAGACTTGTTTTCCCCCATCACTTCTACCACGGTCCTCACATTGGCTTGCAGGAAGACTGGTGCTTGTGGCTACTGATGTCCACACAGGACAGCAAACTTGATTTCAGACCTGTGTTAATCCAATGTACCACTATTGCTCTTCTTAGTTAACCTAAGACTAAGGAAATGTCATAAGTGTATACATTTATATTTTTATACTAATAAATGATGCTTATGAGTATGAAGTATATTAAATATATGAATATATTGGGGCTCTAGGGAAGTCCCAGGTTTTAAAAAACTTTTCTATTTAAAATTGCTGGGACTCAAACCAGGGACAGAGGACTATCTAAGGTCCCTATTTAGCATATCAAAGCAGACCTGGCCACCAGGTTCTCCCAGCATCCTTCAGTCCCTACCTGTTACCAGGTAAGGATGACATAACTTATTCCCTGCCCTAAACTTCTCCAGCCCAGGGGCTGGACTGCCCTCCTCTGAGCCGCCTCTCCCCATAGAATTCTGCTGCTGTTTTGGTTACCCAGCCTTCTTTCTCTACCCTTCACATTTCTGGCTCTTCTCTCCTTTCCACTCTCCTCATGTGGCCAAGCTCAGGGTCATGACTGTTGTGTTTTATAAAAAGAAAAAGAAGGCAGGGATGTGTTTGGTGGAATAAGGTATGGTGTGGGGGAAGGGGTGCCTGTGCAGGCCCACGCTGAGGCGTCCCTTCCCCATGAGGGACCAGCCACAATAGTACAGAATAGAGTTTATTTAGAGTATGGGGAGGGGAGTTGAGGGGTAAAGACAGAAAAACAAGAGAGAGAGAGAGAGAGAGAGAGAGAGAGAGAGAGAGAGAGAGAGAGAGAGAAAGAGAGAGAGAGAGAAGGAGGAGGAGGAGGAGGAGGGAAGGGAAGGGAAGGGAAGGGAAGAGAAGAGAAGAGAGGATGGGGAGGGTAATGGGGAGAGAAGGGACAGAGAAGGAAGAGGGTAAAAAGATAAGAGATATCAGTGAGGAGGGGGCAAGCAGCTCCTTTTAGAGTGAGTCAGGCATACCTGGTTGTTGCCAGGTAACTGTGGGGCAGGGCCTAGGAGGAATGCTAACAATGACTACTTGGGACTCTCCCAAATGTCCCCACCTCAGGCTATAATCTCCCTTTTATCTACAATAAACCTCCTCTACCACACCTACTAGCAGCCTTGTCCTTTCTTCTCATTTATTGATATTTCATTCTAAAAGAAAAGAAAAGTCCTAGGAGGTCAACAAGATGGTGGGGTAGTTGCTGAGAGAAGAGAAAGACTTTCTTCCTTAGAAGTCACTGGTTTGGCCAGGTATGGTGGCTCACATCATTTTTAATCCCAGCAGATTAAAGGCAGAAGCAACAGATCTCTGTCAGTTTGAGGTCAGTCTGGCCTCCAAAGTGAGTCCAGGACAGCCAGGGCTCTGTAGCCCAGAGAAACCGAATTAAATGAGACTATAGAAAGCATCTAACATCTTGCTTGGCAAGAAAGTTAATAGAGTTTAAGGAAGGGGGAAATGGGAGGGAGACGTTAGTGAGTGTCTTGGTTACAAGTCATGCCAAATAGCTTTGGTTTCTTTGCAGGCTTCTTCCTATTCTTGTCAGTGAATAAAAATGAGGACATCCCTGGGCAGTGGTGGTGCATGCCTTTAATCCCAGCACTTGGGAGGCAGAGGCAGGCAGATCTCTGAGTTCGAGGCCTGCCTGGTCTACAGAGTGAGTTCTAGGACAGCCAGGGCCATACAGAGAAAACTTGTCTTGGGAGCGGGGGAAGGACATGACCACTTCAAGGTATGGTTGAGGAGACATTTTATGGTATTTATGAGGGAGAGAACTGTCACAGGCATCAGGAAGAGTCCAGACATGACCAGCAGAATAGATTGGGGCCAAGAGAGGAGAAAGGTGGGGAGAGAGACGAACAAGAGAGGGGACAAGGGAAGGGAAAAGAACCAAGAAGATGAGGAGAAAACCAAGAGAGCAAGAAGAACCAAGAGTACACACAGGAGAGAACAAGACCAACAACACATGGCCAAAATGGTTTGGGTTTTTAGTATATGTGCTGCCAAAGCGAGCATGGCTTGGGTTTTTATAGGAAATGAGAAGCTTGGGAAGAGAAGTCCCTGAGCTGGAGAGGGTTAGGGTAGGGTGCAGGTAAAATGTACCTGGTCTCCAGGACAAGTAGCTAGGGAGAAAGAGCCTAGAGACCTTGCTTTGGTATGTTAATAACACCACTGCTAGCCTTTTTTGTTCAGAATTTCTTTGGTTTTTAACAGTTTAAAAGCCCATCCCAGGGAGAATTGCTTACTTTCTGGCCTCAGTTATTTAAGCTGTAGGGGTAGCCTGGAGGGCTTCAGGAGGGCTGACTAGGTCTCTTTTCCCCAACCTTTGCCTCAGGCTGGTTGTGTTTCTTTACCAGACCTGTTCCTCCACTCAAGAGTGGCCTCTTTTCCTCAATCTTCCTCCAAAGGGCACAGGAACAGGCTCCTCTCCAAGGCTCTTTAGAGGTAGGATGCTGACAGTCTCACTGTTGCTCCTTCAGGTCACCAACAATCCCTGTGGCTTTCTTATAGTCAGTCCACATTATTATCAATAGATATTTATAAAGGGCCTATTGTTGAGTCGTTCTAAGTGGTAGCATTTGCACCCTGTTTGGTACACAGCCATATACTCCTTGACCCGCTAATACAGTGCCCTCTTCCTGTCTCTAATTGGTTTGGCTAATGGGATTCACCATCAAGAAACCATAGGGTGGGGGAAAAAAGTTATTTACCCACCCCACCTCCCAAACCCTGCTAGGCCTTTGTGTGGCAGTTGCTATGTTCCTCTACATGAGACCTTGGTACCTGTCAGAAGCCCCTTCCCAGGGTTCATTTCTTACCCAGTCTTTTATTTTATATCTTTCCAACTCTGTGGATGGAAACAACTTTGTAGTGTAGTTCATTGCTGGGTGCTATGACTGCTCCAGTTTTGCAAAATAATCCTCCCATTAAACACAGTTATTCTTAAAGTGTATCTATCTGTTTCATGCCTGGCTGATAGAGTAGGTTTTAAGACTTATGGCATTATACATAGATTAGAGGGTTTCCCCTCCCCCCCCCATAAAATATATTTTGGTCACATTCTTTTCCTTACCCATCCAACTTTATATTATTTCTCTCAGCCCCCTACCCAAGACCCCCCTAAGAAAAACAAAAATGAAACCACAAAAGTGTTCATCAACTATGTTTCAATTATTTTAAAAACTTATTTCCTTCATCTTTTGAGATTATAATACAATTACATCATTTCTTTTTTTTTGTATTATAGTTTGTTTTTTTTTTAATTTAATTTTATTTTTTTAATTTACATTCCAGATCACTTCCCCTTTCCCGTTTCCTCCCTCCCCGAAAGTCCCATAAGCCCCCTTCCCTCCCTCTTTTCTCCGTTCAACCCCCTCTCATTACTCTGTCCTGGCGTTCCCCTACATCCAGTCTTTCCAGGACCAGGGGTCTCTCCTTCCATCTTTTTAGAAATCTATTGATATGCTGATTGTGTCTAGGGTATTCTGAGATTCTGGGTCAATATCCCCTTATCAGTGACTGCATACCATGTGTGATCTTTTATACCACTCCTGGGCATATACCCAGAGACTTTACCTGCATGCAATAAGGACACATGCTCCACTATATTCATAGCAGCCTTATTTATAATAGCCAGAAGCTGGAAAGAACCCAGATGTCCCTCAACGGAGGAATGGATTCAGAAGATGTGGTATATTCACACAATGGAATACTACTCTGTAATTAAAAACAATGAATTCACGAAATTCCTAGGCAAATGGTCAGAACTTGAAAATTACATCATTTCTATCTTTCCTTTCTCCTTCTGAGACCTCCAGATACCCCTGCCCTCTGCTACTCTCTTTCAAATTGATGGCCCTTTCAGTCTTAATAAGACAAGTAGCAAGGGTTAACGTCTTCTGTTCTTTTCATTTCCTACTTCAACAGTTTTACAAAGTTTAAAGAGCATTAAAAAAAAAAGCCCACTAATTGGTTCTTTGTCTAATTCGGGCAGGGTATGTGGTAGGGAATGAATAAGATGACAGTACAGAGAAGTGAAAAAAATCACAAGAGAGTAATCAAGAATAATCATGAATTGATAACTGACTACAGTCTTCTACCACAGAATGTAGTTATATGAAAAGGTAGCTTTCAGATTTACGCTCCAAGAAAATGTAAGCAGTGCAACTTTATTCTTGAAAATCCAGCAAGTTACTCACTACTCTCATGGCAGGTGATACATGTTTTTTTTAGTTTAAAACTGAAAGACACGGATTGGGGTGAGACCTAAAAATGAGAGCAGAGCACATCCTTCCCCTCTGACCTTCCAAGTGAGAAAGTTACTTGTATACACACCTTCCAGAGACCATCAGCTGGTTACGCCTGGTCATCATTATTTGAGCCACCCATGAAGAATCACAGCATCCTTTAGGAGCCAGCTCTGTGTGGGACACTGTGCTAGGAACTTGGATACGAACACGAATGAACTCCACAGGCAGATTCACAATGACTCTAAATCAAGGCAGACTATGATGGATACAGGAGCAAACCTCTTATGCTGTAAACCCAAGTACCTTGAGAGCAAGGAAACAACCCTGTTACATCCTTTTATCTTACATTAATTCCTCAGACTGAAGTTTAAACCCACTTCTCTTTCATTTCTACAAGAGATGGATAGCCACTATATACTATCTTTCCCACAATTACATCTCAGGGTGTAATTTAACCATGACTTCACCTCTCTGATGTCATTCTTTCTTGCTAATCTCCCTTTGTTATCCCAGTCTTCTACTCCACAAGCCTTAGAACACACAGTTGCTTCCAAAGGCTTAAGTTGCAGCAAACCCTACATTTATTTCAGGGTTATCAAGGGATGTCAGGCAGAGTTTGTTGCAACTATTCATTGTAAGCATGCTTCTCAGTCTTCTTACTGTCAATATTGTACTTTGGACAAATTGGAAGACATTTATTGATTCCAATAAAATCAAACAACATCATAATTTATCAGTGTCTCAAAGTTATGCCTAATGAACCTGAGAGCTAAAATGGTCAGTGTTTGTATAGAGTACTCACTGCACAAAGGTGAGGAATCCCTAGCCTGTAGTAAATCTCAGCAACTTAAACTGTCAGCAGGAAACACCTACAGACTGGAAAAGGGTTTCTTACCTATGTAAGCATACCCACCAGAATACTACATCCTTGACTATCTGCTCAATACAGTCATCCATACTCAAAATAATATCCAGAGAAGGTCATTAGCAAGTGAGTTTAGTGAAAAAATGAAAAAAAAATGAAATGCTCTGAAATTAGAACTCCACAAGGTTGTGTGTGTGGTACACAATGACATTTAGTTAAACAGAGAGGGCATCTATACCAGGTCTGCTAGTCGCCTTTATTTGCAGTTGATGCTCGCTGAAGATGGAGGCTAGCCTTTATCGGTATTATTCTGTGCAGCCATGTGCTTCTTTTATTAGATTCCTACACACCTGTGCTAGGATCTTCACCTTTTACCCTCTCCCCTCCCTCCCAGATAGTTCTTAACTTCTGAGCATTATCAGAAATAGAAAAATCTGTCTCAGAGCCTCCTGTGGTATGCAATATCTGTGAGGAATATGCTTTAATTACAATTATAAGGAGCCAGGAATCAGGATGAGACCAGGTTGTATGTGTGTGTGTGTGTGTGTAATATTATTTCTTACTTGGAATAAGTCCCCCATTTCAGAAATGTTTCGATATCCTGACATGTCTTGTGTAACAATATTGACAATCCCTTTTGGTAATAGTAATTTGAACATTATTGATTAATCATCATCTATTTGAACTATAATTGAACTCTTAGAGTTTTTATTTTTCTGCCTCCTCCCCACCTCCTAATGAGACAACTGCCCCTTGAATGTAGCAATGGCATCTTATACTATAAGGTATTAGCTGGGTCCAGAGCATAACCAGGCATGGGGGACATGCCCACATGAATGACTGCAGGGGAGGAAACATTTCCAGCAGCCTGAGTAAAACCCACCCCTGGCTGGTGATGGTTCTATGGTAAAAGTAAAAAAAAAAAAAAATTAAAAAAAAAGCAAAAAACAAACCAAAACAAAGAAAAACATGAGTTTTCTTCTTCTTCCTCTTCTGCCTCCTCATCTTTTTCCTGTTTTCCTCTTCTTCTTTCTCTTCTTCTTCTCCTCCTCCTTCGTTTGGAACAGTGTTCATGATGCTGGCTCAAACCAGAATCATCTAATTAGGTATTAGGTTTTAATAAACTTCCCCAGTCATTGCACTGTTTAATAGTGGTTTATTAACCAACTTCTCCTAGTAAACTATAAATCCTTGAGGACAGCATGTATCTTTTACATTCATCATTGTATCCTCAGTCTTATGAGATACATAGTATACAGTCCTTGCTTAATGTTTTCTTTTTTTAGTCTTTGAATTAAGTGAAACATCTTTGCTTGCTTATTCAGTGATTTTTAAGCAAAAGGAAAGTGAATGTTTTTGAATAGAATGTCAATAGTGTAGACCCAGCTCCTTTAAAGTTAGCACAGAGCAAGATGTGATGGCTTATGTTTGCAATCTCAGCACTTAAGAGACTGATACAAGAGGATTACCAGGGGTTCAAGGACAGCCTGAGATATGTAACAGATTTGAGGTCAGCATGAACTAAAAGATGCTGGAGAGAGAGGAAAGGAAAGGGATGGAGTAAGGAGGGAGCAGGTAAAGAAGATCAATTTGACAAAGGTTTTAGAACCTGGGAATAGAGGAAATATTATTTTAATGTAAACTATTGTAGTAAACCCTGGAAACAATAGATATTTTGCTGCATGTATGTCTGTGTACCAATTCTGTGCCTCCAGGTCCCAGAATAGGGTATCAGAGCCTCTAGAACTACATTTATAAACAGTTATAAGCTTCCATGTGAGTATTAGGAATTGAATCCATGCCTTCTGGAAGAGCAGACAGTGCTCTTAACCATGGAGCCGTCTTTCTAGGCCCTACTTGCTATGTTTGCATATTTAAATGAATGAGAACTAATCTTAGAATTTTAGTAATTCATTTGTGTAACCTTCCATACCTTACTAGTCAGGGATGTTTCTGTTCTACTGACAAAATTGTTTTCTCCAACATAGCTTCCTGAGTTTGACAGAATAGCTTAGGTAATCACACGCAGTCCTTCAATACTCCACAATAATATTTCTGGAAAGGGAAAGTTTTCATAATTCTTAGCTCACAGAAGATGGCCTTTTCTTTCAGCCTATAAAGAAATAATACAAGTGCCGGGGGAATCTAACAAGATGTTATACATATATAACTTTTGGTCAAGTTTAAAGATGCAATGTTGTAAGCAAAATTTAACGGGCATATCCTTTGCCTGAGTGATTTTACCCATACGGAGAATCTACCTATCCTACTGATACACTCACCCTACCCCCTTTGCTATTTGGACTGAAAAGGCCTTATGCACGAGTGGGTTGGGTTACAGGAGAGAACTTTGAAAGTTTTGATGAGAGTGGGCCTTCTCCTTGAGGGTCATGAGCAGCTGTAGGGGGGTGCTGTAGAACACACTGTCTATGGAATGAGAAGCGGTTTCCTGTCTCAGCGCTGTTTTATTCCCAAAAGAAAGAACATGGATGTCCCCAAATCATTAGCTACAATGAAAATGTGCCCTGCAACCTCCAACGGGAATTCCACATATGACATGTGGCCCACCTTAAGGGAATCTCATGTATAGCATGTGGCTCACCTTAAAACCCTACCCTCACACATCTTTCTAGCACAAGTGCCTCTCCCTTTTCTCTTTCTAACACACAGCTCCCTCCATATGCTTCCAAACTCAGTACCAGGTATATTAGAAATGTTCCTTGCTTTAGAAATGTTCCTCATTAAAAAAAATGTTCTTTATTACTTCACATACATATCTGTATTTTTAAGGGATTATAAATATAATCAGTCCTTTTTTTTTTTAATAAAGGGTTTCATTTTTCCTCTTACATTTCAGGTCAGTGACTTTTTTTCTTCTTTCTTAACCATCCTTCTGGTCTGTCTTTTTTTTTTTTTTTTTAAACCTCTGTATTAATTATCTGTTGTATAAGAAGTCACGACATTCAGGGACTTCTAAAAGTTTGTATTTGTTACCTTACAATTCTTTTGGTTGGGGATCTGGCTTAACTGGACCCTGGCACAGGTTTCACTAGGACTACAGTCTGATCCAAACTTGGGGTTCTGTTCTGGACTCACCTGTTTTAGTTGCTGGCACCACAAATATTCTTGTGGTTGCAGGCTACACAGGGCTTAATTTCTTCAAGGTCAAGAGAAGATTTAGTTTCTGTACATCTCGGATCTCAAGGAAGGCCTACAGTTTCTTTAAAGTATTCACTTGAGTATGTTAGCTTTGTTTTGTTTTTGAGACATAGTCTCATGTAGTCCAGGCTGACCTCGAACTTGCTCTGTACCTAAAGATAACCTTGACCTTCTGATCTTCCTGTCTCTACTTCCCAAATTCTGGAATTATAGGCATGCATCACCACACTTTTTATGTGCTGTTAGGGTGAATCAAACTCTGGGCCTTATTCATGCTAGGCAAGCACTTTACCAACTAATCTACACTCTCCCTTGTCTATCACCAAGCAGCTAGCATTGACTGGGGATGAGAGTACTCATGCTTGAGAGAATTTCTAAGGCCAAGCCTGGAGGAAACTCTCCCTTCTGGGCAGCACTCAGGTGTTTGGGAAGGTTGAGAAATTAGTTTAAGCATGACCCCATGGAAATGCTGTCAGACCCCAACCCTCATTGATGCAAAAGTGAGAGGTCTATTTTCCAGGGAATTGGGGTCGACCTTCAAACAGTCCCTCAAGGTGAGTTACTCAGAAAGAGACCCTGAATGGCTACTGCAAACAGTTTTTATACTTTTTAGGGTCACAGGTTACATCAGTAAGTTTACAGTTCAAACTTATTGGCTAAGCATATTGACCTTTCAATCTATTGGCTAGTAAGCATGATACACATTTGAACTCTACTTGGGACTTTTCAGAGGGTCAGGTGACTATCAGTCAGTACATTCTGAGAATTTTTTACTCAAGAATGTTCCTGTGGGTAGAGAATGGAACTCTGCCTAGCCTTGATCCCAGGCAGGAGGGGGAAGCTGTAAGGAGGATGTGGGACTGGAAAACCCCTCAGGGTCCCTCATTCTCCACTTTTTCTTGTACAAGCTCCAATCCTGTAGCTTGGGGTCTTGGGCTACTAACTCATATTCTTCAGGTCCTGTCCCTCAGTGTCTCATATTGTTGGTGCAGGACCATCAGCTGCACTACTCCTATTCTCTCTTTTATGAAGGCTATAAACTTGTTCAATATGCAGGGTACAAAGGTCAACAATAGCAGGAAAACAATTAGGATCCTAACAAGGTGGATAACCAAGGAGAGGAGTTAAACCAAGACTTGAACCCACCTTGACTCTGTTCTTTTTCTCTCTTCTGCTTGACTAGCCCTTCTCTCTCCTTGGCCATTGAATCTTTACCCCCAGAATGGTCTCCGGTATATGCTTCTGATGTTTCACACCTCCAGGTAGTACAGAAAAGTGGTTGGCCCCCCAACACTGATGGGCCTGCTCCTGGCTTCTCCCATCTTGGGTGCACACATATATGGGGGTTTCTCCCAGGACACTCCTCAACTTTGGGTGTTCGCACCCTAAGCCCCACCCTCCAAGGCCACTTCTGGGACATGGTTTAGATTCACAAGTCCCTTGTCTCCCATATTTGGACAATCCCTCTTCTTGTGTCTCCAGAGTGGGGACACCCCAGGTGTCAAGGCCCACCACTAAATCACAGAGATCAAAGGCAAGGTCTGGCCACCAGATACAATGTGGGTATTCCTCTGTAGCGGACCAAGCCACAACTCCAGTGGCTGAGAGTACCTCCCAAGTCACCCTGGTAGGGTTGTGGGGTCTGCAGAGGCTCAGCGCCAGAAGATACACCATAGCCATCTCATGATTTCTCTGGCCTTGCAGAAGGGGGGTTGCTTGGGTGTCTGGCTGCTATCCAATTGGCATCAGGCACAGGTGCTGGTTTGATGTGAGTTATGTGAACCCAGGAAGTTACTCCATCCACTTTAATGGAGTGTAGTCAACAACACCAGGAACGGCCCTCTCCACTTTGCTTCCAAGTTTTCAGCATGATGCCTCTTAATATATACTCAGTCTCCAACTTGGTACTTGTGTGGAATCTCTGGGGTACCTGTGTTATACAAGGTACTAAGTTTAGGCCACAATTCCTGGTGGGTGATCTGGAAAACTCGCGATCAAGCCATAAGACCCCTGTAAGCCTGAAAAGTCACTCTTGGGGGTAAAGAGCCGGGATCAAGGGGGGGGGGGTGTCCCATACAGGATCTTAAAAGGAGTCAGGTAAAAATGGTAGGGTGTGTTCTAGGCTCAGAACAGGGCCAGGGGAAGGAACACCACCCAGTCAGCACCAGTCTCCAAAGACAATTTAGTTAAGGTCTCTTTTAGGGTTTTGTTCATTCTCTCTACCTGCCCTGATCTTTGGGGACAGTACACACAATGGAGCTTCCAATTAGTCCCCAATATCTCTGCCAATCCCTGACTTAATTCAGAGACAAAAGCAGGACCATTATCTGATCCAATTACCTTGTACTCTGAACCTTGGGAAATTTTCCTCTAATATCTCCTTGGCTATCATGGTAGTTGTTTCCTGCTTGGTGGGGAAAGCCTCAACCCATCCAGAGAAAATATCTACAAACACTAGAAGGTATTTGTAACATGTTTTCCTGGCTTAACTTCTGTAAAATCAACCTCTCAATATACTCCAGGCCATTCTCCCCTAGGTCTTTCTCCCTGTTTACTCTTGACCTCATAAGCATTCATTTGCTGTCATACCTTACACTGTTCTACTATCTGGCCCAAAACCTGAGATTTATTATATATACTTTAGATCCCTTAGCTGCTTGGGCAAGCTTTTTATTCCCTAAATGATTCCATCTGTGTATTTGGTCTAGTAAGTCTTTTGCTTACTTTCTGGGGAGTATAGTTTTTCCTTCTTGTGTGCGCCATTGTCCTTCCTTCTCTAGGTAATAGTTGGTAGGGTGGCTAGCAATCTTAGTCCTTTCTTCTTCTTCCATGTATTTTAAGTGAGGCCATCCCTTAGTCCAGTCCCATTCCCCAGCATGTGTCTCTTGCAGGCCTATAACTGGGATAGGCTCCTACACAGCCACTTCTCAAGCCACTTGATCTGCCTGATTATTGGCCCAAGTCACGGAGTTTCTTCTCTTCTGATGTCCTGGGCAGTGAATAATACTCACAGTTGCCGGCTTCATTAGGGCATCCAAGAGGTCCAAGATTTCCCTCTTTTTTGTTTTTTCTTTTCCCTCTGATGTGAGCAGTGCTCTCTCTTGGTATACAGGCCGGTGGACATGGGCTGTGGCAAAGGCATGTCTATTATCAATGTAGATGTTAATTTTCTTGCCAGCCCCAAGTTCCAAGGCTTTGGTGAGGGCAATTAGCTCTGCTTTCTGTGCCAACATGACGGGGTCTGGGGGTGGTGGTGGTAGAGGTTCAGCCCAGATGACAATTGTGCCATCCACCATGACAGTACCTGCTCGTCTCTGACCTTCATGGAGAAGACTGCTCCTGTCTGTAAACCAGGTAGCCTCAGCTCCCGGCAGGGGTCAGTTGGAGAGGTCTTCCCTCCACCATGGGCTCTCCTTTTGGGCCAGTTAGTTGTGACCTGTCAGGCAGGAAGTGTATCTGGGTCCCCGTCTTGGAGAGTAAGTCTCGCCCCAACAGAGGGTAGGAACAGTCTGGGATGACCACAAATGAATAGGATTCCTGGCCCATCCCTAGGTCCACTGTTCTTTGGGTGGTCCATGAATATATTTTGGTGCCAGTGGCTCCTTGGACTTTTTCTTGGTAACAGGGCCATCGGCTTGGAGGAGGATGGAGTGTTGAGCCCTTGTGTCCACCAAGAATTGAGTGGGTTTTCCCTCCACTCTTAAGAGTTACCCTAGGTTCGGGAAGGGGGTCCAAACCCCGTCCTCCCTAGTCACTGTATTCCCCCAGGACCAATATCTTCGCCGTTTGGGGGCAACTTTTCCCAAGGTCTGGGATTTCCTGCCCCCGGTTTCCATTTGTTAGGGCACTCTCGGGCCCAGTGGCCCTCTCCTTGTAATACGCTCACTGGCCCTTTTCAAGGGGTTTTCTGTCTTTGGTTGGAGTCTCTCTTCTCCCCTAACTACTATAGCCAAAATTCTTTGTAAATTCCTTTCCTGTCGCTTTTACTTTTTTCATCTCCCTTTCATCTTCTTTCTTTCTTTCTTTCTCTTTCTCTGCTCCTTCTCCTCCTCTGTCTCCCTGTAATGGGAACCTGCACTAAATCCCTCAACAGCTTATCCTCTCTTTCTAGCCTCTGAAGCTTTTCCTGACGTCTCTCCTAGCCTGGTCTATAAAATCCATAGTCACAGTGGCTTTGCGCTCCCTGCTGCTGCTGGGGTCGTAGGGTGTGTACTGACAGAATGCCTCCATGAGTCACTCTAGAAAGGCTACGGGTGACTCATCTGGTTCCTGCTTAGCCTCACATACCTTCGTCAAATTGGTGGGTCATCATGCAGCCCCTTGAGACCTGTCAATGGAGACTGATGATAGGCCCCTTATCTTCTGCCATATTAAAATCCCAGTCAGGTCTAGTCAGGGGAAACCCCATTTTTAATGTCAGCCTGGTCAATTGATGGTGCCATTCTTTCTGACTTCCTGCATTATCCTCTCTCACTCTTCAGTCGTGAAGAGCACTCTCACGAGTTGTTGGATATCATCCCAGGTGGACTGATAAGTAAATAAAACAGCCTCAAAGAGATTAATCAGCCCTTGGGGTTATCTGAAAAGGGGGCTGGGGTGTTGTACAAGTCAGCCAAAGAGAAGAGCCAATATTGCATAGCCTGATTGCCCTTATCTAGCGGTCCATATACCCTCAGTGGGAGAAGCACCTTGGTATCAGGGGAGTTTGCTCTCAGATTTTCTGGTCCCTCAATGCTATGAAAAACAGAGGGATAGATTACAAAAGAACACCATGAAACCTTTAGAAATCCAGGTGTGGCTACACTGACCTGTAATGTCTGCACTTTTGAAACTTGGGAGGGCTGAGCCAGGATTCCTGGGAGATTGAGGCTACTCAGAGCTATGCTAAAAAACAAAACAAAACAAAAACAAATCCAAAGCAAAGCAAAACAACAACAACAAAAACCTGAGTTTTCTTGCAAGGTTCTTAAGATTATTCTCAGTATTTTAGTTTCTATCTTTTTCTATCTGGTTTGATAAATTTTCTACATCAGTCCATTTTATTTTCTCATGCTTATTTGGAAATTCCAGCATTCCTTTATATCCTGTCAACAGATACATTTTATACTCCTATACTCATAAGACATTTTTCCCTGCAGCCTGAAAATAAGCTAGCAATTATTTCTACAGAATAAATCTGAGATAGTTCTGCAGACATTTGTTTCTTCCCTCTTTCCTCTACCTTTCCCAGATGAGACCCCAGCAGCACTCCAGGGTCTAGGACTTGCTAGATTATTTAATACTTTAAGTAACTGTAATACAGTGGTCTTTTCAGGCTCCTAGTGCTGTTCTCAAAGTCCCTCTCCAATGCCCCTATCACATACAACTTTTCAGAGATCCGAACATTATGTAAAATTCCATATCTGTGTCTATCAAGCGAGAGTGTTTAAAGTAACAGTCACGATGTGCCAGGCACAGCTGAAGAAGACGACATGTGTCAATTCATTTAGCGTTTACAGCTCCATGAGGCAGCACCGTCATTTTCTCCATCCTACAAGTAAAGAAACAAAAGCAAAGCAAAAAGAGCAAGTCCACAGAGTCAGGATCAGAAAGAGGGAGCACCAGGTTCAGATCCCAAGACTGTCCTAACTAGTGTTCTCAACTTGTGGGTCGCGACCCCTTGGGGTCACATATAGGATATACTGTATATCAGATATTTACATCATGATCCATAACAGTAGCGAAATTACAGTTATGAAGTAGTGACAAAATAATTTTATGGTTGGAGGTCACCACATGAGAAAGTGTTTTAAAGGGTCACAGCACGAGGAAGGTGACGAAACATTGGTTCTCAGAGTCCCATGCATCAGCACCATGGGCAGCACCTGCAAGGTTCTTCCAAATCCAGACTCTGAGCTCCATTCTGAACTGCTGAATTCTGCATTTTAACAAGATCCTTGGGTGAGCAAATGCACATGGAAGTTCAGATCTCCTGCTCTATAGTGTACAGGGAGTGAGCATAGTCTACACACTCAAACATACTCATACACACAGACACACAGACACACACACACAGACACACACATACATAGACACAGACACACACCCACACCCACACACAGACACCCACACACAGACACACACACATAGACACACATAGACATACAGACACACACACACACACACACACACACACACACACACACTATGCTCTGAATTCATGTCTGCTCACCTTTGCCTACGCAGTTAAAAGAATGAAAACGTAGAACAGGCTTCATGGGCTGCTCGTAATTATCTACACTGCCAATATTTTTTTTCTTTTGCATGTAGCTTTCATTTCCCCACTTAAAAATTATGTAAGTCTTTCTCTTTATCCTTAAAATTCAGAAATTTGAGCAAAACCTGCCTTCATGTGTTTATTTTTTCATCTATTATTAATGAAGTTACTGAGCCCTTTCAGTTTGTAAACTTGGGTTTTTTTTTTCTTCATCTCAGGCAAATGTTCTTCTCATTTGTTTAATTATTGCTTCTTCCCCATCTATTCTTTTATCTCCTCTAGAACTGCTATCATTCGCTAGTTACGTGTCCTTGGTGCACCTTCCAAGTCTCTCACCTCTTCTCTAATGGTTCGCTTCTCAGCTTTTGTCTTTCTTTTCAGATAACACCTCAATATGACTATGACTCAATGTGCCATTTATAAATCTCTTTTGATTCATTTACTGAATTGTTCAAATGTTCAGAGCGTGTGACAGAGAATGAGTCCCTTCATTTCCTTAATGCACGTTCCCTGATCAAATTTTCATCTGCCCCTCAGATTGGCTGCGCAGAGTTTGGATTTTTGAGACCTATGGTGTCTCCCTGTCTCTGAGGCTTCCATCACTCTGTAAATGTATTTGTTGTCTTGTTCTCTTCCTCAGCTCTTGTCAGGATGCTGCAGTAGCCTATGAGGCAGTGGCCCTGCAAGTAATAGACAGTGGAGTTGACTTGCCTGTGAGGTCGCATTGAAGACACTACCAGGCTTCAGGCCCCTCTGGGTCACCAGGAGGTGATGCCTCTTGCCCTAGAATGTCACCATTTTTTTTTTGTCTTGGGTTGCCCACTGTGTCTCTTGAGAGTACAGGAGGCAAATATGTTTATGTAGACTGAGGTCATTGCCCCTAAAGACCACAACTGAAACCAAGCTCTTTAAAGGATTCCTTCATCTTTGCAAAGCTCCCAGGGTTGGGGACTGTAGTTAGAAGGATTCTCCAACTGGCCTCCTCCATCAACAGTATAACAAGTACAAAATGCTGTACAGTCATTGAAAATATAGGGTAATGTTTTTTACGTATTATGTTTGTAATGTTGTCTATTATGTGGAGTACAATAGAAAAACAGGGGAAATATCATGAAATAAACCTATAGTATCATTTTAGGAATATTAAATGTGCCAGGCAGTGGTGGCACATGCCTTTAATCCCAGCCCTTGGGAGGCAGAGGCAGGCGGATTGCTGAGTTCGAGGCCAACCTGGTCTACAGAGTGAGTTCTAGGACAGCCAGTGCTACACAGAGAAACCCTGTCTCGAAAAGTCAAAAAAAAAGGAATATTAAATGTATAAATGTGTGTGTACATACGCACTCATAAAAATAGCTTTGGTTAATGTGAGCAAAAATTCAAGCATGATAATTGTTTATTTGGATCAATACTGACATATTTAATGAGCTTATAGCAAATATTAGATGATCAAGATGTAGAAAAGGAATGGACAGAGGTCCTGGGCAACATCAAGGTGTTTGCAGCAACAGTATACAGACTCTCTCTCTCTCTCTGCCTCTCTCTGTGTGTCTCTCTGTCTGTCTCTGTCTCTCTGTCTGTCTCTGTCTGTCTCTGTCTCTCTCTCTCACTGTGTGTGTGTGTGTGTGTGTATGTGTATAGTTATGTATACCCTCATTAGGCTTTGAACTCATAATCCTCCTGCCTCAGCCTCCCAAGAAGATTACAATTACCACACCTCAGTTCCCGAAGATCTCTTTAGACTATCACCATTTACGTGGCTCAATAGCCATGTCTGAGTCCCTGTACTGGAGAGAATATGGCCATATTGATTTGGATCTATTGTCTGTTCTTACATCAATCGATTTACCCCCAAAAGGTTAAATAGTTCCAAAGTTTTCTAAGATTGGCAAAGATAATATTAATATTATTGGAGACATGGGCAGCAGTAATTACACAGGGATCCATACATTTTCTCCCCTCTCCTCCACATACTCGAAAACCCATCAAACTGCTACTTATAAAAAGTAGAAATTGTACAGACATAAGTAAAAGAATAGATTAAAATAATAAAAGAAATGTTCTCTCTTTTTGCCGTTGTTTGAAACCCTCTAATACTCTTGGACTTTTCATGGTAAACTTGATTGATGGATGGATTATATTGGAATCACACCCAGGGCTTTGCACATTCTGGGCATTCTTATGCTCTACCGCTAAGCTACACCCCAGTCCCTCTGATGAACATTTTCACTATGTTGCTGCTAACTATGAAGAATGATATTCAGCTCACATCCACATATGTGGCACCACAGGCAAGATCTGTTGGAGCTGCCAGTCTCACTTTCCCAGGCTATTCTCTACGTAGGTGATGGCAGTACCATGATGACCCAACCCAAGCAACAGACATAATGAGCAATGCTGTGGAGGAGAACTGACCGGAGACAGAGTACCTGTTCATAATCTAATTCTACCTTACCTTGTCCTCTCAGAAGAGGATAATATTTCTACTTTCTTTTCACAGTTTATCCATGCAGCCTCTAACATCATACAGATTAACTCTGTGGCCCCAGTGAGAGTAAGTCAATAGATGTAAAGTATCTCATGGAATATATTAGTCTGCTAGAGATTCCACAGCAGCATATCACAGACTGGGTGATTAAACAGTATTTCTGCTTAGTTATTATTGGGGTTCATTCCTCTTGGAGCTTCTCTTCCTGACTTGCACATGGCTGCTTTCCCACGGAGGCCTTCTTTGTATGTGTGTTCCTTCTGTCTGCTTTAGGACATGCATTTGTTTGCTTGTTTGTTTTTGAGACAAAGTCTCTGGTATTCCAGGGTTTCTAAGTAGTCAAGGATAGTCTTGAATTTCTGATTCTCTGGCCTCATGAATGATGCTATTACAAGTGTGTGCCACCATACTTGGTTTAGATTGAGAATCAAACCCAGGGTCTCCTGTATGCTAAATAAGTACTCCACTAACTTGGCTACATGCCTACCTCACTCTCTTTAGAGTAACAAGTCATCTCTAGAACAGGGCCCATCTAGATCACATTTTTATTTATTTATGCATTGATATTTCTGAAGTATGTCTTAATATTCTTCTCACTTCTCCCTCCACGACTCTCTTTCATAAAAGGAAGAGAATTATGCTCCTCCCCTGAAGGCAGACTACTGTATAAATTATTTTTTATTCTTTTCTCTAAGAGATTTATCTATTATCTTCCACTTAACGTTCAATCATTTGTGTCAGTATTTTCTTGTGGCTATTTTTCCTACACTTCGATTTGTAATTCAACATTTCTTTGTTTGCATGACTGGTTTGGCTTTGACCATGTTGCAGCTCTTTTAGCCCATTCTTGTGTAATTTTGACAAACCTGATTCAGTTGGTTGGTTGAAGTGCTTCCTTACTTTCTGCAACCAGATGTGCAGGTTCAACATTTATACTCCTTGTTCTGGTCATAGAATCATCCATTTCAGCAAAGAGGCTTCATGTCTTTTATTGGAAAATCATTTAGAACCACACACACACAAACACACACACACCATGCTCTTGGTGGTAGTTGTGGTCAGAAGAGGCTGGTAGAACAGGAGTTACCTATAGCTGTAAGCCATCATGTACATACCAGGAACTTAATCTGAGTCTTCTGCAAAATCAAGCCAGGGCTCTTAGCCACTGAGTCATCTCTGCATCCTGTTCCACCTTTAAAGTATAACGAACAATTCTCCAGCATATTTTCCCATCCCTGTCTAAGCCACAGACTCTCCCAAAATTGGGTCTTGACCCTTAGCTATTAGGCTTCTTCTATACACATGTATCATAGGAGCTCCACTTTTCCAATCGTCTGTCCAAGTTTAGATATTTAGAACTTTCATTGTCATGCAATTTCCTATTTTAGAACACTAATAAATTAATAGATTAATTTTGAAAAAAAACCCTAAGGTATAAGTAAGAAAATTGGACATTGTAGAAATCCATGACTATTTGCCATCAAATTTCTCCAGATTTCTTGTGAGATGCAAGCATCCCACCATTCCACACATGGCTCCTTGGATTGTATGGGGGAGGGGAATTGATCTCACTAATAAGTAGAGCTCAAGAACTTCTCACACCACAATCCTTTAAGATGTTATATAAGTAAGCTGTGTAACTCCTATTCTCAGTAGACTAAAGATCTTAAATTTGAGGATAGCCTGGACTACATCTCGAATTTCAGGTCAACAGGGACTACATAGTAAAACCCTATCTAAAAATAAATGTTGTGTTGAAAGTTGTTCCATTACAGCAAGGTTAGTCAATGAAAGGTGTGGGTACTGATTAGGTAGCTCTACAGTAGCCTCTCCCTGTCACGGTATACATTTTCCAACAGCATCCCACATGGCCTAGAGATCTTTATGTGACTTTTCTGTGAAACTCCCGCAGAAATGGTTGTCTGTACTCTGACCTCCAGCACCTTTCTTTTTTCGCCTGCCATCTTCATCTTTAGTCAGGAAACAATCCTTTCCTGTGGACCACCACTAGGCTTTTCCAGTCTTGCTCATTTCCCTTCAGCCTTTCTTATGTTACAGCCTAGCTCCCTCATTTTGATAACCAAGGATCCTACATCTTTCATGGAACTTCAGCAGATGACACAGCATTAGGAAATATATTCCAGGAAATTTCCCTTATTAAAAAGCAAAAACCAAATTCAAACCAAACTAAACAAACAAACAAATGAATGAATGAACAAAACATGAGGTAGAAACAAAAGATGAAAATAGCATCTTCCACTTTCAGGGCAAACTCCTTTTCTTATCAAGACCTATGTGGGTAGAATCGCGCATGAAGGATAATATATAGTATTTGAAGTCATCAGAATTGGATTTGGGTCTCACTCGCTCACTGACTGTGATATTGGACAAATTCTGGGCCTCTCTAAAACTAAATATCCATTTCTAAATATATATTTCACAATAAGATATTGCTATTGCATTTAGAATAACATCTCCATATCTCTGGGGCATCTGCAAAGTTGTTTTCTTTTTTTTTTTTAATAATATAAAACCTAGTAGTTTTCTCCCTTGTTTCCTTCCTACTAGAATCTATGTATGTGGCAGAGAATTTCCTTTGGATTACTCAAGCTGTCTTCCTCCCTGTAACCAGTTATTCGTTTGAGACTGTTGAACAGGAGCGATGGCATGTTTCTTCCTTCTCTCTTTTTAAAAAATATTATAATCTTCTACACATCTACACAGGTTTTTTGTTTTGTTTTGTTTTTTACTTTTACTGATTCTTTGTGAATTTTACACCATGCACCCAATCCCACTCATCTTCTCCTCTCCTTATTCTCGCCCTCCACCCTTGCCAACTCCCCTCAACATTGGAAAAATATCATTGTGGAAGCTGTAGTGTGTCACAGTGTGTCCCACGGTATACCCTTTCGTCCACATGTTTTTGCCTGTAAATATTCACTGTTACCCTGTGTCATGGAGAACCTGTACTTTTGGATCTGTAGGACTTCCCCCTTCACGCACTCCAGCAGTTCATCAGTAGGGTAGATGTTGGGGTAGGTCAATTCAAAGCCCTGGATCTTGGCCTAGGAGATATTTGAACTTGTCAGCCCAGCAGCTCTCTAGCTCTCATGCCCTTGGGGCCAGCTTACCTGAACCCTTCCCTAAATCCAGCTACCAGGGCCAGCTCTGCCTTGCTGCCCAGGTAGGTGAGGTGCAGGGACTGCTTTCCAGAGTGGTGCAGCTGGGGTGGGACATAACCAGTTCTACTGCTTTCATGATCCCAGGTCCAGCATTCCTGCCTGCCATGGATGGCAAGGGATTAGGGAGGGAGGAGGCCATCTCTTTCTCTTCCAAGCCACCAACTGACAAGAGGCAGGCCAGCTCTCCAGTACTCATACCCTCAGGGCTGGCTCACCCACAACCCCTATGTCTAGGACCAGTTTTATTGTGAGGCCCAGGTGAGGGGCAGGACATCTCTCCCACTCTGATTACCTGGGGGCCAGCTTTCTTGCCTGCCATTGGTGGCAAGAGGCTGCGGTGGGTGGGTATTTCTCTCCCTTGTCCATGTTACCACATGGCAGTCAAGTTGCAGTGAGCTAGCTCTCCCACACTCACACCCTTGGGGCAGCTCACCCATAACCCCACTGTAAGGACCAGCTCTACTGTGCTGCCCTGGTGAGATGCAGAGCTTGCTCTCCTGTTCTTATGACCCCATTGGGGCCAACTCTCCTGTCTGCCTCCAGTGGTGAGGGCAAAAGAGAGGGAAGATGATCTCCTCACCCATGGGAGTGGCACGTTCCTAATATGTTCATTTTAGGAATGTGGAAAGTATGATCCACAGGGTTGCAGTGACTTTACCAAGGTCAAGACAGAAGACTAGATTGCCATTTCAGGATTCTCCCAATTTATTCATGTAATATTTACTGAGGACTGGCCATGTGTCCCGCGCTACATTAGGCCTTAACTGTAAAGCTAGAGAAGGTTTAGACTTAGTACTGTAGAAGAGATAAACACACTTTCACAAACTATAACAGCATGTGATCGGTGCTAATTTCCCTCTTGTTGTAGAAATTTTAAAGCCTAGAGCTGCATCTGCACCAGAATATGAATGTGGAAATCAATGGGTGCTGACTGAAGTGGCTTTAGAAAGCGTCAGCCTGAATCCTAATGGATGGGAAATGACTTCTTGCAGACATTCCTCTTACCTAAAGACTTATTCAGTCATCCATTTAATCTCTCTCCAAACACATTTACAGAAGACCTACTAAATGCACAGCACCATGCTTGCAACTGGGATAGAAAGATGAAAATAAGATTGCTGCCTAAAATCCAGGAAGGAAGTACACTCTGACAGCTTTCTGCACCTCGAGTGTTCACGGATTTTAAAGAGATCATAGGGATAATCTAAAGTTGATTCTGTCAGATGCCTGTACTTTTAAAAACTCGTACCATCATTAAAACAGCATTATGTGAAATGTGCCCTTTCAATAGACAGGACTCCTGTTCTTGGGAATGCAGGAGGATTTGGAAGTGATTTTTACACTTTAGTTAAGATTCCTATTCACTCTTTGGCTATCGTGACTAAGCAGTCAGAGTCTCCATGGTTAAGAATTGATTTCTAACACATGTCCACATTATTGCAGTGGATTTTCAAATCACAAGTTGCTTTCTGACCCTGAAATAAAACTATAAGCTTTATATATTATATAATTAATAAAATATACATATATTTACATATAACTTTTCACTGAGTCATAGAAATTCAACGAGTTCACCACTGTTACAATGCAATTGCAAAGCTGTCAAATTAAAGTCACAACAAAATCGATATCTATTAGTGGGGTTGTCTCTCAGTTTTCTCTGCATCCTCTCAACCACTGAGTCTTAAAATAAGCCAGCCTCCAGAATGGAAAGGTGTTACGGTCAGCACACGACAGAACTGATGGCTTAATCAATTCTTGCTTGTTAGCATTATCTTTAGGGCCCAGATAAACATTATTTATTCATTTTTTACTTGGAACCAGCTTCATGGAACTTTACCAAAGGGATGAGACACTGCTTTATTTCTATAAATATCTGCTGGTGGTGGGCATAACAGAGAGGAGACAAGTGTTGCTTTCAGCAGTTGGCAATGATGTCAGTTATTATCATACTTTGAAGGAAGGAGGTAGGGAGAGTAATAAATGCTTGTGGATGTCTTCCTCCAAGCCTTACTAGAACTTCTCTTTCCCCATCTCTCAGTCTTACAGTAAGTCAGAAAGAAGAAAAGGAGCCTGGATCCTTTTCTAGATTTTGTTTAGAAATTTAGAGGCCTGAGATGGATGGAGTAACTGTCAAAACAATTTGTGACAGGAAAAACTCTTTTTAGATTTCAGTGTCCCAATATACTGTGAATGCCATCTAACCTGAGTTATGGATTCAAGTCACAATGCCTTTCGACTGTAAGGGACTGTCGCAGGACACTTCATGCACAGACTTCGGTATGAGAAACTGGTGTTTGTTAACAATAATGACTTTCCCAGGGAGACTCGATCAGGGGAAACGCTTTAAGTAAATGCTCTGAGGAATGGCTTGGATCCGTTGCTTGTTAAAAACATCCCTCCCTAAAGGTCAGATGCACTTTACTGTAAAGTGTAAGAAGTTATTTACATAAGGTGGTTCAAAGTGGGGAAGTATGACATAGGTCATTGTCTTTCCTCCAATTTAATCTGTGAAGTCAAACTCTGTCAATGGTACCAACATTATAGAAACAGAATGGGAAATTATTGGAATTTACTAATATACCTTGTTCATCTCTTCTTATTGTTTAGAAGTAATATAAATCAATTAATATCATCCACCTTATCAAATACAAATTTAGGTACACTTTCTCAACTTTTATCTCTAATTCTCTTCTCTCCACTTTCCTGTTTCTTTAATTTTCACCACACTTTCTAGATAAGAGGCTCTCTGTGTGCAATACAGGAAGACATTTCATTGGCATGTATGGAGTTTTACAGTATTCCCCTAACAACTGCTAGTGTAATACTTTGATTTGTATTAAGGTAACACAGAAAAATTAGTTCGAATGAAGAGATTAGAGTCTGAGGCAGCAGCATTGGAAGGATTCATGTACTATCCAAAGAGGCCTCCTACTCTGAGTACCTGTGAAGCTGACTTTGGAGAGAAACTGCTGTCACAAATGCTATGGTCCTGACAGGTTGATTTCTGAAAGTTTGGATCCATGGCCCATAAAATGTTTTGTTTTGTTTTGTTTTTCAAATGGAACTATTTCATCATTTATTATAGCAAGTCACTGGGGTCTCATTGCTACTGCAATTTTCAGATGTGAATATGCAGGTTCTCTGTATCCTCTGCATCCTGAATAATTAAAAAGAAAATAACACTTTCTTAGTACCTTTCTATTTTTCTCTCAGTAAAGATTTTATACTGGAGTTAAAGTTACCCTTGCACCTATTTATGCCAGACATTCACATGGGGCCTCTGAGCAAGACACAGCAACTCTCCACCCCATGCCCAGGCCTCTTCAATGGCCTTGGTCAGCTCCATTCTTTGCAAAGCTTCCTGCTATATCAGCTCCAGGTCCTGGGCCTCTCTTGTGTCCGTTGCCACACAAAGCCAAAGTCTGTTAATTCATTGGAGGAATGACATCACTTAGCCCATCAGAATTGGGAATTCTGTTGGAAAGGAACTTGCCTAGATGTAGCACAGAGATCCAAGTGTTCCCAACCAGAAATCCCTTTGACAACTTTGGGACAAGCTAACTCTGTCTTCTATATACATTATAATCCTTATTCTCTATTCAACTGAGGTCATAGTATGAGTTTCAGCCAGTGAAATGTAAGCATGGTATGTGCTGTTTTCTAGTTTGGGCCAAAACAAAAACAAAAAACAAACAAACAAAAAACTCTTTCAAATAATAGGACTTTCAGTGTCCACTTGCTTGAAGCCTAGAGCCTCAGAGTAGCCACAGCTTGATCAGAGACACAGAAAGGAAAATGAGTAAGCTGGGTGTGGCACACGCCTGCAATCCCAGCACCACCCAGGCTAAGTCAGGAACCACCTTGAGTTTGAGGCAAGCCTGAGCTACATTGCAAGATCCTGTCCCAAGAAACAAAGCTAGGCTGGTGAGATGGTTTAGCAGGTAAAGGTGACTAAGCCAAGCTGGACAACCTGAGTTCACACAGTAAGACCAAGACCTACTCGATAGAAGGAGAGAACTCCTGCAAGGTGTTTGCTAGACTTCACCTGTATGATGCACACACACACAAACACACACACACACACACACACACACACACACACACACACAAAACCTGGCAGAAATACTAGTGGAGAACATTCAGCTAAGAATACAGTGTGAGGGGACTGGAGAGGATAGCTCAGCGGTTAAGAGCACTGCTCTTCAGAAGGTCCTGAGTTCAAATCCCAACAACCACATGGTGGCTCACAACCATCCGTAATGAGATCTGATGCCCTCTTCTGGAGTGTCTGAAGACAGCTACAGTGTACTTACTTACATATAAATAAATAAGTTTTAAAAAAAAATACAGTGTGAGCAAGAAAGACACTTTACTTTAGCTGAATTAAGCCAAATATGTTTTTATTTAGAATAGGATTTTTAATGTATTCTTGGGCAATTTCATAAATATAAACAATGTATCTTGAATCATAGTTACCCTCTGCTCTCCATTTCCATTCCCCTAAAGCACCCCCAACATCTTCCCCCCACCCCTCATTTTTTTCCAGTTTGCTTTGGCTTTGTTTTCTTCTGTAACACACTGAGCACAGTTACCACTGCCTGCATTGTTGGATTGCTCTCCTATGGAAGACTGAAACTACAGTGAGTGAGTGAGTGAGTGAGTGAGTGAGTGTAGGAGGCATGCCGTGTCCAGACAACAGTGTTTCACAGCACCTCTCCCATCTTCCTGTACTTACACTTTTTCACCCCTTCCATGATGCTCCGTAAGTCCTTGGGGAGGTTGACTTCAATCTCCTACTTAGGACTAAGTGCTTAATAGTCACTTATTCTTAGCACTGTGACCAGTTATAAGTATCTGCATCAACAGCTGACCACTGCAGAGAGAAGTTTCTCTTAAGCCAGATTTTGAGGTAGATTTGTTATGACAGCTAACCATCGCCTTAACTAATATTCATCTCACATGACCTCTTAAGAATACATTTTAGTCACCTATTTTCTATTGCCACCAATGACATGGTAAAGCAGATATGAAATGCTAAATTTAGCTAGCTTACTTTATGGCCAGAATTGCCACCTTCTAGTGCTTTCTTTGTAATATCTCCAAACCATAAATGTAGACACAGTTCTTTTTTATTAATTGAAAATAATTTGTATAAAATGTATTCTGAATTCTGATCACTGTTTCCACTCTATCATCTCCTGCTAGGTCTTCCCCACCTCATGGCCCATCCAGCTCCATGCCTTCTCTCTCTCTCTCTCTCTCTCTCTCTCTCTCTCTCTCTCCCCCCTCCCTCTCCCTCTCCTCTCCCTCCCCTCTCCCTCTCTCTCTTTAGAAAAAAAAATAGGCAAACAAAAACCAAACAAACTGGAATTTTTTTTTAAAAAGAAAATGTATGAGAAACACACACACACATACATACACACACACCATAAAAATGCAAAATTAGAAACCATAATATACAAGCAAAATAAATTGAAAAATATTCAACCAAAGCCATATAAGATAAAAACAAACAAACAAAAAACTCCTACTAGTTATACTTACTCAAATTTAAGCTCCATTTAGCATTTTATTTCTTTAAATGTTCCTTGAGGTCATTTTGTCTTAAGCCTTCTCATGTCTCACTTTATACACAGGGCAATGAGTTTTAAAACTCTGATAGTTTCCAAAGGAGAAATATCAACCATCCTGGGCTCCTCTCCTGATCTAAGGCTTCATATATACAACTTCATCAACTCCAGATTAAACATTGGTCTTCATTTGTTTATGCCATGACACTTCAACCTCAAATTTTCCAAAGGCAAACTTGTTATTTTCCCTCCCCATATCCCAAAAACTATTATGATGGTTAACTTTAATGGTCAGATTGATATAATCTAGATGGTTTTAATGAAGGACTGTCTATATTGGATTGGCCTGTAGGCAGTCTGCAGAGTTTTGCCTTAATTAAGGTAACTAGTAGGGAAGAACCACAAACTTTGGAGGCATCATCCCCTAGGCTGGGGGTCTTAAGCTATGTGAGAATGAAAGACACACTGAGCTTACCTGCACCTATTTCTCTCTTCTGACTTGGGGATGGGATGTGATAAGCTGTTTCACCTTCCAGACACTAGTTTCCCAGCTACAATAAGCTATAACCTGAATTATAAACTGAAATAAACCCTTCCTTCCCTAAATTGATTTTTTGTCAGGGTGTTTTAGCACAGTAACAAAAATGAAACTAGAACAACTTCCCTCTGCAGTTTATTAGTGTCAACAGAAACCCTTTCCATCTCCTTGGAGCCTTGGCTCAGACCTCAGGAGCCATTCTTGATTTTTTTTTTTTTTTTAGCTCCCTCAACCCTTACATAATTCCTTCCATCAGCAAATCTGGCAGATTCTCTTCTAAATGAATCTCTGATTTGCTTACCTATTTCAACTTCTGTTGCCACGTTTCTAGGCTAATACAATACACTATTGTTTCTTGTCTTGAATAGCTCAATAGCTTCCTACCTAGCCTTAAAGCTATCACTCCTTCCAGTACTGATACATTATCCACATAGCTACCCATGAAAGTGTGAGGAACATGAGTCCTGTCCCAAATATATCATATGATTACTTTCTGTGTTAGTTACTTTTCTATTGCTGTGACAAAGCTTTGTGATACAGAGGAGACACAGCAAGGCAGTGGACCAGGACATGTCTATGGTGGCAGGAAGTTGCTTGCTCACATTTCCATATATCAGAAAACATCAAGGAGAATGCTGGCATTCATCTGGGTTACTTTCCCCCTTTCTATTCAGTCCAGGACCTCAGACTATGGAATAGTAGGTCTTCTGTATTCAGTTAATCCTCTCTGGAAGTATGCTCTATGACATACCCAGAGGTGTGTCTCCTAGAGAATTCCAAAACCCATACTTGTTCACAATGAAGATTAAACATTGCACCTAGGCACTAGACTTATTTCCAACCATGCAAATAAATCAATTGATCAAAATTTAAAATCTTTCTGATGGCCCCTGTGATTGATTGATTTATAGTAGTTTTATTATGATGGCTCTTGAATATTTGTAAAACTATGTATAATTGCATAATGATAGACCTCATCGTACTGGCTGGTTTTGTGTGTCAACTTGACACAAGCTGGAGTTATCACAGAGAAAGGAGCTTCAGTTGGGGAAGTGCCTCCATGATATCCAACTGTGGGGCATTTTCTCAATTAGTGATCAAGGACGGAGGGCCCCTTGTGGGTGGTACCATCCCTGGGCTGGTAGTCTTGGGCTCTATAAGAGAGAAGGCTGAGCAAGCCAGAGGAAGCAAGCCAGTAAGAAACATCCCTGCATGGTCTATGCATCAGCGCCTGTTTCCTGACCTGCTTGAGTTCCAGTCCTGACTTCCTTTAGTGATGAACAGCAGTGTGGAAGTGTAAGCTGAATAAATCCTTTCCTCCCCAACTTGCTTCTTGATCATGATGTTTGTGCAGGAATAGAAACCCTGACTAAGACACTCATGTTACTATAAACCAAAACAAATGAAAAACAATGATTTCAAACCTGATAGAAATTCAGTTTTCCAGCAGTTACTTAACATGATGCCTGAACTGCTTCTCACCATGGCCATCTTATTACCTGCTATAGGCGGGCACAATCTCTGGCTTGCTTTGTTATCTTGTAGGATTGAATTTTTCCACTTTCACTAATAAGGTGGACTTCCTTGGTACCATATATTCCTGTATTCAATGTTTAGATCACTATTGATTCAAAAACATGCAAAGTTTTTGTAGAAAAGTACCCTACCCAGAAGATGCTCTCATGAGTTTCTCTCTGAAGAATAATTCTATAATCCATAGATGGATTTGATAACTTGCCCAAATTAATTATTTTTGTGGATGCTCCATTATTAAACAGAAAGCCACTGGGTACCTAGCAGATGTGTTAGTTATCATCAGTATTCTTTTAGTAAAAGAATGCCCCAGGTGAGCAGTCTTTGTTGAGGAGCCTGGCCTCTGGGTTGATGGGATGTGCGCATTTAACCCCTGTTTCCTGTACTGTTGACTAAAGAACCTTTGGTTCCCCTTGCTGCAAGGCATCTTTTTTTTAAAAAAAAATATTTATTTATGTAGTACACTGTAGCTGTCTTCAGACACCCCAGAAGAGGGCATCAGATCTCACTATGGAAGGTTGTGAGCCACCATGTGCTTGCTGGGATTTGAACTCAGGACCTCCAGAAGAGCAGTCAGTGCCCTTAACCGCTGAGCCATCTCTTCAGCCCTGCTGCAAGGCATCTTGGGCAATGTGCTTTGCTTCTGAAGGGAGTCATCAATGTGCTTGACCAGCTCAGCCTTTTGGGTTTTCATTCTCATATTGGCAGTCTAGTTTGTGTGTGTGAGTGTGTGTGTGTGTGTGTGTCTGTCTGTCTGTCTGTCTGTCTGTCTTGGGGGTGAGTCTCTTGAGAACTGAAGTAATATAAGTCCAAGACCAACACCTCACCACTTCTCAGAGGAAATAACGACATTGACTATTATTAGGGGAATTAAACAAGACAGTGTTCGAGAAGTGCTCAGACTTAATGGAGCGATCATGTCTCTAACCTTAGGCTGAAATTGTTGTTGTTTGTTTGGTATCATGGGATGAGGGTATAAGACTAGATTCTTGCCTTTGTAGAAACTTTAAATCTTTGAAAAAGTGTTGGTTAAGGCAAAGATCCACTGGGTTTGGCTCAGGTTTTACATTTTTAGAGGAAGAGGAAGAGGAAGAGTGGAGAATTACTACAGTATCCAATGATTCCTAACATAACCCTTTTCGTCAGCTGAGGCAGCTCTCTCTGGTCTTGCAGCATACTCTTTAGAATTGACAGTGATTTCCCAAGGGCCTAGAGCACATTTAAGGATCCCGGGCAATAATATTTATGGAATCACAATGCATATAAAAAGCTCTGGAAACAAGAAGCCTCCACCTTACACTTCAACAGTGAGGTTTTTGCATTATTGTTACAACAATTGGGAAATATATACAAACATGGTCGATAAAGAGGTGGCCTAACTTGGTTAAGCCCTATCTCAGTATTTTGTAATTAGCCCTTCCCCCTGAACACTATGACCTGGTACTATTTATAACCTTCTAAGGAAGCCAATTTTTCCATGACTCACACAGGTGTTATAGTTGTAAACATGTTAATTCCTCCCTTTTTCTTTCTTTTTGGGGGTTTTGTTTTGTTTTATTGAGACGTGTCTCACTATGTAGCCCAGGCTGGTCTCAAATTCCAAACCCTTCAGGTGCAGCCACACCTGCTGGGATTACCGGCACGAGCCGCTAAATATCTGGTACATGTTTTCATTTTGATGTGTGACTCTTAGTGTATTCGCTAACACACTCTAAGAGCAAACAGCAAGGATACACAAAATGAAGAAAACTATCTCCTCTTCCCTGGAATTTGGTGTGGTTGAACTTTCCAGAATGTGTTCTCAGTCATGTTCAAATGCCCAGTTTTGTGGTTTGCAGGGACGAGTCTCTCTCACCTGGGCTCTTTGGAAGGCTGTGTTCAGTTGGATGGAGGGCTACTTCTCGAGACACTGCAGAATTGAATACTTTGGGGAAGACAATGTGAAGAAGCGCTGTGGCTTGGGCATTATGCTCTTGCCAAATATAAGTTTTTAGCTTATCAAACATTACGTACAAATTAATTCTCCAAACATTTATCTCTAGAAAGTATGTAATAAGCTTTGTTATCCCTCAGACCTTCAAGACTCACTTTCATCTCATTCTCTACAGTCCATTCTGTCCCCCATATTTTGAACATGATCATGTATACATATGCCTTTTCTTGTTGTCTCTGCACACTGGTAACATAAATACGTCTCAAGTCCTTTTAGGCAATGCACAGTGTTATTCGTATTGTTAGCCGTTCAGTTGAACCATATGCCAAGATGGCTCTTCCTTTTTGATTAGTCACTATTATCCTAAAGGTGAAATACACACACCCCATTTGAACATTCTTCAGGTTCTTCTTTTGTCTTATTTTATGGGACAGAATCACATTCTGCAACCCAGGCCAGTTTCAAGCTTCATGTAGCCCCAGCTGGCCTCTATCTCGCAGCAATCGTACTATCTCAGCTTCCCAGGTGTTATGACTATAGAAGTTTGGCCACCATGTTTGGTCACTTCATTTTGAAAAATACCTTTCAAATAGTCATGGTGGCATATGCCTGAAGGCCTATATATTATAAGGCAAAGGCAGGGAGAGCAGTAGTCCATACCAAACCTCTGCTACCTCGCATGCTTGAAGCTACCCGGTTGGACTACATAAGACCTCGTTTTGAAATTCTAGCCACTCTATAACATTTACTTTTACCCTGTCATATTGAATCTGAAAACTTGTCAGACCCTGAAGTGTTCTATATGGCTTTATTTTTAGTGAAGAAATTAGCACAGGAGCTCTCCACACAACACTAGATTGAACTGGTTCCTCCTTAGGACCATTACCCAAATATATACCTTGCCATCATTTCGAGCATTTTGTTTCCTCTCTATTGCATTTTCTATATTGTTTTCCCCTTAGTATGTTTTCTCCTTGATCAAAATGTTCATTATTGGTGGAATATGGGGTTACTCAGTCCTTTGAAGTCATTGCCATATTTTTGTCAGCCTCTATTCATGTTCTTGCCAGGACAAATCACTCTCTGATTCCCAGTCCTTTGACTATGAGCTAGTTTTCCACGATGACTAAACCTTTATCTTATGGTTTCCTGATACATTAGTGTCCATCAGCATCATGAACTCATTGCTCTAGGACACATTGGTACATATCTTCTAGTCCTTAAGTCCTAAATTGTGTGCTCTTCCTTTGACACACCTTTCCTATTGCTCAGATACTCTGTGTTTTCGAATGGTTGCACATTCCCTTTCACTTCAGCTATTTTCAAATATATTTCTTAGACATCATATATAACTTTCTTAATTTTCTTTATTTACAGTTCAAATGTTATCCCCTTTCCAGGTCTCCCCTCTGGAAAGCCCCTATTCCATCCCCCTCCCCCTGCCTCTGTAAGGGTGCTCCCCCATGCACACACCTACTCCCTCCTTCCAGCCCTGGCATTCTCCTACACTGGGGCATCAAACCCCCTCGGGCCCAAGGGCCGCTCCTCCCACTGATGTCCACCAAGGCCATCCCCTGCCACATATGCAGCCTGAGCCCTGGTTCCCTCCATGTGTACTCTTTGGTTGGTGGTCCAGTCCCCAGGAGCTCTGGGGTGGGGGGGTCTGACAGTTGACACTGTTGCTCTCCCCATGAAGCTGCAAACCCCGTCAGCTCCTTCAGTCCCTTCTCCAGGTCCTCCATCAGGGATCCATGCACAGTGGTTGGCTGTGAGCATCTGCCTCTATATTTATCAGGCTCCTGTCAGCAGGCACTTCCCAGAATCCACAACAGCATCCCGATTTGGCAACTCCATATGGAGTGGATCCCCAAGTGGGGCAGTCTCTGGATGGCCTTTCCTTCAGTCTTTGCACCACACTTTGTCTCCATATTTCCTTCTGTGAGTATTTTGTTCCCCCTTCTAAGAAACACTGAAGCATCCACACTTTGGTCTTCCTTCTTTTTGGACTTCATATGGCCTGTGAATTGTATCTTGGGTATTGTGAACCTCTGGGCTAATATCTACTTATCAGTGAGTGCATGCTGTGTACGTTCTTTTGTGACTGGGTTGCGTCACTCAGAATGATATTTTGAAGTTCCATCCATTTGTCTGCAAATTTCGTGAAGTCATTGTTTTTAATACCTGAGTAGTACTTCATTGTGTAAATGTACCACATTTTCTGTATCCATTCCTCTATTGAGTGACATCTGGGTTCTTTCCAGCTTCTGGCTATTATCCAGCTGCTATGAACATAGTGGAACATGAGTCCTTATTACATGTTGCAGCATCTTCTGGGTATATGTCCAGGAGTGATAAAGCTGGGTCCTCAGGTATATCGAATTTTCTGAGGAACCAACCACCATACTGATTTCCAGAGTGGTTGTACCAGTTTACAATCCCACCAGCAGTGGAGGAGTGTTCCTCTTTCTCAACATTCTCACCAGCACTGGCTGTCTCCTGAGTTTTTGATATTAGCCATTCTGACTGGTGTGAGGTGGAATCTCAGGGTTGTTTTGATTTGCATTTCCCTGATGACTAAGGATGATGAATATTGCTTTAAGTGCTTCTCAGCCATTTGAAATTCCTTAGGTGAAAATTCTTTGTTTAGCTCTGTACCCCATTTTTTAATGGGGTTATTTGATTCTCTGGAGTCTAACTTCTGGAGTTCTTTGTATATATTGGATATTAGCCCTCTATAGAAAGTAGGATCAGTAAAGATCTTTTCCCAATCTGTTGGTTGCAGTTTTGTTCTATTGACAGTGTCCTTTGCCTTACAGAAGCTTTGCAATTTTATGAGCTCCCATTTGTCTATTCTTGATCTTAGAGCATAAGCCATTGGTGTTCTGTTCAGAAAATTTTCCCCTGTGCCCATGTGTTTGACGCTCTTCACCCACTTTCTCCTCTATGAGATTCAGTGTATCTGGTTTTATGTGGAGGTCCTTGATCCACTTGGACTTGAGTTTTGTACAAGGAGATAATAATGGCTAAAGTTTCATTCTTCTACATGTGTACCATCAGTTGAACCAGCACCATTTGTTGAAAATGGTGTCTTTTTTCCACTGGATGTTTTAGCTCCTTTGTCAAAGATCAAGTGACCATAAGTATGTGGGTTCATATCTGGGTCTTCAATTCTATTCCAATGATCTATCTACCTGTCATTGTACAAATACCATGCAGTTTTTTCATTACTGCTCTGTAGTATAGCCTGAGGTCAGGGATGGTGATTCCCTCAGAAATTCTTTTATTGTTGAGAATAGTTTTTGCTATCCTCATTTTTTTGTTTTTTTTTTTTGTTGTTTTTTTATTCCAAAGAATTTGAGAATTGCTCTTTCTAACTCTATGAAGAATTGAGTTGGAATTTTGATGGGGATTGCATTGAATCCATAGATTGCTTTCAGCAATAAGGCCATTTTTACTCTATTAATCCTTCCAATCCATGAGCATGGGAGATCTTTCCACCTTCTAAGGCCTTCTTTGATTTCTTTCTTCAGAGACTTGAAGTTCTTGTCATACAGATTTTTCACTTGCTTGGTTAAAGTCACACTAAGACATTTTATATTGTTTGTGACTATTGTGAAGGGTGTCTTTTCCCTAATTTCGTTTTCAGCCTGATAATCATTTGTATAAATGATTTGTTTGAGTTAATTTTCTATCCAGCAAATTTGCTCAAGTTGTTTATCAGGTTTAGGAGTTCTCTGGTGGAATGTTTTTGGTCACTTAAGTATACTATCATATCATCTACAAATAGTGATAATTTGACTTCTTCCTTTCCAATTTGTATCCCTTTGACCTCCTCTTTTTGTCTAATTGCTCTAGCTAGAACTTATAGTACTCTAGAACTCTAGAGTACTATATTGAATAGATAGGGAGAAAGTAGGCAGCCTTGTCTAGTCCCTGATTTTAATGGGATTGCTTCAAGTTTCTCTCCATTTAGTTTGATGTTGGCTACAGGTTTGCTGTATATTGCTTTTACTATGTTTAGATATGGGCTTTGAATTCCTGACCTTTCCAAGACTTGTGATATGAAGGGATGTTAAATTTTGTCAAATGCTTTTTCAGCATCTATTGAAATGACCATGTGGTTTTTTTTCTTTGAGTTTGTTTATGTAGTGGATTACATCGATGGATTTCCGTATATTGAACCAGCCCTGCATCCTTGGGATGAGGCCTACTTGATCATGGTGAATGATCATTTTGATGTGTTCTTTCTTGGATTTGGTTTGCAAAAAAATTAAGGGGTATTTTTGCATCAATATTCAAAAGTGAAATTGGTCTGAAGTTCTCTTTGTGTGGTTTTGGTATCAGCTTAACTGTGGCTTCACAGAATGAGTTGGGTAGTGTTCCTTCTGTTCCTATTTTGTGGAATAGTTTAAAGAGTACTGATATTAGGTCTTCTTTGAAGGTCGGATAAAATTTTGCACTAAACCTATCTGGTCCTGGACTTTTATTGGTTGGGAGACTTTTAACAACTGCTTCTATTTCTTTAGGGGTTATGGGACTGTTTAGATGGTTTATCTAATCCTGATTTAACTTTGGAACCTGGTATCTGTCTAGATAATTGTCCAGTTCATCCAAATTTTCGACTTTGGTTGAGTATAGGTATTTGTAGTAGAATCTGATGATTTTTTGAATTTCCTCAGTTTCTGTTGTTATATCTCCCTTTTCATTTCTGATTTTGTTAATTTGGATACTGTCTCTATATCCTCTGGTTAGTGTGCTAAGGGTTTATCGTGTTGATTTTCTCAAAGAACCAGCTTCTGGTTTTGTTGATTCTTTGTATAGTTCTTTTTGTTTCTACTTGGTTGATTTAAGCCCTGAGTTTGATTACTTCCTGCCTTCTTTTCCTCTTGGGTGTCTTTGCTTCTTTTTGTTCTAGAGCTTTCAGCTGTGTTGTTAGGCTGCTAGAGCATGCTCTCTCCAGTTTCATTTTGGAGATACTCAGAGCTATGAGTTTTCCTCTTCGCACTGCTTTCATTGTGTCCCATAAGTCTGGGTATGTTGTGGCTTCATTTTCATTAAATTCTAAAAAGTCTTTAGTTTCTTTCCTTATTTCTTCCTTGACCAATATATCATTGAGTAGGATGTTGTTCAGCTTCCATGTGTATGTGGGCTTTCTGTTGTTTTTGTTGCTATTGAAGATCAGACTCAGTCCATGGTGATCTGATATGATGCATGGTATTATTTCAATCTTCTTATATCTGTTGAGGTCTGTTTTATGACTGATTATATGGTCAGTTTTGGAGTTTGCACTAGGTGTTGCAATGAAGGTATATTCTTTTGTTTTAGGATGGAATGTTCTATAGATATCTGTTAAATCCATTTGATCCATAACTTCTGTTAGTTTAACTGTGTCTCTGCTTAGTTTGTGTTTCCATGTTCTGTCCATTGATGAGAGTGGGATGTTGAAGTTACCCACTATTATTATGTGAGGTGCGATGTGTGCTTTGAGATTTAGTAAAGTTTTTTTTTTTTATGAATAAGGGTTCCTTTGCATTTGAAGCATAGATGTTCAGAATTGAGAGTTCTTCTTGGTAGATTTTTTTTCCTTTGATCAGTGTGAAGTGTCCTTATTTTTTTTTAATAACTTTTGGTTGAAAGTCAATTTTATTCGATATTAGAATGACTACTCCAACTTGTTTCTTGGGACCATTTGATTGGACAATTGTTTTCCAGCCCTTTACTCTGAGGTAGTGCCTGTCTTTGACACTGAGGTGTGTTTCCTGTATGAAGCAAAATGCTAGGTCCTGTTTACATATCTAGTCTGCTAGTCTATGTCTCTTTATTGGGGAATTGAGTCCATTGATGTTAAGAGATGTTAAGGAATAGTGATTGTTGCTTCCTGTTATTTTTGATGTTAGAGGTGGTATTATGTTTGTGTGACTATCTTCTTGGGTTTGTTGAAAGATTACTTTCTTGCCTTTTCTAGGGTGTAGTTTTCCCTCCTTGTGTTGGAGTTTTCCATCTATTACCTTTTGTAGGGCTGGATTTGTGGAAAGATATTGTGTAAATTTGCTTTTGTCATGGAATATCTTGGTTTTTCCATCTGTGGTAATTGAGAGTTTTGCTGGGTATAGTAACCTGGGCTGGCATTTGTGGTCTCTTAGGGTCTGTAGGACATCTGCCCAGGATCTTCTGGCTCTCATAGCCTCTGTTGAGAAATCTGGTGTAATTCTGATAGGTCTGACTTTATATATTACTTGACTTTTTCCCTTACTGCTTTTAATATTCTTTCTTTGTGTTGTGCATTTGGTGTTTTTGACTATTATGTGATGGGAGGAATTTCTTTTCTGGTCCAATCTATTTGGAGTTCTATAGGCTTCTTGTATGTTCATGGACATCTCTTTCTTTAGGTTAGGGAAGTTTTCTTCTATAATTTTGCTGAAGATATTTACTGGCTCTTTAAGTTGGGAATCTTCTCTATTTTCTATACCTATTATCCTTAGGATTGGTCTTTTCATTGTGTCCTGGATTTCCTGGATGTTTTGGGTTAGGAGCTTTTTGCATTTGCATTTTCTTTAACTGTTGTGTCAATGTTTTCTATGGTATCTTCTGCACCTGAGATTCTCTCTTCTATCTAGTCTATAACTCCTGATCTCTTTCCTAGGTTTTCTATCTCCAAGGTTTTCTCCCTTTGTGATTTCTTTATTATTTCTATTTCTATTTTTAGATCCTGGATGGTTTTGTTCAATTCCTTTACCTGTTTGGTTGAATTTTCCTGTAATTCTTTAAGGAATTTTCGTATTTCCTCTTTAAGGCTTCTACCTGTTTATGTGTGTTCTCTTGTATTTCTTTAAGGGAGTTATTTATGTCCTTCTTAAAGTCCTCTATCATCATCATGAGATGTGATTTTTAAATCAGAGTCTTGCTTTTCCAGTTTGTTCAGATATCCAGAGCTCGCTGTGGTGGGAGAACTGGGTTCTGATGATGCCAAGTAGCCTTGGTTTCTGTTGCTTATGTTCTGGTGCTTGCCTCTCGCCATCTGGCTTTTTCTGGTATTAGCTGGTCTTGCTGTCTCTGACTGTGGCTTGTCCCTCCTGTAAGCCTGTGTGTCAGGTGGAAACCTGAAGGATCCTTTCCTCAGCTGTTCTTTGGTTCCTGTGTCCTGATGGCTCTGGGCAGGTCCCTCTCAGGTCAGGAATTTAAGCAGAAGTGGTGGTCTCATCTGTGCTCACAGGTGTGTCAGCCCTCCTGGGAGACCAGTTCTCTCTTGGAGGGATTTGGGTATGGAGAGTTGTAGCACAGGATCAACCCCGGGCACTGTAGCACAGGATCAGCTCCGAGCACAGAACGACATCATCTTTTTTTTTTTTTTTTTTTGCCATTTGTTCCTTATTTTTTAAATTAGATATTTGCTTTAGTTACACTTCAAATGTTAACCCCTTTCCATTTTACCCCACCAAAAACCCCCTATTCCATCCCCCTCCCCCTGCTCACCCCCCCCCAATTTCCTGACTTGCATTCCCCTATTCTGGGGAAGCAAGCCTTCACAAGACCAATGGCCTCTCCTCTCACTGATGTCTGAAATGGTCATGTGCTACATATGCAGCTGGAGCCGTAGGACCTTCCACATGTATTCTTTCGTTCGTGGTTTAGTCCCTGGCAGCTCTGGAGGTACTGGTTGGTACATATTATTGTTCTTCCTGTGGAGCTGCACACCTCTTCAGTTCCTTGGTTTCTCTCTCTAGCTGCTCCATTGGGGACCCTAGTCTCATTCTATTGGTTGACTGTGAGCCATGGGTGTTTTGATCCACTTTCCAATAAGGATCAAAATATCCACACTTTGGTCTTCCTTCATCTTGAGCTTCATGTGATCCAGCTATACCACTCCTGGGCATGTACCCAGAAGATGCTCCAACATGTAATAAGGACACATGCTCCACTATGTTCATATCAGCCTTATTTATAATAGCCAAATGCTGGAAAGAATCCAGATGTCCCTCAACAGAGGAATGGATACAGAAAATGTGGTATATTTACACAATGGAGTACTGCTCAGCTATTAAAAACAATGAATTCATGATATTCTTAGGCAAATGGATGGAGCTAGAAACTATCATCCTGAGTGAGGTAACCCAATCACAAAAGAATACACATGGTTTGCAATCGCTGATAAGTGGATATTAGCCCAAAAGCTCAGAATACCCAAGATACAACTCACAGATCACATGAAGCTCAAGATGAAGGAAGACATCATCTATTTTTAATGCCAAGAAAAGAAACAATGTTGCAGAGAATGTCTCATCCGAAATATAAAAGTATATTAGCATACAAGAAATACAAACTCTACAAGTTTGTATCAACTCACAATTTACAAAATAAAAAGTGTCTTTCAAAGTTCACAAAGTGGTTGACAGTTTAAAGATTTTACCCAATTAAGATCAAGGGGTAAACTACTCCTTTACTTTCTAAATATAAAAAGTTTGCTAGGCCCTTGAAAGCCACAAGCTAGCAAATGTACAAAGAGCTGACTGCCGTGAACAACCACAGCTGAGACAATGTCCTTTATAAAAGCCTAATGCTTATCATTAAAAAAGAGAGAGAGAAAAAAAACTTATTGCTGTGGCAGATTCTGTCACTTGCTACTTTCACAGCCAAGACCACAGTACAATGATTGATCATTCCCCCAGGACGTGTGTGCTAGTTTGCCTTCACATAGATTTATATATTTAAGTGATAGGTTAAAATTTTTAAATGTACAGTTAATATCATGTTCAAAATCATGTTGAGCTTTCCTACTGAGTTGTCAAAAAATGTGAACACTTCCATGTTTAATACTAAAATTTTCTCTGCAAGCTGGGCAGCTGAGATGAGTTCTGTGAAATACAAATTTTCCCTTAAAGGGTCTGGTGTGATAATATCTAGGAGAAACTCGGTGGCTTCACACCCTGGCAAAAAAATGTGACTCAGGCTATTACATCATTGGAAGGGACTGTCCAAACTCTAACACTGCCACTTAAAAAAAAAAAGCCTCTTTATCTTGTGCATGCAAGATGGTCACAATTTCAAATTCCATAACACATCTCCAGAAGAACTCACCCCAAAGCAAAAACAAAAACATCAAATGTGTCTGTGTGTGTGTGTGTGTGTGTGTGTGTGTGTGTATATATATATATATATATATATATATATATATATATATATATATATATATATATTCATTATGAGATGATTCATCCATGGTTCGACCTTAAAGGACACAGTTATCATGGTGTTGTAGTTTGGAAGGGCTTGTTCCTCCTAAGAGATGTTCCTCCCTGCTGCCATTCTGTGATCTACTATTTGCACATGGATACTATTATGAGCGCTGCCTCTTGCCTTCAAGGCTGCTACAAACCCAGATGAACCTCTTGTCTCTAACTTTGTGGGACACTTTTCAGGGTCAAGCCTGCGCAGCCCTTGAGTATTCAGGGCAGTTCTCTGGGCTGTTGTTCCTGTCAGAGCATACAGTTTATACTTGGCTGTGAATACACCTTAACATGATTCCTCACAGGGCTGTCTGAGAACCAGTGGTGTCGGGAATATCAAGTTAGTAGCACCTGGGCTCCTTGCTGGACGGTCTACAGCTGTTGCTTACTGGCTGGCTGTAGTGCAGAGAAACTTGGAGATAAGGGATGTGGCACGGCCACCTGGTCTATCACTGTGGCTGTGAGTGCAGAGGGGCATGCCCAGGACTGCCAGTCTAGCTCACTCACAGACCAGACTTCTCATAGCAAGAGGGGTGGCAAGTTGCTGGGTTGGTTTTTTTTTTTTTCATTTCTTTAGATTATGAAGTTGTTTTGGAGGCAGGAGACAGTAACAGAGAGAGACCTGGATGGTAGCCTGGTCGCATAGTTCCAACCTCATAGTCCCTAGAGGTCTGGTCATCTAGCTCTGGAGCCTCTAAAATCCCATTTTCATTGCCAGGTTCAGATGGCCAACAAGCCCCATGTTTACTCTGAATTTCTAGTATTACATTCTTTTTTTTTTTTTTTTTAAAAAGGAATTAAAAACATTTTATGATAGAATTGAAGATTTACATGGAAATATTTCTAATAAAATTGTAGAAAAATATAAAATAACATTAAAATTGAAGATTATCATGGAAAATTATACAGATAAAATTATACAGATAAAAACACTTTAAAATTGACTATTTCATGGAAAAGTATACAGATAAAATGGTAAGAATAAAAATATTCCTAAGTTGAGTTTTTTTTTTTTTTTTTTTTTTTTTTTTTTTTTAATTTAATTTTATTTTATTTTTTTAATTTACATTCCAAATCACTTCCCCTTTCCCGTTTCCTCCCTCCCCGAAAGTCCCATAAGCCCCCTTCCCTCCCTCTTTTCTCCGTTCAACCCCCTCTCATTACTCTGTCCTGGCGTTCCCCTACATCCAGTCTTTCCAGGACCAGGGGTCTCTCCTTCCATCTTTTTAGAAATCTATTGATATGCTGATTGTGTCTAGGGTATTCTGAGATTCTGGGTCAATATCCCCTTATCAGTGACTTCATACCATGTGTGATCTTTTGTGATTGGGTTACCTCACTAAGGATGATATTTTCAAGTTCTGACCATTTGCCTAGGAATTTCGTGAATTCATTGTTTTTAATTGCAGAGTAGTATTCCATTGTGTAAATATACCACATCTTCTGAATCCATTCCTCCGTTGAGGGACATCTGGGTTCTTTCCAGCTTCTGGCTATTATAAATAAGGCTGCTATGAATATAGTGGAGCATGTGTCCTTATTGCATGCAGGTAAAGTCTCTGGGTATATGCCCAGGAGTATTACATTCTTAATTTACAAAAGCTTTTATTTTCTGATACTGTGCTCTTCTTCTTTTTATGGGAGCAATAGTTTCTTGTGCCTCCCTGAGAATATTTGTATATTTTTAGGAGGGTTTCCATCTGCTCCCCGTACAGCCTTTATTTACTCTACTTGGTGCTGCTATTATTGTTTTATTTCATCTTGGTTTTGTTTTGGCTTGCTTTGTATATGCAAATGGTTCTCAGCTCTTTTTATATGAAAGAGTCAACTGGTCAAAGTGCTATGCCTGAGTAGGGTGTGAGCTTACATAGCTGCCTAAAGACTAGTCAGTGTGCTGAAATTTCTGTGTGGGAGCCACACATATTAGACAGCACAGGGCACTTTGCTCCCATGCCTTGAACTCTGAGGCTTTCTAGGTGTTCAGCAAGGCACATACTTGCTTCCTATCAGCACTATTTAAATATCCTCCTCTCTATTAAGTAGCATATTTCATCTGCTTTACCTACATATTAACAGTAAGAGGATGACTTCTAGTTTAACCCAAAAAAATTAAATTTGTGTTTTGCCTACTTCTTATAGTTTAGGGATGTTTTAGGAGGGGTTGTGACCTATGTCTGTGATCCAGCTCTTGAGAGAATTAAGCAAGACAGTCATGACTTTGAGGACAGACTGGAGTACATAGTAAGTTCAAGGCCAGCCTAAGCATGGGGAGATGGAGGGAGAACAGGAGAGAGAGAAGGGATTTCTACTTCAACCCAGGACTGGATCTCAAAGGAGCATCAGGAGAGAGGAAGATTTGGGGTGTGGTACACAGAATTCTGCAGGTGTTCGTCCTTCCAAGAAACATTCTTTCTAATCACTCAATTACTAAGCTATGGGTTGCTGTGAAGAAACATCACAAAAGGAACACTAATGGAAAGATTCTCTAGATATCCAGGCTGGTCCAAGCAATCATCCAAGCCCTTAAACATGGGGGAGGATGGCAGAGTGATGTGGCCGAAAAGAAGACAGGAGGTCAGAGACATGAAAGAAGGACTGACTCCTCTACTGCTGACTGTAAAGGTCAAGGGAGCAGCCAAGAGACTCACCCTCTAGGTGATGACAATACTTGTGGCCAGAGAACAGGGCCCTCTCACCTCCTATCACAATGATTCTTCCAGTGGCCTGGATGAGTCTATCTTAGGAAGGGTTTCTATTGCTGTGATAAAACACTGAGACCAAAGCAATTTGGGGAGAAAGGGGTTTATTCAACTTACACTTCCACATCACTTAGTATTCATCATTGAAGAAAGTAAAGGCAGAAACTAAACAGGGCAGGAACCTTGAGGCAGGAGCCAATGCAGAGGCTATAACGGGGTGCTTTTTACTGGCTTGATTACCATGGCTTGCTCAGCCTTCAATCTTACAGAACCCAGAACCACCAGCACAGGGGTAGCCCCACCCACAATGGGCTGGGCCCTCCCACATCAATCACTAAGAAAATGCCCTACAGACATACCTACAGACTGATCTTGTTTCTCAGATGACTTCAGTTTGTGTCAAGTTGACATAAAACTAGCCAGCAGAAGCCAAAAGCAGACTGTCCCTCAGAGATTCCAGACAAGAGCTCTGGCTGGAAGCCTAAAGTTAGCTTGAGGGAACCCAACATAATGCCCAGTCAAGCCCTCTGGAGGATAAAAGATGAGCTGTATTGCTTAAATATCTAAAATTAATTTTACGGCAATGATATAAAGAGTGCAGGAGTGCTCCTGTTTGGATACAGAAGGAAAGATGGGAGAGGTGACTGCTAAGAACTTTCACTATGAGTTAAAGGGACAGTTCTTGTGCATTAAGAAGAAATGGGGTCATAAAAGGACTCAGTATTTTTTTATTGAATATTTTCTTTATTTACATTTCAAATGTTATCCCCTTTCCTGGTTTTACCCCATCCCATTCCCCCTCCCCCTGCTTCTTTGAGGGTGTTCCTCCACCTACCCATTCCAGTCTCCCCTACACTGGGGCGTCTATAGAGCCTTCACAGGACCAAGGACCTCTCCTCCCACTGATACCTGACAAGCCCATCCTCTGCTACATAAGCAGCTAGAGCCATGTGACTCCTTGGTTGGTGACTTAGTCCCTAGGAGCTCAGGGGGGGGGGCGGGGTTCGGTTGATTGATAGTTAGGACTCAGTATTTTTAATGCTGCTTTGAGTTAGGATGGAAGTTATTTCCAAAGGGAGAGATGTCGTTTCAATGTGTTTGATATTATTTTGTCAATACTCCTGTCCCAGCTCAAATGTAGATGTCTCCCATGGGCCTTTGTGCTTCAAGTGGTGCTGTTTGGTAGGATGTGGAATCTTTTGGGTGGGGCCTAGTTGGCAGACATAGTTCCGTGGAGGCGGAGCTTGAGGTGTTAGCCTGGTCCTGCCCACTGTCTCTGCTTATTCACCAGTAACAGGCCGCCCTACAAGCTCCCACTGTAAAAAGCCTCCAGCCTATAGGTACTCATTCCCTGTCTCGGTACACTTAATCTTCTGAATTGTGAGCCACAGTAGACTTCTCCCTCCTTCGTTGGCTTCTGTTAGGTATATGTTTGAAAGACAAGGAAGGTAACTTAATGCAATGCTGTTGTATACCCAAGCTGACTCTGGGCTTCCTTCGGCATGGGATTAGATTTGGCAGGGTACACCCCAGCACACCTGAGGCAATCATGGATTTGAGAGCATTTGTGCATGGGACTTGCATTTCCAAAATGCTACTGATGTCCTGAGGGGAAGGGTTTTGCAGCATGACCAGGGAAGGGGAGGACTGCAGCTGCTGAGTTCTTATGTCCTCTGTCCCACTGCCTAGCTCTGGCTGAGCCCAAATTCATGATTCCTCTGCATCAGCGTCTCAAGCTCTAGGATTGCAGGCATGTGCCACCATGTCTGGATTTATTATATACTCCTTAGAAATAATTGTCTTTTATTTGTACACAAATGGTGATGGCCTGAAAATTGACATTAAAAAAAAAAACTATAACACGTAATCCACATTCCCCCACCTCTCATTAGCCTCTGTTTCTGTTACGTCTTTGCTGGTTCACACCACTATTGGAAAGAAAGAAAGAAAGACAAATCCCAGACTGTTCAATAGGCGCCAGCAGGCTGAAAGAAGGAAGATGGAAGATGTGTTACATGCATATTAATTTCTCCACTCTTCTGCAGTCTCAGAAGTGGAAAAATTCTTGTTGTAGTTGAGTGGGTGGTGGCAGCTCACTTCTCCACATCTAATTTCATAAATATGGGTTTCAATTACCTTTTGCAGATGAAATAACTAAATCCTGATTCAATTTTCTATTTTAGAGAAGCCATTAATCTGGAAAACAAATAAAGATAGATTAATTTTTAATGCCTAGCCCACACTTTCTCAAAATGAAGCTTATAACACTAATGCAGCCTTAAATAGAGACTCTGAGCCCCCAAACTTCTGCTTTCTCTCCAACAGAAATGCCTTATCTTGTCAGGCAGCATCTCTGAGGGTGAAAGTCAAACACAGAGAACCATTTGCCTTCTGCCTCTTTTGTTTTAAAACCGAGGACAATCAGATCTTCCCCAAGGAGTTTGATTTTTTTTTTCCAAATGAGAACTATTAATAGGAAGAACTTAGACAGTAATTTTAAAAATCAAGAAATAATCAAAACTCATTTAATGGGATTGTTCAAGGGAACAAGTCACTTGCGTTAACTAGATTTTCTGGTTAACTGGAAATTAACCTAAATGCCAGAGTTCAACACTTGCCAAAGAAAATATTTTCAAAATGCATTAGCTTCTATCGTTTCTTAGGACGTACAGAGTGGTGAATATCATTGAGTACTGGATGTTGAAAGTCTCTGCGGAGCTCATAAAGACTTTGTGCTGTAAGATGTACTTCAAGGATCTGGGAGATCGGGTTGATTGACAGTCAGCTAAACTTGTAATCTGAAAGCGTGTGTCTCATTTATGTCCATGAACCTCTGTTTTGGTCGACTTTTTCTTTTTTTTTTTGAAATCAAAGGTAAAAAGTAGTCCTACTAATTAAGGACTCTAATTTAATTGGGTTAAAGCAATCTTTTTTTTTTCTGCAAGATCATAATAAGGTTTTTCAGGATAAATGCAAAAGGGGTATGGGTGGAGTAGCCAACTTATAGATGTCTGACATGACAGTGGTATTACTTTAAGAAAGAAAGCTTTCAGCCAGGTTTAGGGGCTCATACCAGTCATTCTAGTGAGGACAAGGAAGGCAAGAAGATCGTGAGTTCAGGGATAGCCTGTGCTTACTAGTGAGAACAGTACCACACTAGATTGTATGAGACCTTGTTACAAAAAGAAAAAAAAAGCTTTACTTTTCCCTTTTCTTTCATATATGATATATGGTACAATGTATAATATATATATACATTTTACATATGTATCCCTCCTGAGTGCTATGATCAAAGGTATGTACCACCATTCAAATGCTGATTTCATCTCTTACTTGACTTGATGCCATGCAAGAGACACTTCCAAAGTTACTAGTCTTCAAACTTATTCATTAATTCACCCATCCATCCATCGTCCATACATCCATCCATCCATCCATCCATCCATCCATCCTTCCATCCATCAAAACCCCATAGACTGCCTGAGATGTGGTGAGCTTTGTTTTAAGCACTATACACAAAGCAGATGACAAAGCCTATTTGCAGACTCAGGGACCACCAAACCAGCTCTGGCTTTCCCATATCCCCGAGCATGCTTTCCCACCCCTGGAGTGGTACCTTGGTGCTTCCATACAGCCCAGCACCTGCCCAGGCAGTGGAGTGGGGTAAGCCCAGTCAAACTCCCCATCTTCTGCCTCCCCAAGCAGCCGTGCCCAGTGGCGGAGCAGACACAAGCCACAACCCTAAAACAAAAAGAAAATCCCAAATGGCAAAGGTATAATCAATAATGACACCTTTTCTTTGTTTGTTTTAGTTAATTTATTATTTTTTATATGTGGGTGTTTCGGCTGTATGTATGTCTGTGGACCACATCCATTCCTGGTACTTTCAGAGGAGAGCATGGGGACTGGATTTACGGATGTTTATGAACCATCATGTGGGTTCTGGGAATTAAAGCTTGTTTCTCTGAAAGAACAGCAGGCACTCTTAAGCTCTGAGTCATGTCTCCAGCCTCAACAATGCTTAATATTAAGAAGAAAAAAAAGCACAAGACTTTGTTGAGAATTTTATACATAAGCAAACTGATCCTAGTGAAAATAATAATAAATGAATAAAACAAAAAATTAAAATTCACTATAACATATAGAAAACTGGTCAAGGATTTAAATTATCATGATGGCATTTGCTTGGGGAAATATGTATCAGTTTTTAATCAAGACAAAAATTGGCTAATGTGATTGTTATCTGATGATAATATTTATACCATATTGAGACCCTGAGCAGGAAATAAAACATAGCAGGGTACAGCTGAAGCTGTTAGCTGTTGATCCAGACCCCATTCTTTCAGTTTTGTTCAAGTTCCCACTGCTAATAACCCATGCACCCCAAAAGTTTCATCAATTTAGTTTATATAAACATTTTAATAGAATTTTGGTTGCATCTCAAACTTAACCTGACATGTAGACTTTGAAACAATTGATGAAGATTAATTATTTTAGTCATAAGCTGTGAATTGCTTCTACTTTGTGAGCACCCATTCAAGAAAACTCAGTCTTTCATTTCAATGAACTTGCATCCAATCAGGAAAACAGAGACACATGAAAGCATTTGATAAATTAATAAAAGACAGAAGGACTGAATAAAGAAGGAAGATAACCCAAAGGACACTCAGGAGTTAGTGAGGCAACTAGTTTGGTTGCAAGTGGGGCTAATACAAAGTGCCTATTGGTCTACGCTGGATTTCATTCCACAGATAATGGAGAGATGTGGTGGATTTTCATCAGGATAATTACAAATAGTTGAAGTAGCACAAATAACAAAGCAGTAACCCCTTTGCTGGCTGACCTAAATGCTTTGTATATGCTAACTATTGACTCAGATGCAGATACTCACACCAAACACTGGACGAAGTCTGGGGACTCTTCTATAAGAATAGGGGAAAGGAGTGCATGCCCCAGAGGGGATAGGAACTCCACAGGAAGACCAATAAAATCAACTAACCTGGACCCTTGGAGGCCTCTCAGAGACTGAACCACCAACCAAAGAACATACTCGGGCTGGACTTAGGCTGCCCACACATATGTAGCAGATGTGCAGCTTGGTCTTCATGTGGGTCTGGAGTTGGGGGAGCTGTCCCAAAAGCTGCTGCCTGTATGTGGGATATGTTCTTCTAGCTGAGTTGTCTTGTCTGGCCTCAGTGGGAGAGGACGCACCTAGCCTTGCAGACTTGATGTGCCAGGGTTGGGGGGATACCCAGAAGGGTCCCATCCACTCAGAGGAGAAAGGAGTGGGGGATGGGAGAAGACTATGGGAGAGGGTGACTGGATGGGGGCCCTTGAGTGGGATGTAAAGTGAATAGTAAATAAATAAATACAAATACAAATACACACAAAATAAAACAAAACAACAGCAACAAAAGAGTCATCACTAGCTCTTGTGAGGACCCAACAAGTGGACAGGACAAGTTTATACACTCCAGTCTCTGAAATAGGAGAATGCAGACTTGTCATTGTGTAACCTAAAGAGAAATTAGCAACAAGAAATAGATCCATTGTCTTAGCACCCTGTGCTTGCAGGTTCCTTCCAAGCCTGGAATCTACCCTAGGGATAAACTGCAGAGAGTAAACCTGAACAAATGAAGTGTTCTGCCTGTTATGGTAAGATCAAGTCTGACTTCATGTTGCTCATTATTCCCAATTAGATAACTCAGAAGGGTCTGTTTTTCCATGATAAACACAGAAGGGATTTTTCTGCTCCCTATCTGACCTTGTTTAATTCATCTGAGTATCTGCATTTATTATCGGACAAATAATAACTTCTACCATTGGGTATTCAAGGTCTGCCCACAAATTCTTTTCATCTTTAGCAAAACAGTTCGGATGAATTATCTTTGTCTCTCTTCAGAAGCAGTGATAACAGTGTTCATTTGTTATTCAATAGCTATTATTTGTGTCTTGGATTGCTTAAGAACTCACTCTACATTTTTTGGTTGCCTGAAATATCATCTGTAGGTATAGCAATGATGTCCTTTTCTTTTGATCGAAATATTACTCCAAAATATTTTGTGGTCTGGTACCCTCTTATTTGCTTCAGTGAACTATTTTGTAGGTGTGTGTTGGGGGGGACTGCTATTAGAAAATGTGAAATTCATTGTTGTCTATGGTTGAAGTACCAAAAGCAATGAATGAATGCTCTCTTGTTTTGCAGATAATTAAGTAACAAAGTGCAGCTGAGACATCTCATAATTTCCAAGTCCAAGTTGCAGTATTGAATGGCTTTCCAACTCTAGGGGAAATTTTTCTAGTAAACAGGAGGGAAGGAGAGAAAGAAACCAGGTTTTCAAAGTTTAGTGCCAAGAAAAGATGATGTAAATTACTGACTTGGCAGAAGGAGTCCAGGAGGATGAATTGAAAATTCAATCCCCATTTAAAAACACAGAGAATGGGAGTGAATGCTACTGGACAGTCACATGTGATAGGACACATTCTGAATTATTCAGAATTGAGAATGACGAAAGGTTTTCTCCTCAGTGATTAATAAATGTGTTAGGAAAATCTGCCCTGTCCTCAAATGTTCTGGCCTAGGGTTCAGCAGTCCTCTCTCCTCACAATTCTACTCTCTATTTAGTCACTTTCTGCTGGAAAGCTAACTCTCTGATTATGGGCAACATTTGGAGCTGCACCTTTTTTCCCCCCTCAATCTCTACTATATTCAAGAAACCTGTGTTTTCTTTAAAAAACATTACCTAAGTACTCAGTAATGCTCATCTTTGTGATTTCTTTCTTTCTTTTTTTTTTTCCAGTCAAGGAGACGTGCTCTCAAAGTGAAGCATAGTCAGCATTTAACCTCTAATCTCCTTCTCTCATTTAAAGCTGGATCATGTTTCTGAAATGATAGGGAGATATTATAGATATCAGCAAAATCTAGACATGTCACGTGGAAGAATTTCATAATAGCTGTTAGCATCAGCTGATGTAGAATCTTTAAAAACTTTTAAAATTACTTTCTTTACTTCTTTATTGTGTGGGGTATGGAAGTCAGATGACAACTTGTGAGATTTGGATTTGATTAATTCTCTTTCTACCATGTGGATCCCAGGAATGGAAGGGGTTGTCAAGTATGGCGGCAGGTGCCTTTACACACTGAATCATCCTGTGGGCTCCAGTTTTGTATAAAGTCCTTATGATGAATTCTAAATTCTATCCTGATCTGATATTTGTTATATATTTTTTAATTTTTTTATTAGGTATATTCTTTATTTACATTTCAAATGATTTCCCTCTTGCTGGTCCCCCCCCAAAAAAAAGTCCCATAAACCCTCTTCCCTCCCCCTGCTCCCCAACCAACCCACTCCTGCCTCCCCTTCCTGGTATTCCCCTACGCTGCCACATTGAGTCCTTCCAAGACCAGGCGCCTCTCCTTCCTACTTCTTGGGTATCCTTTGATAAGTGAATTGTTCCTTGGGTATTCCAAGCTTCTGGGCTAATATCCACTTATCAGTGAGTGCATATCATGTGTGATTTTTTTGTGAATGGGTCACATCATTCAGGATGGCATTCTCCAGTTCCACCCACTTGCCTAAGAATTTCATGAATTCATTGTTTTTAATAGCTGAGTAGTATTCCATAGTGTAAATATACCACATTTTCTGTATCCATTCCTCCATTGAGGGACATCTGGGTTCTTTCCAGCTTTTGACTATTATAAATAAGGCTGCTATGAACATAGTAGAGCATGTGTCCTTATTGCATGTTGGAGAATCCTCTGGGTATATGCCCAGGAGTGGTATAGCTGGGTCCTCCAGTCGTATTATGCCGAGTTTTCTGAGGAACCGCCAAACTGATTTCCAGAGTGGTTTTACCAGTTTGCAATCCCACCAGCAGTGGAGGAGTATTCCTCATTCTCAACATTCTCACCAGCACCAGCTGTCTCCTGAGTTTTTGATCTTAGCCATTCTGACTGGTGTGACGTGAAATCTCAGGATTGTTTTGATTTGTATTTCCCTGATGACTAAGGATGTTGAACATTTCTTTAGTTGTTTCTCAGCCATTCAATATTCCTCAGGTGAAAATTCTTTGTTTAGCTCTGTACCCCATTTTTTAATAGGGTTATTTGGCTCTCTGGAATCTACCTTCTTGAGTTCTTTGTATATCTTGAATATTAGCCCTCTGTTGGATGTAGGGTTGGTAAAGATCTTTTCCCAATTAGTTGGTTGACATTTTGTCCTTTTGACAGTGTCTTTTACCTTACAGAAGCTTTGTAATTTTATGAGGTCCCATTTGTCAATTCTTGATCTTAGAGCATAAGCTATTGGTGTTCTGTTCAGGAAATTTTCCCCTGTGCCCATGTGCTCAATGCACTTCCCCAGTTTCTTTTCTATTAGTTTTAGTGTTTCTGGTTTTATGTGGAGGTCCTTGATCCACTTGGACTTGAGCTTAGTACAAAGAGATAAGAATGGATTGATTTGCATTCTTCTCAATGCTGACCGCCAGTTGAACCAGCACCATCTGTTGAAAAGGCTATCTTTTTTCCATTGGGTGGTTGTAGCTCCTTTGTCAAAGGACAAGTGTTCATAGGTGTGTGGGCCCATTTCTGGGTCTTCAATTCTGTTCCATTGATCTACATGCCTGTCACTGTACCAATACCATGCAGTTTTTAACACTATCACTCTGTAGTACTGCTTGAGGTCGGGGATACTGATTCCCCCAGAAGTTCTTTTACTGTTGAGAATAGTTTTAGCTATCCTGGGTTTTTTGTTATTCCAGATGAATTTGAGAATTGCTCCTTCTAACTCTATGAAGAATGGAGTTGGGATTTTGATGGGGATTGCATTGAATCTGTATATTGCTTCTGGCAGGATAGCCATTTTTACTATATTAATCCTAATTAATCCAATCCAAGAGCATGGAAGATCTTTCCATCTTCTGAGGTCTTCTTCAATTTCTTTCTTCAGAGACTTGAAATTCTTGTCATACAGATCTTTCACTTGTTTGGTTAGAGTCACACCAAGATACTTTATATTGTTTGTGGCTATTGTGAAGGGTGTCATTTCCCTAATTTCTTTCTCAGCCTGTTTATCCTTTGAGTATAGGAAGGCTACTGATTTGCTTGAGTTAATTTTGTATCTGGCCACTTTGCTGAAGTTGTTTATCAGCTGTAGGTGTTCTCTGGTGGAGTTTTTTTTGGGTCACTTAATTATACTATCATATCATCTGCAAATAGTGATAATTTGACTTCTTCCTTTCCAATTTGTATCCCTTTGACTTCCTTTTGTTGTCTAATTGCTCTAGCTAGAACTTCAAATACTATCTTGAATAAATATGGAGAGAGAAGGCAGCCTTGTCTAGTCCCTGATTTTAGTGAGATTGCTTCAAGTTTCTCTCCATTTAGTTTGATGTTGGCTACTGGTTTGATGTATATTGCTTTTACTATGTTTAGGTATGGGTCTTGCATTCCTGTTCTTTCAAAGAACATGAAAGGATGCTGAATTTTGTCAAATGCTTTTTCAGCATCTAATGAAATGTCCATGTGGTTTTTTTCTTTGAGTTTGTTTATGTAGTGGATTACGTTGATGGACTTCCTTATATTGAACCATCCCTGCATTCCTGGAATGAAGCCTACTTGATCATGGTGAATGATCGTTTTGATGTGTTCTTGGATTCGGTTGGCAAGAATTTTATTGAGTATTTTTGCATCTATATTCATAAGGGAAATTGGTCTGAAGTTCTCTTTCTTTGTTGGATCTTTGTGTGGTTTTGGTATCAGCGAAATTGTGGCTTCATAGAACGAGTTGGGTAGTGTTCCTTCTGTTTCTATTTTGTGGAATAGTTTGAAGAGTACTGGTGTTAGGTCTTCTTTGAAAGTCTGATAGAATTCTGCACTAAAACCATCTGGTCCTGTGCTTTTTTTGGTTGGAAGACTTTCAATGACCACTTCTATTTCTTTAGAGGGTATGGGACCATTCAGATGGTCTATCTGATCCTGATTAAACTTTGGTAGTTGGTATCTGTCTAGGAAATTGTCCATTTCCTCCAGATTTTCCAGTTGTGTTGAATATAGGATTTGGAGTAGGATCTGATGATTTTTTGAATTTCCTCAGTTTCTGTTGTTATTTCTCCCTTTTCATTTCTGATTTTGTTAATTTGGATACTGTCTCTGTGCCCTCTGGTCAGTCTGGCTAAAGGTTTATCTATTTTGTTGATTTTCTCAAAGAACCAACTCCTGGTTTTGTTGATTCTTTGAATAGTTCTTTTTGTTTCTACTTGGTTAATTTCGGCCCTGAGTTTGATGATTTCCTGCCTTCTACTCCTCTTGGGTGTGTTAGCTTCTTTCTGTTCTAAAGCTTTCAGGTGTGCTGTTAAGCTGCTAGTGAATGCTGTCTCCAGTTTCTTTTTGGAGGCACTTAGAGCTATGAGTTTTCCTCTTAGCACTGCTTTCAATGTGTCCCATAAATTTGGGTATGTTGTGCCTTCATTTTCATTAAACTCTAAAAAGGTTTTGATTTCTTTCCTTATTTCTTTCTTAATCAATATATCATTGAGTAGAGCATTGTTCAGCTTTGATGTGTATGTGGGCTTTCTGTTGTTTTTGTTGCTGTTGAAGACCACCCTTACTCCATAGATCTGATAGGAGGTATGTAATTAGTTCAATTTTTTTGTATCTTTTGAGGTCTGTTTTGTGACGAATTATATGGTCAATTTTGGAAAACGTACCATGAGGTGCTGAGAAGAAGGTATATTCTTTTGATTTAGGATGAAATGTTCTAGAGATATCTATTAAATCCATTTGGTCCAAAACTTCTGTTAGTTTTCCTGTGTCTCTGTTTAGTTTGTGTTTCCCTGATCTGTCCATTAAGGAGAGTGGGGTATTGAAGTCACCCACAATTATTGTGTGGAGTGCGATGTGTGCTTTCAGCTTTAGGAAGGTTTCTTTTACGAATGATGGTGCCCTTGTATTTGGAGCATAGATGTGCAGAATTGAGAGTTTTTCCTGGTAGATTTTTCCTTTGACGTGTATAAAGTGTCCTTCCATGTCTTTTTAGATGACTTTTGGTTGAAAGTCTATTTTATCAGATATTAGAATGGCTACTCCAGCTTGTTTCCTGGGACCATTTGCTTGGAGAACTGTTTTCCAGCCCTTTACTCTGAGGTAGTGTTTGTCTTTGACACTGAGATGCGTTTTCTGTATGCAGCAAAATGTTGGGTCTTGTTTATGTATCCAGTCTGTCAGTCTATGTCTTTTTATTGGGGGAATTGAGCCCATTGATGTTAAAAGATATTAAGGAAAAGTGATTGTTGTTTCCTGCTATTTTTAATGTAACTTTTATGTTTGTGTGGCTATCTTTTTTTGGGTTTGTTGGAATGGGATTAATTTCTTGCTTTTTCTCGTGTATAGTTTCTCTCCCTTTGTTGGTGTTTTCCATTCATTATCCTTTGAAGGACTGGATTTGTGGAAAGATACTGTGTAAATTTGTTTTTGTCATGAAATACCTTGGTTTCTCCATCTATGGTAATTGAGAGATTTGCTGGATATAGCACTCTGGGTTGGTATTTGTGTTCCCTTAGGGTCTGTATGACATCTGCCCAGGCTCTTCTGGCTTTCATAGTCTCAAGTGAGAAGTCCGGTGTAATTCTGATAGGTCTACCTTTATATGTTATTTGACCTTTTTTCCTTACTGCTTTTAATATTCTTTCTTTGTTTAGTACATTTGGTGTTTTAATTATTATGTGATGGGAGGAATTTCTTTTCTGGTCAAATCTCTTTGGAGTTCTGTAGGCTTCCTGTATGTTCATGGGCATCTCTTTCTTTAGGTTAGAGAAGTGTTCTTCTATAATTTTGTTGAAGATATTTAGTGGCCCCTTAATTTGGAAATCTTCATTCTCTCTATACCTATGGTTATTAGGTTTGGTCTTCTCATTTTGTCCTGGATTTCCTGGATATTTCGGGTCAGGAGTTTTTTGCATTTTTCATTTTCTTTGACTGTTGTATCAATGCTTTCTATGGTATCTTCTGTGTCTGAGATTCTCTCTTCTATCTTTAGTATTCTGTTGTTGATGCTTGGATCCCTGATTCCTGACTTCTTTCCTAGGTTTTCTATGTCCCGAGTTGTTTCTCTTTGTGATTTCTTTATTGTTTCTACCTCCATCTTTAGATCTTGGATGGCTTTGTTTAATTCCTTCACCTGTTTTGTTGTGTTTTCCCTTAGTTCTTCAAGGGCTTCTCCCTGTTTACTTGTGGTCTCCTGTGTTTCTTTAAAGGAGTTATTTATGTCCTTCTTGAAGACCTCCATCAGCATCATGAGCAGTGATTTTAAATCCAGTTCTTGCTTTTCTGGTGTGTTGCTTGCTGTTGTTGGAGAACTTGGCTCCGATGGAGCCATGTTGCCTTGGTTTCTGTTGGTGGTGTTCTTGCATTTGCCTTTTGCCATCTGGTTATCTCTGGTGTTGGCTGGTGTTGCTGACTCTGACTGTGGTTTCTCTGTGCTCCTGGGAGACCTGTTCTCTCTGTGTACACTGATATGTAAGTACTTCTGCAAGACCCGCTCTCTTATAGTTGTATTTGGGTATGTACCTCTATGGCCCAGATCAACTCTGGGTGCAGGCAGTAATCAGAAGACTCCTTTCCCAGTCTGTTCCTAGGCTCTTGTGTCCTCAGGGTTTCAGGCTGTTTCCTCTTAGCAGCAGGGGTGTTCCTACTGTACCACCGGTACTCTCTGCATTCCTGAGTGTGGGGAAAAAAAGAAAAGCGTGGGCTCGGTGCACGCAGACACAGGGGTACAAGCCAGGCCAGGCCGGCAGAGCATGGGCCTCGCTCTTGGGCCAAGGTAGTGTGCATATGCAGAGGACGCAGGCGTACACGGAGGTTCTGCGTGGGGTTTTTGGGGAAGCAGGCAAGATGCACGTATGCCTCAGCCTAACGGGGAGCGGGCAGTCACACCGCCAGCCGGTCCCACGCATGGGTGCTCGTGGGGGTACAGAGAAATGTCATGCACAAGGCGGATCCATTCTGGTGTGGATTTCTCTGCCTGTTGCCTGTGCTCACAGACTGTCTGCGTGGCTGAATCCCAGATGATGGCAGGTACCAACTAGCTCCATATGGCGAGTTTAATAAGAGACGACCCACAGCTTTTGTGTTTTATTATTATGAAAATAGAAAGAGGAAAGAGATAGAAAGACAAAGGAAGAGGAGAAAATAGATAAGAAAAGCCATGACCACATGGAGAGGAGAGAAAATGGAGAGACAGAGAGATAGACAAAGAAGAGGGCTGGGGGAGAACAAGTGAGGGGGGGAGAGGGAGAGAGAGAGAGAGAGAGAGAGAGAGAGAGAGAGAGAGAGAGAGAGAGAGAGAACGTGCTGAGGGGTGTGATTTATAGTGAATTGGGTGGTCAAGTAACCCAAGAGGTGGGGAGAGTAGGCGGAGTCAGGCTAGAACCTGGGGTGTGGCCACAAGTCTCATTAAGGTCCCACACCTGAGTGGTTAGTTACCTCCGTTTATCCCTTGGATATGGTACCCAGTGGCAGAAGATGGCTCCTCTGCTCTGCAATGCAGGTCTCTCCTGTGCTGTCTGACTCCTCCGAGCAGCTGGGTAGACAGTTGGCTTCCTGTGCCACTTGGAGATGGTGCGCTATGGCAGAGGATGGTCCCAAACCTGGGACCAGAGCTGGAAGTCTCCTGCCAGACTATTCAGGATGGGGTCCTCTGCTGTGCAATGCAGGTCTCACCTGTGCTACCTGACTCCTCCACGCAGCTGGGTAGATGGCTGACTTCCTGCGCCACTTGGAGATGGCGAGCTGGAGTCCCTGTCTGATTTATCACTGGAGCAAATATGGCAGAGGCTGTGGTGCTCCCTCCAGGCGCTGATCACTCTGCGGGGCAAATGTCCCACAGCAGAGCTGGCACACAGATGACCACAGAGCTGCCCAGCTCTTGGGTGCAGGCGGCACCCTAACTGGCTGTGTCCCAAGCGATGTTATACTCGGGATATCTCTGTGAACCTGGAGTCCCTGTCTGCTCTGTCGCCGGAGCAAAGATGGCAGAGGCTGCTGCACTCCCTCCAGGCTCGGGTCACTCTCTTGTTATATTAATTTAGATAAAAGAGGTAAACTGATTTCCTAAGTGGTTATAAAAGTTTGCACTCCCACTAGCAGAATTCTCTGTTGAGAATTCTGTTTAGCTCTGCACCCCATTTTTAATTGGGTTATTTGGTTTGCTGGAGTCTAACTTCTTGAGTTCTTTATATACTTTTGATATTAGCCCACTGTTGGATATAGGGTTGGTAAAGATCCTTTCCCAATCTGTAGGCTGCCATTATGTTCTATTGATGGTCTCTTTTACTTTATAGAAGCTTTTCAGTCCCATGAAGTCCCATTTATCAATTGTTGATCATAGAGCCTGAGCCAATGATGTTCTGTTCAGGAATTTGTGTCCTGTACCAATGTGTTTAAAGCTATTCCTCACTTTGTCTTCTATTAAATTTAGTGTTTCCAATTTTATGTTGAGGTGTTTGATCTGCTTGGACATGAGTTTTGTGCAGAGTGACAAATATGGATCTATTTGCAGTCTTCTACATCTAGACGTCCAGTTAGACCGGCATCACTTGTTGAAGATGCTTTCTTCTTTCCATTGTATGATTTTGCCTTCTTTTTCAAAAATCAAGCAACCATAGATGTGTGGGCTTATCTCTGGGTCTTTGATTCTATTTCATTGATCAACCTATTTTTATACCAATACCATGCAGTTGTTATTACTATTGCTCTATAATACAGCTTGAGATCAGGGATGGTGATACCTCCAGAAGATCTTTTACTGCACAGGATTTTTTTTTTGCTATCCTGGGAATTTTGTTTTGTCATATAAAGTTGAGAATTATGCTTTTAAGGTCTGTAAAGAATTGTGTTGGAATTTTGATGGGAATTGCATTTAATCTGTAGACTGCTTTTGGTAAGATGAACATTTTCATGAGTATGAGAAAGCTTTCCATCTTCTGATATCTTTCTAAATTTCTTTCTTCAGAGACTTGAAGTTCTTGTCCTACTGGTCTTTCATTTGCTTGGTCAGAGTTACACCAGGATATTTTATATTATTTGTGGCTATTATGAAGGGTATTGTTTCCCTAATTTCTTTCTTGGCCCATTTATCATTTGTATAAAGGAGGGCTACTGATCTTTTGAGCTAATTTTGTATCCATCCACTTTGCTGTAGGAATTTTCTGGTAGAATTTTGGGGGTTGATTATATATAGTATTATATCATCTGCAAAACGTGATACTTTGACTTCTTCCTTTCCAGTTTGTATTTTCTTGATCTCCTTTAGTTGTCTTATTGTTCTAGCTAGAACTTAAGTATTTAAACAATTAGAAATGACTAGAAGAGTGTCACAGGAACTGTTAAAAATGGGCACCTCTCCCAACTAAAGTTAGTGGAAGTCAAGTCAATAATTGCAGCTCTCCATATTATTTTTTGGTTGTAAGCCTAGACTTTAATGGCATACTCATCTTTAAATGTTCTTTACACTTGGTTTTACTCATTGAGAAAGTAGTGTAGCAGTTTATACACCAGTGAAATGCAGCAGTTCTATCCTGAGCTTGGTGATAAAGGATCTGAAGATTTCATGGAAAACAAGGTAGACTTTCAAAACTCCTAATCTTTCAAATAAAACTTTTGTGAAACTTCTAACATTATAATTATAGATTCAGAGGTCAATCTAGTGAATTGCACAATTATATTTCATAAATACCTATCCATGAGTTTTCTCAACTTACCCATGCCTTTGACAATTCAATCAGAAATGAGTCTAAGAGAAAGTAAAAGAATTCCAAAGTTTTTCTAACCAGATTACTCTGCCTCAGCCTCCAAAAACTTATGTCTGTATCTAATGCAAAATGCATTTAGTCAACATCAAAGTTCCAACATTGTTCTACATGGGAAGTCCCTCTGAGACTTCAGACAAATTTATACCTATTAACCCTCATTAAAAACAAAACCAACTTACATACTTCCAGTTTACCCACAGGATAAACATTGTCATTCCAAGGTGAAGGAGATACAAATGTGAAGAACTGAACCAAAACAAGGCCAAGCCCCAGGAGAATAGACATTAAATCCTCTAGCTCCTTGTGTGGCATCTGCTCCATACAGTGGTGTGATGTGCACTCTTACACACTTAGCCAGCCCTACCCCTCTGGCCTTGCTGGTTGCAGCACACATGACCTCTCTACGGCACTGGCTCTGTTCATTGCCTATGGCTTTCCCTGGCAAATATCCCATGTTTTTGTCATCTCTGAGTTTCTGGAATCTTCATGTCAGCTTAAGGATAACTTTTATAGCTTCACATAATTGTCCTTTCAAGGGCTTCCCATGGGGATTCTAATCTTGCCACACATTGCCTGGCTTTTAAGACTTCCTTTGGATATCAGTGGAAGTTTCTATGGCCTCTCAATGTTTAAGTTCTGCATGGCTAGAAAGCCAGCATCACTTAGATGATACCAAAAAGATGATTACTATCACATAATGCATATGAAATACTGAAGAAGGTACATGGTCTGGTTAGCTATTCTTATAGCTGTCTTAATTATAAATGTAGGTTTCATTTTGTGGTCATATAAATTATAGTACTTATATATCCATAGTTCTGAAATGGTAAGGAGGTACTGCTTAAAAGAAATCACAATTTCAATTTTAGAAATTTTAGATTTTTTTCTTTATAGTCATTGATTGTATTGATATAAGTACTTCTTAGGGTTATTTGTGTCCAGATCTCCTAATGTAAAAAGTGTAAGGTGACTTGGAATTTCTCCACACTCCCAAATCTCATTTATTAAGAATTCCCACTTGTTTAGAGGCATTTTTTTTATTTTTGAAGTTTTTTTATTTACATTCCAAATCATTTCCCCTTTCCCATTTCCTCCCTCCCCAAAAGTTCCATAAGCCCCCTTCCCTCCCTCTTTTCCCCATTCAACCCCCTCTCGCATCTCTGTCCTGGCATTCCCCTACATCCATTTTTAAAGCATTATGAATCATCTTTATCTTACCTTTGTGATTTCTAAGCTGTCATAGAGAAGCATTTCACACGGGACTGGTCTTATGTGGAGTTGTTGAGCTGGAGCATGTTTGAACCTGGATGTAGGCTGTCTTCTGGAGTTCTGCTTCTTAGTATATTCCTGGGACAGCAGTAGTATGCTGGAAGCTTGTCAGAAATGCAAGGCTTCAGGTGCCAGTTCAGGCCCATTGAATTGAAATCTGCTTTTTTTTTTTTTTTTTTTTTTTTTTTTTTTGAGGCAGGGTTTCTCTGTGTAGCCCTGGCTGTCCTGGAGCTCACGTATGCTAACAACTGAGACATGCTGCACCAAGATGTGGTGGAAGGAATATTGCATAGAGTTTGAGGGAATATCCTAACTGATTTGCTGGAATATTTTAATGGACAAAGGAACAGGGAGAAACTTAACATAAAAATAGGAAGAAAATTTTCTTAGAAGCTTCCCGCTCCCCCCCCCCATATTGTAATGGCTATTCTTGGTTGTTAACTTAATTATCTCTGATTAAAATCTGATTACAGTTATTTGCTTAATTTGAAGTAGGAAGATCCTCTTTGAGGTGAGAAGACATAACTTTAGTCCAGATAATTTCAACTGGAAAATCTACCTATAATCTGGGTCATACCTTCTGCTGAAAGCTTATATAAGAACGTGGACACTTTTGCTCATTGCCTGTATGCTCTTGTCTTGCTAGCAAGTCTATTCCTTCACTGGCATTAGAGCCTACTTCTTTAGAATTTCAGCATATACTGAAGACCAGCTGTGATACCCGGCTTCATAGTCTGAGCAATTACTGAATTCTTGAACCTTCCATTCATAGGCCGCCATTATTGGACTAGCTGGCCAGCCCCTGTAAGTCATTCTAATAAATTCCCATTCTCTCAATATATAGATTCATTCCCTGTTATGCTAGAGAAAATTGACTAATACACCCAATAGGAAAGTATAATTATTGATCAATGTCATATATTGTAAAAGATTTAGGAAACGTATGTCTGCAAGTGCTACCAGACTGAATGGCAGTGGGTGGACTTAAGGTTTGGAGGAAGCCAAGTCAATAAGTAGTGACTACCTGGGCATGGTGGCACATACTTCTAATTACAGTACTAGGAAGGTGGAGGCAGGGGGATTGAGAGTTTGCAGCCAATATGGGCTACATAGCAATCTGAAGGCTGCCGGAACTATAGAGACTCTGTGTCAAAAGAGAAAAGCAAACAAATAAGTAACAATGCCAAAAAGGAGTGCTGAAGAGTTTAAGTTGTTTGAGAAATCTAATCTCTAGGGCATCCAGCAGAGAAAAATGAATGGCTTGTGGTGCTGGAACACCAGGGAAAGGCAAGGTATCTAGCTAGGGTTCCACTGCTATGAAGAGACACCAAAAGGATAACATTTTATTGGGGTTGGCTTACAGTTTCAGAGGCTCAGTCTAATGTCACCATGGTGGGGAAACATGGCAACATCCAGGCAGACATGGTGCTGGAGAAGGAGTTGAGAGTTCTACCTTTTGATCTGAGGGCAGGCAGAAGGAGACTTTCTCCTGCCGACAGTTAGGTGGTGGCTCTCTTTTACACTGGGCAGAGACTGAGCATAGGACCTCACCCACAGTGACACACCTCCTCCAATAAGGCCACACCTCCTAATAGTGTCACTTCACGTGGGCCAAGCTTATTAACCACCACAAGGGGAGGAACAATTGCTTAAACCATGCTGGTGAACAGTTCTCCTATTCTTCCAGTGGGGGAACTCAAAGTACAGGGAGGGAGGGCCTCTGAGTGGAAGAAGACATATTTACCTCTTGTAGAGCTGAGAAAGTCCACTTCCTTTCTTCCACCTGCTAGTCTTACTTCAGACCCCCTAAGTCTATTGAATTTATATTCTAGAAACATCTAGTTGCCCTCAACTGACTAATATTATGGATTTTTAATCCTACAACATTTGAAAGCATTAAAAATTCCCTTTGATAATAAACTGGCTTTAAAAAAAACTAATAGTATTAAAGTAGCATATTAAAAAAGTAGAAGACATACATTATAAATGTGCACTTTGCAGAGATCTGACAGATGTATATGTTCATATATCTACCACTACAATTAAGATATAGATTTCTATCATACTAAACCTCTGCATGTCTGTCTAGAAGTCCCCTCTGCCCCAGTCCCAGGCAATCCCAATGATTTATTCTGAGTTATTCATTTCCCGAGTTGAGTCATTTTCTTTTTCCTTCCATCTGGCCTCTTTGTACATAATCTTGAAACCTATTCACATTGTCGCAAACGTCAAGTTTGTTCCCGTTCATTGGTAAGTAGTATTTCCTTGAGTTATTATTGCATCATGACCTCTTTATCCACTTATCTGTTGATGGATACATGTGGTGCTTCTAGGTACTATGAATAGAGCTTTAATATACATATAGTTTGGGAGTGACATGGTTTGAATATGCTTGGTGGAGGGAATGGCACTATTTGGAGGTGTGACCTTGTTGGAATAGGTGTGTCACTGTGGATGTTGACTTTAAGATCCTCATTCTAGCTGCCTGGAAGTCAGTATTCTGTTAGCAGCCTTCAGATGAAGACATAGAACTCTCAGCTCCTCCTGCACCATGCCTGCCTGGATGCTGCCATGCTCCCACCTCGATGATAATGGACTGAACCACTGAACCTGTAAGCCAGCCCCAATTAAATGTTGTCCTTTATAAGACTTGCCTTGGTCATGGTGTCTCTTCACAGCAATAAAACTCTAGCTAAGACTGGGAGAGATGTGCTTTTATTTTCTATGGCTAAGATTTTAGGAGTAAAATACCTATTGGTGAATGGATGTTCAAGATATTGCCTAGTGTTTGTTGCTTCAGCAGCACACATGCTAAAATTGGAACAATACAAAAAAGATTAACATGGTCCCTTTGACAAACAAATTCATGAAGTATTTCATATTTTACAAAGGAAGGAAGGAGGGAAGGAAGGATGGAAATGACATGATTGGCTTTTATAAAAACCATGTGTAAGAGTTCTACTTGCCCTTTCTTGTTGATCTTTAATTTCAGGCATTCTGGTGGATGGGCATTCACATCTCATGGTGGTTTTAATATGAACTCTTTACTAATCATATGAAGAATCTTTTATCCTGTCTACCATAGCAGCAGGTAGAGTTAATTACAGCCCTCTGGAGGCAGTGGCAGGTGGATCTCTAAGTTCAAGGCCAACTTTGTCTACAACAGATTGAGTTCTAGGATATTCAGGGCTACACAGAGAAACGCTCTTTCAAAAAGACAAAACAAAACAAAGCAAAGAAAAATCTGAAAAGAATGTTTGTTGTTATTTCCAATCATCTATCTTCTTTTGTTGTTGTTTTTGGTTTTAAAAATAAAGTGAGTATATATGAATTATTTACATGTAAGTATGGTACTATGTTAATAAAACCAACACTTGTTATTTTCAACAAGTTAATAAATTTGCTTTAGTTTCTCTAATTCCCACTATGGCAAATAATAACACAAAACATAAATCACATATCTGGAGGGCTCCTCAGCAACTGTCTAGAATACAAGGCTATCAAGAATGATGATACATGCCTATAGTCACGGCAACTTGGGAACTTGGGGCAGAAGGGTCAATCCTATGAATTGTAAGCTCAAGGGTAACCTGTACTATACAAGCCCACACAGCCAAACAATTTATACATTTAAAAACAAAATAAACTTAAAGGTGTCCTGAGACCAGAAAAGATAAGAACCACTGTTCAGAAGAACCTAAATGTGTGCAGTATGTAAAAGACTTTGTAAGGCAAAGGCTCCCATAGAGACTAAGGGCACAGAAACAGCAGCTATCATATTACATTGGCTTTAAACCTCCTGTTCAACATCACCCTCTCCAAACACTCCTTAAGAGTAATTCCCACTAGCAGAAAATGACACAGATTTCAGGGGACATTGGAACTGACAGTATTTGACCATACATTTGTCTCTGATGAGATTTTACTACTGTGTGTTCTCCATGTTTGTTCTAATGGCTAATTTAGTTTCATATTTGACCAGTTCATCGAAAAGTTCTACACCTAAATGTACGCATGCATATAATTATGTGTACTTTATTCATTTCTAATATTTCCTTAGTATAGAGTTGTACAAATTCTTTATGTACATCTGGCATCAGTCCTTCATCAGATATTTAGTGCAGACATTCTCTCAATGCGTGAGTTGCTTTTTCAGTTACTTAGCACTTGATTAACAATGCATAAAATCTTAGTGCTAATGAGGTCCAACGTACTGTGTTTTGCTTTGTGATCTGTGTTTTGTGTGTCTGTTAAATTCCTGCCTACCTCCAGAATGTAGTCTTTTACTTAGCATGGTCCTCCTTCACATATCACGATTGTAATGTATCTTTCTACAGTCTGCTTCCTTTCTCTGACACTTCTTATCTCTCAAGAAGGATGTTTCCAAGCTTTCTCTCTCTTTGATTATAAATACTGTGTACTCATCAAGGAAAGCTTAGAGGGAAGATGAACTGAAGAAATAATAACAGTAACGCCAATTCTACCTGGTGGTTGAACAGGGTGGTTAAAGGAACAAGCTAGAGAGCAGACTATCTGCACTTGAATTCCATTTCTGCCACCATCTGGTGTGGTACTGGGTAGTATTTTACATGGTAAAGATTCACAAGACTCAGTAGCACTTTGTACTTAGATTTTTGTTGTTGGTGAAGTATGCAAAGCAAAGATAAGATGTGTATTCCCAGAGTACAGAGATAGCAAGTACGTGCCCTAAAGTTCTTTTTGCTCTGAGAGAAAAGTATGTCAACAAATGTGAAATGTCTCTGCTCAGGGAAGGTTCTGAGTCTCATGGCCCCAGGTTTTTAATGTGGGGTTTGTAATGCAGGTATATCCAGTTGTACGAATCTGCCTTGGCTTCCAAATCTCAGGTCCCAGCAATGAAACTAAGGGACATTGTCAGCTTTTGTTTTTTTCTCTTGAAGATTATAATCTACTTTATGTTCTTTAGGAGGCAGGAGGGAGAGGCATGAGCAGCAAAGAATAAGCCATCAGACCTTCTGCTTGAATGTTCTTGGGTTCCCGAATTTGGACAAACAAGTGTATATCTCAGCTTCCTCCTGGGCTCCATCTGTCTTGATTGCTTTTGTCTGAAAGTATAAACTGAGGTAACATGGGGTGGAAGGCTATTTATTTGCATGGTTATTTCAGGAAGTAGAAAAATAGAAGTGAAAATAGAAAAGAAATGAGACAGAGAAGAGATGAGCCGGAAGGGAAGGGGTGGCCAGTGAGCTATTGAACAGCTGAGGATCAAATCCCCTTGACCAACCTCTGAGCAGAAAGTGCCTAAGGGAGGGTTCTCCACCATTCAGGGACCAGTGAACCACTGATTTTTGTCTTCTACCATTTGAGAGATCAAAATTACTCTTCTATTTGTCTGTAGGAAAAATGGAGAGGTGAAGTTTGGACACTTTACGGGGAAGCTGCCATCAGTGCATAGAACATCTCTGTCACACACACACTTGCAGACACACAGGCACACACTCCGAAGAGGAGCAAGCCAAGAGCGTAACATGTGGAGTGCATAAAGCAGGAAGGGGCTGATGTCAAGCATTTCTAGTCTGTTCATCACTTCCTGGTACACAGGCAGCTGATTTCAAAGTCTGCTATGGCAAAGAGGGAAGACCTGAAGAATTGACTCCTCCGGTCTTGGAGGAATTGTTTGCTTGTTTACTTTTATTTACCACTATTATTCCAGGACAAGGGGACACTACGATACTAAGTAATCTTGTGGAATGGACCCAACAAATTCCTATTCTGGGTTCCAGCTGTCCTTAGATAGAGGATGTGTCAGATATTAAACTGGTAAGAATGAATACTACACTTGTTCTTAGCCCCAAGTCTGGCAATGTCCAGTCCTGTTTTATTTTTGTTTTTGGTTTTGTTTTGTTTTGTTTTAACTCAAAGAGATATCCATCTTGTGCCACCATGTCAGGCCCCAGTCATGGTTCTTGACACATTAACATAATGTAAATTGTTCCAGACTTTCCTAATAAAATTATTTTTCTTGCCATGGTCTCAGATAAAGCTTTGTAAGTTAAAACTAGAGCTGTTCTCAGGATCACAGGAGTGCTCCACCCACTCTGTCCCAGTGACTGTCAGAAGTCCAGGGATGGGAACTCCTCCTGTCATCAGGATGCCACAGATCAACTACTTTCTTAATGCTGGCCATTCAGAGTATTCTCATGTTCGGTGCTTACATGCTAAATGCTGTGCCAAGCAACTCTGTGTTATACTATTTACTAAGATAGGCACTATAAATGCAAATGAAAGACTAAAGAGTAATACATCTATAATGCATGTCTTAGTCAGGCTTTCTATTCCTGCACAAACATCATGACCAAGAAGCAAGTTGGGGAGGAAAGGGTTAATCAGCTCACACTTTCCACATTGCTGTTCATCACCAAAGGAAGTCAGGACTGGAACTCAAGCAGGTCAGGAAGCAGGAGCTGATGCAGAGGCCATGGAGGGACGTTACTTACTGACTTGCTTCCCCTGGCTTGCTCAGCTTGCTTTTTTATAGAATCCAAGACTACCAGCCCAGGGATGGCACCACCCACAATGGGCCCTCCACTCTTGATCACTAATTGAGAAAATGCCTTGCAACTGGATCTCATGGAGGCATCTCCTCAACTGAAGCTTCTTTCTCTGTGATAACTCCAGCTTGTGTCAAGTTGACACACAAAAGCAGTCAGTATAATGTACTTTGTTCCAATGTAATTAAAGAGTACATTTAACCAACATATATGCACTTCGTGGACTCATTTAGAGCTGCAAAGATGTGCCTGGGTGCAGGGCCATCTACCAAGACATGGGTAGACTCTCGAGGGTCACGCCCTTAAAGAAAACTGACTCTCCCAGTATTGTCAATAGCTTCTCAACTAACATGAAATTGGGAGGGAATGGTGGTGGGGAAGGGAAGGGAAGGGAAGGGAAGGGAAGGAAGCAGGGACTGAGTTGGTCAAAGCATGTATGAATTCTCAGACAGTAGTAACAAAACCTTTTAAAAGGACATCAAGTTGGGAGGGGATAGAGAGGTGGGGTGGATCTGGGAGTACTGGGGGGGAGGAATAGAGGATAAAATATAATCAAAATTCATTCCATGAAATTTTCAAAGGATTAATAAAATATATTTGATTTTTAAAAATCTTTCATTGTTGAAAGTTTTGAAAACATAAAACATATTACCAACCATAATCCAGTTCTCAAAAACCCAACTATAAACATTTTAATGTATTTTACAATCTTAATGATTCATATATAATTGTATATTTTATGAACAAGACATACAGTTTTATAGCCTGACTTCCTAATTTAGTATAATATTATATTTTTCAGAAAAACAATTTTAGATGTTTGCAAAATCTCGCATCTATATCAGGAATTAACCTTGCCTTCTCTATTAGTAGGGCTCTCTAGAGTCACAGAACTTATGGGTAGTCTCTATAAAGAAAGGGAATTTGTTGATGACTTACAGTCTGTAGTCCAACAATGGTCAGCGGCAGCTGTGAATGGAAGTCCAAGGATCTAGCAGTTGCTCAGTCCCACAAGGCAAGCAGCAAAGAAGAGAGAATCCTCCTTCTTCCAATGCCCTGATGTAGGTCTCTAGCAGAAGGTGTGGCCCAGATTAAAGGTGTGTGCCACCACGCCTGGATCTGGGACTTGCTTTGTCCCAGATGACCTTGAACTCAGAGATCTCCCTGCCTTTCTGGGATTCATAGCCACTATGCCTCAGGATCTCCAAGCCAAGATCCAGGTCAGAAACTTGTATCTCACAACCTCCAGATTAGGACCACAAGTGAGCCTTCCAATTCTGGATTGTAGCTCCTTCCAGATATAGTCAAGTTGATAACCAGGAATAGCCGCTACACCTTCCACTACCAGAGTCTGTCAGGTATACATAATAATTTTCTTTCCTTCATATACCAGAGAAAGGTGGTTTCAGGCTTTGTGACAATGGTTCAAAGATGTCAGAATTTCAGTCCCTTCATTGTCCTCTTTTAGTCCCACACAGCTGTTGTAGTCTAAGCCATCATCTCAGTGATCAAGACATCTAGTTTTCCCTGGGGACTGGCATGCCTGCAATGCCAGCTCACAGGAAGCAAAGGCAGGAGCATCGATCAAAAGTTCTAGGTCAGCCTGGACTACAGTGAGACTGGCTCAAAAGATCAAGGTCAACCAATTAGTCAGTCAATCAACAAAGGTATTTGAATCTAGCCAGAAATCCTACCACTTGAAAGTTCCATCTGAGGCCTTCTGCTTTTAGCTCATAGGCCATAGTTTTCCGAAGCAGGCTGGAGAGGCAGCTTAGCAGTTCAGAGTTTATAACTCTTACTTACAGAGGACCCAGGTTCGGTTCCCAGCACTCACAATTACTGCTAGGAAATCAAATACTTCTAGGAAATGCAGTATTACTAATGAAACATATATTAAGCCACATAATACAGGTTTGTTTGATTTAAAAGCAAACAGTAGGATAGAGACTCTGTGCCAGTGTTCCTACCACACATCTAATGTTACATCGTAGGGATGTGACGATTTTTATTTAACCAATCCCTATGGTGAATACCACAGTTTAAATTGTTAAGCTATTAAATATAAATTGTTAAGCATAAATTGTTAAATAACTTTTACTAATTTTTACCACTAGACCAGTTAATATGTTAGGTGTTTCTGCAGAAATATTTTTGCAGAGGTGGCTCAGTGGTTAAGAGCACTGTCTGCTCTTCCAGAGGTCCTGAGTTCAGTTCCCAGCAACCACCTGGTGGCTCACATCCATCTGTAATGGGATCCGATGCCCTCTTCTAGTCTGTTCTGGTGTGTCTGAAGACATTGACAGTGTACGCACATACATAAAATAAATACAATCTCTTTTATAAAAAAAAGAAATATTTTTGCATATCTTTTATCTTCTGATGACAATAATCTCATGTTAGGATGCAAAAGTTACTTTCCAGAAATGTTCTAGCAATTTAAACCTTTACCATTAAATAATAAAGTTACACAACCTTTCTGAAAGTTGTTCATTGAATACTTGCTTTCTGCCCAACTTCAGCCAGTCCTTTCACTATTTCTAATATGAATATTCACAAACACCAGAAAATGCAATTAGCCTTAAATAGAATATGTTAAAACAACAATTGCTAGGCACTGTGCATTTTATTTAATTAAATATGTACCAGCAAAAACAAAAAGAAAAAACAAGAAAAAAAAACCTCTCGGAGAATGAGCCTACAAGGAGAAAAATACACTTTAAAATTAAAATTGTATATTCTTTTATCTGTTTCTTTGTCTCTAAGATGGTTTTGGTATCAGTAACCATAATAGGCCACAGGAGATAAGACGGCATGAATACATCCATTTCAGAACCTATCAAAGAACAACAACAAAAACCCAAACACTAAATCAACCTACCATCTTTAAGATGTAATATTGGAAACTATTATTTGAGACATGGATTTTTAAAACACCAACAATGGTTCTGCAGACTGAAGCAAATGCTCGCAAAACTTTGAAGTCTGTCTGGTGAGTTGCTTTCAAATGGAATAATGGAAACAAGTCAAGTTGGGTCTCTGCAATGGGCTCTGCCAGGGTCCTCAGCAGGAGGCAAACTTGAGGCATTGAGAATTATATATAGTTCAGATGTTCTTTGGGTTTATAAGCCAATACATTTCTGATAAACTAAATTGTAATTTCAAATGCATTTTGGAAACTGAAGCAGTAAGAAGTCATAATAGATGCTTTTCAGCTAATAGTGTGGGATCACAAAGCGATAGGAGGAAATACTACTAAAAGAGGTCCCCTTGGAAACCACCCAGTAATTTATTTCTTATAAGTGTGGTTCTAAACATAAGTTCTCTTTACAGTTAGGCGTGGTAGGCCTTGGCTCTATTAAAACAGCAATGGGAGACTGGAGAGGCAGCTTAGCAGTTCAGAGTTTATAACTCTTACAGAGGACCCAGGTTTGGTTCCCAGCCCTCACAATTATCTATTACTTTAGGTCCAGGAGATCTGAAACTATCTTCTGACTTGAACCAGTAACAAGCATGCTCGAAATATACATACATACAAGCAGGCAAAAAAAAAAAAACCCAAAAACCCAAAAGTCAAAAACAAAATAACAAAACGACACTTATACACATAAAATAAATATAAATAAATCTAAAAATTATTTTTTAAACTTCAAGGGGCTTTTGATTTTAAAGTATACAGTCACTATTCTACATAGCGCTATACATAACCATCTGAATCGCTGTGGGTAAGAGATTCAAACATTCACAAAAAGCTCAGTATATAAAAAGAGATTTAATTTTACCAATACATTTAATTTAAAATTACACAGAGGCAAAACTTCACAGTTTTCATATTGACAAATAAAGAAAAGAGTTTGGAAACACGCTGTGTTCAAGGATTCAGCATGATAACTTACAGAATAGGTTTGCTTAGTCGACTTGCAAATTACCCCAAGAGTCAGTCTTTCCACTTTCGATCGGCCCTCCGGAGCGTCTCTGCGGTAATGGATATTAAGCTTTGTCAGTAGAGGGCGCGAGAGAGACATTGCAGAAGGAAAGGGGACAATTTGTAGTTCTGGCAGGCAGGGTTTGGTGCTCCTGCAGAAGAACGTGATGGAATCAGGCAGGTAGTGTCAGAGTGCATAGTCTCAAACTGGGTCTAGTGGCCAGCTAGAGTGCCACACGGTGCTCCAGGCCGGTCTGTGACTATTTTTGTGGGTTTGTATGCCAGAAAGGCGTTTCCTGCTTGCCCCCCCCAACTGTGTACTAGATTAGTGGGAGACCCCTCCCTCAGTTTCTCCTCCATCCAGTAGTCTGCTGCTTGTTTCCAAGCGGCTTCTAGCCTGACCGACAATGGAAGTCCCCTAGCTGGCTCTGCTGCCTTGGTACCCTTCCTTTGCACTGGAACATTCTTTATAACACGTTTTGGAGAATTATGGTCAGCTGCCTAAATCTAACTCACCACCTGTTTTAGAAATAAAATTGTTTGGGAACACAGTCAGGCCCATTTGTTAATGTACCATCTATAAAGCATTTCATGTGACGGAGAGAATATGGCCAATATATTTCCAGTCTGTCTTGTTGTAGAAAATGTTAGCCAACCTTTATAGTTCTTTACTTCTTTATGTTATTCTATCAGGGTTTTATATAATTCTTTGCATTAAACTTCCTCTATTTTAATTGCTGTGTGGTTTCTGTCTCTGCATGGTACTTCCTCTAGTGGAACAAAAATACCCACATTCAAGGTTATTCATTGCAGCATTATTTGTCATTGCAAAAGTACACACGAGCATCCTAAGTCCTCTACCATGGAGACTGGTTAGTGAACTACAGTATCCACACAGCAGAGAGCTCAGAAGCAGGGAAGAAAGACGGCTAGAAGATCTCTGTGAACCGACATGGAATGACTTTCCGGCTGATGTTAAGCTAAAAATAAATAAACAAATAAATAAATAAAGGAAGGAAGGAAGGAAAACAAATAAAATCCCAGAAATACGTGTATGCCATATTAATAAGGCTGGTTTTGCTTCTAAATGAAACCTAGAGCTAACGAACCAGAAACCAACAGCAGATACCTACAAGATAACAGTGGGAAGAGCAGGAGGGAAACGACACCCCAAGCATATCTTTTACTACAGCGTATAGCAGTTGGGAAGAAGCATCTAACATAAAGCCTGCTTGGCAGTGAAGTGCTAAATAGCTCGTGTAGCTAACTAGGAGTTTCAGCCCACTGACGATGTGAGTGTCGTGAGAGAGTATTGTTCCACGTGTTGACACTCAGGGAAAGATCCAAGTTCCAAGTACGGTTCCATCAAGTCGAAAGATGCTGCTGCGCAAGGACTGAGGCTTGGTCCTCAACATTCACATAAACATATCCACAAGCTGGGCGTCTGTCTGCCATCTTAGTGCCGATCGTGCAGGGTGATTCCAGCTGAACTGGTGAGCACAAGGTTCAGTACAATACAATACTCTGTTGTGAACTGCTGTCGGTTTTTTCTGCCCCCTCAAAAGTTGAGGTTAGGTGACCTATCTTAATTAATCAGATAAGGCTAGAGCCTGTGATTGGGCAGTGGAAGGGAAGGTGGAGCTGAAAGTTTTTGGGGGGGGGAGGGAGAAGGGAGGGAAAAGAGAGAGAGAGAGACAGACAGACAGACAGACAGACAGACAGGATGGAACCTGTAGGAGAGGGTGATGAGCCGGAACCACATTATCCTAGGAGCCAGCCATAAGTAACTAGGGATTTCTTGGATGGACAATTGAGTAATGGAGGGCACATCTGTCCAATTCAGGTCCAAGACCTCTGATTGCGGCTCCAAATGGGGTGGTTGGTGAGACTGCCATTGCAGGCATGTGGCTTTAGGTTGGATTGATTTTTTATAATTACACGCTATACTCTGTCTCAAAAAATCAGGTACAGAATGATTAAAGAAGATAACTGGTGTCAATCTCTGTCTCCATGTGCATGTATATAATTGCATGTGTATACATGCACACACACACACACACACACACACACACACACACACACTCACCATCCTTAGGTGAACCATTCAAAGTCAAGGTACTCTAAGTGTGTCTGTGAGTGTGTTTATGTGTGTGTGTGTTTATAACTATAAACATTGCTTCCTACTGGCGACCATGTGTTTTAATCATGAACTTGTGAGTGAGTTCCTGAAAGCAGAATGGTTATATTTGATTGATTATCAATTCTCAATAAGTGAGTAGGGGTTTGGACTGATGTCTATTGAGAGAAAAGATTTTTATTAGCTTACAAGTCCTTTCTGAATTTGTATAACTCCACGAAGAGCTGTGAGAAACAAAGAAGGAGGAATTCCGACAACCTACATTCAAATACAGTTTACTATGTGCTTTGAAGAAGGTCCTTGGCCTCCCTGCTAGTTTTCTTGTTGTAAATAGGAATATTGCTAGTGCATCCAGGACTACCTTTGGTTAAAACTCAAGAAAAGGTTTAGAGGTGTCGTGCTTTCTTGAGGGAATATCTCAAGAGAAAAATAGGGAGGAGTTAGGGTTAAGACAGGACAGTCCTCTCTGGCCTCAGCTGGGGTTTAGTTCTAAATTAAACAAACCCCAGGGAGCTTTTGAGCCTCAGCACAAGGCAGAGTCACTCTGCAGCAAAGGCCTAGTCTCTGAGTCATCTTTTCTTGACTATCCAGCCAGGGTTGGTGTGGGGGATAATAGCCTCAGGAAGCTCCTACTGGATTGAAAACAATTCTCTGGAGAAAGACCTGTAAACTCTTAGCAACCAACACACACAACAACTGAGAGATGGTGCCTGGTAAAGGATCGCACCTATTACAATCACCACCTCACAAGGTCATTGTGACAGTTCAATGTGACATAACACAAACAGCACAAGGAATAACATAGAACACACATTGTGTGTTTAATCCAAACATCTTTCTAAACTCGTCTTTAGAAAAATTGCATAATATAACACAAATCCTCAAATGTCAGCTATTTTTATTATCCTATTTCATAGCACATATTAGGTATTTAACATGAGGGGTGAGTCATGTTAAGCAGGAAAAGTATCTTTGCACCTCTCTAATTACTTCTACATTCTTTCCTTGTTGCCTTAAACAACATGGTATCTTAGACCTTGTGTAATCCTGTGGGCAGTGAGTTCACACAAACCTCTTGATGTTTTGGAGTCCCCCTAGATTTTTATCTAATTTTCATTCATGCCCTAGGTACCTAGTTAGGATGGCACTATTAAGTTTCGATGAGGTCATGGTGAGAGGATCCAGGAGCATCTGACCCACTTGCTAATTAGTCTCATTCCTAACGACGAGTGGGTAGACAATGAAGAAAGGGGGAAAATCCAGGAACCCCCTTGGTAGCACTTGCAATGCAGCACCTAATTCACTGTGACAGGTGGCAAGACTTGCATAGTCACCTGTGTGGCAGTTGGCTCTGCTTCTAGTGTTGGGTCCTGGCAGTCCGGGGCCATCGATCAGTGACAGAGATATCAAGTGGGTGAAAGGGCGAACTAGAGACCACAAGGGAGACCTGATTCCACATTGCTTTCCCTTGTCTCCCAATCTCTAACTTTGCTGAAAGGATCCCTTCAGGGGAAACTGGTACCTGTCATTAAGCAGAACAACCACTGACTGAGGACTCAAAGAAACCAAAGGAGGGTACAAGTCCCAGCAGCAGCTGAGGGGTGGGGGTGTTAGTGGTTTACATCCTATCAACAAGGTGACCTGGGAGATCTCAGTGTGAGCTGAGGTAGGGCCTGGTGTCCTTACCTACAATGTCAATTGTGCAAATGATAATAAGATGATTCACTTCCTCTAGTCAAAGCTTGCACAAAGTAGCACTTGCGATCATTGCAGACTTGGAGGTACAGAGGGAAGAGCAATCTTAGGAACACAATTCTCGTTTAGCTAGATCAGCAGGACACAGATCACCATACTTGCTTATGATATCAAAATATGTTCAGGTAAAAAGCCAGCAGTTTCCATCATCAACCTAGCCTCTAAACTCAAACCTTAGGACCTTAAAGGAGAGATAGAGACAGGGAAAATCCAGTAGGAAATGTCCAAGTCCATCATCTCTCTCTAAAATATGGCATTGGGAAAGTGATAAAAGGATAGTTAAGGCTGGGCGGTGGTGGTGCACGCCTTTAATCCCAGCACTTGGGAGGCAGAGACGGGAGGATTTCTGAGTTCGAGGCCAGTCTGGTCTACAGAGTGAGTTCCAGGACAGCCAAGGCTACACAGAGAAACCCTGTCTTGAAAAACCAACAACAAAAAAAAAGGATAGTTAGCTCACTCTAAGAGCCAGGACTAGTCTAACTATTTAACACACCAAGAAAAGAAGAAATGCCCAGCGGAGAGTGAGCAGACGCACATGCAAATGTCTTTAAGGCCTTTGTAAAGATGCTGACCTGATCATAAGAACTACTAATGGAGCCAGTAAGGAGAATGCTCTAGCTCTTACAACTAGAGAGAGAACATGCCTGAAGGCTATTTCTACTTTAAAGAAAATCAGCACTTTCTAAATAGATAACCAACCGTATGATGCTAACATCTACAGCTATGTGGACGAGGATGGAGCTAATACCTATGTCTGACCTGAACTGTTGTTTCTATGACTTTTCCAGATTTTTTTTCCTGATTCTAGAGTCAACTTTTATCTTTCTGCAAAGATTGATTTCAAGGCTCTTTTGGACATTATTAGTGACTTTTTAAGGGAGGGGAGAGGAGGAGATAAGAGGAGAGGTGGGGAGGAGAGGGGAGGGGAGGAGAGAGAAGATGAGAGGAGGAGAGGGGAAGACAGGAGAGGAGGCACATTGACTGGGTTAGGCCAGGCAGTGTTAAGGTCTCAACCCCAAACCTCAGGGACGGTGGGGCCTTAGTCTTAGCCAGGATTCATTACGAGATGTGGATGGACTCAATTTCGTGAAGGCTTTTTGCAGGTAATAACAGTTCAGCTTGTGAACTGTGAACCCAGGATTGCTGCTGTGTGTTCAAGAGTACAGTGCCAGAAGATAACATTCCACCTCTTCCTCTGGCTCTTAATCCTTCCTGCTTTCCCTTCTGTAATGCTCCCTGAGCCTTGGAAGAGTGGTGTAAACATCCCATTTTGGGCCATGCATTTCAGCAGTTATCTTTTTTCTGTCAGCACTTGACCAAGTATGCTTTCCTACTCTGTGTTTGGTATTCAAGTCTTCAACAAGTTGATTCCACACCAAGAAGAGCAATCTGCTTTACCTAGTTCAGTTCAGTTGTCGTTTCACTAGAAATACTTAGAAAACAGACACACCCAGGAATAACAGTTGACTAAATATTTGGGTACCCCATTCTTTGGTGATACACAAAGTTGTACAGCATGTCTGACATATACCCACAAGGGAGAAAGTCAGAAATATTTGGAATGAACTGTTGACTGTCAGAGAATGAGGACTGAGAGCAGGATTCTGTTGCTCTAGGACCTGTTCCGAATGAAGGACGATGGCCAAGGGCATCCTACCGTCTCTCCCATGGGACATCTCTCACATGTAGACAATAAGTACCTGTTCCTTAGGTACTTGTTCTTCTACATAATCTCCTGATGCAAGCCTTGTTTATTCCACACCACCTACAGGATGAAATTGACACTTTATATCAGCAACTGCTGTTCCAGTTATTCCAGTGGTAGGTTCAGACATGCTGGGCTCTGCTCAAGGTTTAGGTGGTGGTGGAGACTTTCCTAGGGATGATAAAAAACAAAGCTGAGGAACTTTAGTGGATAAGGGTGACACAGGGGAGAAAAAACAATGCACAAAAGCCAAATCCAGTAAAAGAGCCTGGGCTTACTGACAGCCCCAGCCTGTCCGTGAGATGGCCTGATGCTGGATACCTAGATAAAAGGTTGACTAAAAAGAACAAAAGAGTTAGTTGGGAGCTCAAGGGATGTGGATACGATGAAGAGCAGGGAAAGAATTGCCTCTTCTTCAGAGAGAGCTCAGCAGTGCTGATGCTAGTGTGTTAATAGGGGAAGGTAATTAGGACATAGGCCCAAATAAGTCTCCTGCAGACACAGTCAGGAAATGGTATTGGGAGCTTTGACAGTAAAGAGGGCACATGGCTCTGTGGTAGCTGTCACTCATGCCCATGGAAACTAATGAAGGAAAATTGAGTAGAGTGCTTAGGCATACAGCAGACCCACTCCAAGAAGTCCAGGATAATCATCCATCCATCTAATAGCTTCTGATCTATGTGGGGGAGTGAAAGGACAAAGTTGTGATATCTGGAGCTTACATCCAATGGGAGAAGCTAGCAAAAAGCAATAATAGAGCTGTGGAGATGGCTCAATAGATAAAGTGCTTGCCAGACAAATCTGAGGACTGGACCTGAGTTTCAATCCCAGAACCCACGTAAAAGTTGGGTAGGTATGATGGCCTGCCTGTAATCACAGATCTTGGGGAGTAGAGACAAGGCATTCCTGGGACATACTGGCTATCTAGGGCAGATGCAAATGCAAGGTTCAGATTCAGTCAGAGACCCCACCTCAGCAGATAATGTGGAGAATAATCTAAGAAGATATCCAGCATCGACCTGGTCAACCTCAGGCCTCCAGACTCACACATATGCGCCAACATATATGCAAATGTGCAGACATATATACACAATGTATAAACATTTTCAAACAGGTCCAAATGCTAAGAAGAAATAAAAGTATAAGTGTTCGCATACAGTTTATTGGGACAGAGATCTTATATGTTTCCAGTTGTGAATCAGCGTGTAATTAAATCATTCTAACTCACCCCACCCCCATACCTCTTCCTTTCTGTCTCTCTCCCCTTCTCCTTCCTACCAGAGTGTTGAGATTACAGGGAGACCAGGAGGCCCACCAGAAGGAACCCCCCCAGCCCCCATACTACAGGATGAACACAATTCCTTGTGCATGCTATGCCAAAACTCAACCAATGAATTTCCCCCGTTCGTGCCATGGTTCTCATAAGGTCCACAGTCTTTGCTTGTGAAAGATGACAAGTTCTCTGTTCAGAAAGAGGGGAGACCTGCAGCTGAGTGCCATGGTTACCAATGAGGGCACACAGACATGGCTACTGTTGTGGTTAAAAGTACATTTGAAATCTTGTCTTACTCAAGGCTGGCACTGGTGTCTAATCACTAATGCACTTGGTGACAATTAGATGGGACGTCTGTGTTCAAGTAACTGCTACTAAGCAAGAAGAAGGTCAACAGCAAGTGCTCATAGAAGAGCCTTAAGAAGGTTGTCAAGGACTCACTCATTCAGTCATCTGTCCAACACATTTTTATTAAGATCCTACTAACTGCTTGCTGTTGTGGTACACACTTGCAATCACAACTCCTGGGAAATGGAGGCAGAGGAATGGCAATTTCAAACCCACATTGAGGCTATAAAGTTAAGACGATGCAAAATGAAAACCTGATCTCAATCACACCATGAGAGAGCTTCATATTTCATATTAAGAATGTAAGGATAAACTCTCAAAGACCCTTCCCTGATAGTGTTTATATTCCAACAGATCCAAAATGTGGTGGACAGTCAGTATTGGTGTTATGACTTCTAACATGGTATAATTGTGGCATTAAGGGCCAGGTTGACCCCCTGAGGAATCTCATCATGCAACAGGCCTAGTATAAAGATTTATAACTCACACACACTTATGGTCACTTGATCTTTGACAAAGGAGCTAAAACCATCCAATGGAAAAAAGACAGCATTTTTAACAAATGGTGCTGGTTCAACTGGCGGTCAACATGTAGAAGAATACAAATCAAACCATTCTTTTCTCCTTGTACAAAGCTCAAGTCTAAGTGGATCAAGGACCTCCATCCACATGAAACCAGATACACTGAAACTAACAGAGGAGAAAGTGGGGAAGAGCCTCAAACACATGGGCACAGGGGAAAATTTCCTGAACAGAATACCAATGGCTTATGCTCTAAGATCAAGAATAGACAAATGGGACCTCATAAAATTGCAAAGCTTCTGTAAGGCAAAAGACACTGTTGATAGGTCAAAATGGCAACCAACACATTTGGAAAATATCTTTACCAATCCCACATCCGATAGAGGGCTAATATCCAATATATACAAAGAACTCAAGAAGTTAGAAGACTCCAGAGAAACAAATAACTGTGCCCTTCCCCCACTCGGCTTTCTAAGAGGGAATTTCCAGACCTCAGTGAGTCTCTCCCACATAGGGCGGAGCGCTCAGACCAAGGTGAAGTCCATTGTTCTTCCAGAGCTCCACCTTCCTGAATTAAGCAGGCTATCCTGCCGAGCTGTGGAGCTGACACACACAAAGCAGTGGAACCGACAGCCACTGAGCAGACTCTTGAAACTTGGGGGGAAGGGTCTTACCCCCAAACCTTAAATTCTCAGTACCCCAATAAACCACAGACCTCGATCAGCAACTGAGTTGTCCTGGTCTATGTCTCTTTTTGCCGCCTCCCCATCTATCCCCAGCTTCCTTTCCAGGTACCCGGTTCAAATGTAGCTGCGGGCGGCTACAAATAACCCTATTAAAAATGGGGTACAGAGCTAAACAAAGAATTCTCAACTGAGAAATATTGAATGACCAAGAAGCACCTAAAGAAATGTTCAACACTCTTAGTCATCGGGGAAATGCAAATCAAAACAACCCTGAGATTCCACCTCACACCAGGTGGAATAGCTAAGATCAAAACTAAGGAGACAGCAGCTGCTGGTGAGGATGTGGAGAAAGAGGAACACTCCTCTCCTGCTGGTGGGATTGTAAGCTGGTACAATCACTCTGGAAATCAGTTTGGCAGTTCCTCAGAAAACTGGACATAGTACTACCTGAGGACCCAGCGATTCCACTCCTAGGCATATACCCAGAAGATGCTCCAACATATAACAAGGACACATGTTCCACTTTGTTCATAGCAGCCTTATTTATAATAGCCAGAAGCTGGAAAGAACCCAGATGTCCTTCAACAGAGGAACAGATACAGAAAATGTGGTACATTAACACAATGGAGTACTACTCAGCTATTAAAAACAATGACTTCATGAAATTCACAGGCAAATGGATGGAACTAAAAAATACCATACGGAGTGAGGTAACCCAGTCACAAAAGAACACACATGGTATGCACTCACTGATAAGTGGATATTAGTCCAAAAGCTCAGAATACCTAAGATACTATTCACAGACCACATGTAGCTCAAGAAGAAGGAAAACCAAGTGTGGGTGCTTCAGTGCTTCTTAGAAGGGGGAACAAAATACTCACAGGAGGAAATATGGAGACAGAGTGTGGAGCAGAGACTGAAGGAAAGGCCATCCAGAGACTGCCCTACCTGGGGATCCATCCCATATACAGACACCAAACCCAGACACTTTTGCGGATGCTAAGAAGTGCATGCTGACAGGAGCCTGATATGGATGTCTCCTGAGAAGCTCTGCCAGAGCCTGACAAATACAGAGGCAGATGCTTATAGACAACCATTGGACTGAACATGGGATCCCAAATAGAAGAGTTAGAGAAAGAAGTAATGGAGCTGAAGAGGTTTGCAACCCCATAGGAAGAACAATAATATCAACCAACCAGACCCCCCCCCCCCAGAGCTCACAGAGATTAAACCACCAACCAAAGGGCACACATTGAGGGACTTATGGCTCCAGCCACATATGTAGCAGAGGATGGTCTTTTTGGGCATCATTGGGAGGAGAGACCCTTGATCCTGCGAAGGCTCAACGCTCCAATGTAGGGGAATGCCAGGGCGGGGAGGCAGAAGTGGGTGTATGGAGAAGCATCCTCATAGAAGCAGGGGGAGGGGGATGTGATGGGGGGGTTCCGGAGGGGAAACCAGGAAAGAGGATGACATTTGAAATGTAAATAAATAAAATAAATCCAATAAAAAATAAATTAATTAATTAAAAAAAGATTTATTATTGAGGAGGAAGGTAGCAGGAATTTGGAAAGGGGTAGAGGCAGAGAAAAGGTGTGTGTGTGTGTGTGTGTGTATGTGTGAAACCAGAAGAGAGAAAGAGAAGAAGAGAGGAAGAGAGGCCAGCATGGAAGATATGGGGACAGGGAGAGAGAGGGGGAGAGGGAGGGGGAAGGGGATAGAGGGGGAGGGGGAAATGAGGGGGAGAGGGAGACGGAGAGGGAGGGGGAGGGGGAAGGGAAGAGGGGGAGGGGGAAAAGAGGGGGAGAGGGAGAGAAAGAGATGGGGAGAGGGAGAGAGGGGGAGGGGGAGGGGAAGAAGGAGAGGGAAGGGGAGAGGGAGAGGGAGGGGGAGGGGGAGAGGGAGAGGGAGATGATGCTGGGGTAGGAACAATGCTCTTGCATGTCAGGCTCACACCTGGCAGGTGGCAATGCAGGCTGTTGCTAGGTAAGCTGTAGAACAGAGCCTAGCTGATTTGCCAGCAAGCTGACAATTGGTTTAGTGGAGAACTATAGGAATCTTGTCTAGTTGTCCACATTGTTCAGATATCATGGGCGGTGTCTGCACTTTTATGACTCAACAGAAAAATGTGTGGAATTCTATTCAAGTGAGGTTGTTGCCTGCAATCTCGGCTTTAGGGAGGTAGATAGGAGATGGTCCCTGGGGCTCACTAGCCAGCTGGTCTAGACTAGTTGGCTCGTCCCAGACAACTGAGAAATATTGTCGGGAAAAAATGAGGTGGAGGGCACTTGAGGAGTGACACTAGATGTTGACTTCCACACACATGCACACAGGTACACACACACCCCTTCAGAATTGGATTTTCTTGACTCAAAAATATTAAAGCAAATGGAGGCAAGCTAGCGATGGATCAATATGGTTGATTTGAGTCCCTGGCTATTAATTCAACTCACCTACTACACTGTGAAACCTCCAGCCAGAGAAAGGAAACCACAGATACTCTGGCCTTTCCCTTACTCCACCATACCCTCAACTTCCTGCCACAAAATCCATCCCAGGTATGGCTCTTAGACTTTTGACCAAATTCTGCACCATCTGTTCCCATCCACAGCTGAATGTAGTTCCTTCTCATACTCCAGGCATTTGACCACTTGAGATAAAGTTCTGTCATAAACACTCTTGGCTCTAGAGCTTCAGGCCCATCCACCTGTTCTGCTTTCTTGGTAAAACCTGCAGAATCAACCTTTATAAGGGGCCTAATTATTTTGCCATCAACCCATGGCTCCGGGGACAAACTTGTTGCTATGGCAACATGGATGATCTAGCAGGCACACTGGCTGTCACTCTGCTTTGGGACTGCTAGGGCTCAGGGAGGGGAGTACCATCTTCCTCTGGGAGGTAACAGCCCTTATGGGCCAATTATCAAAACAGAGGCCAAGATGACTCCCTCACCCTGTTCTAGCAGGCCCTATGGCCCACAATCCCACCTCACACAAGGTTTCTTCTTTTCCTGCCCCTCGAGAGACTTGGAGTGAATTTAGAGAAACTGCCAGGTTTCATTATGCAACTTTGAACCTACATGTTGATTCTCTACAGGGGCCAAACGGATGGCATTTCTCTTCTCTTTCCTATCAGGGTGCAACCTGATAGTCTCCGAGAGAAGGTAACAGGGTTCTTACCCTCAAAACAACATTCAGACTAAATAGCTGTTTGCACTGATGCTCAAGGTGGCAAGTATAGCCTTGCCCTTCAATGGCCACCTGACCTCTATACCCACTTAACCTCCATGTCCACCTGGCCTTCATGTCCACATGACATTTATTCATGCACAGTTAACCTGTATGCCAACATTCCAGGAGATCTAGCTCTGTGATGTAATTTTCATGAAGTTTTGGACATCTTTTTATACCAGTCTTCCAGTCTTTCTTCATCTCCTACCACCATCGCCTCTTGAAACCTCTCTCTAAAACTAGAAAATCACCTCACATGAATGACTCATTCTCTAACACTCATTTAGCTCCCACCTTCTGCCTGCCTCATATCTTGCTAAAGTCTCTTTCTTGAGGACACTCTACAGGCACTCTTTGTCTACGATCATTTGGCAATCCTACCCCTCCTTTTTGTATTTTACTTAACGGAATAGGCTGTGATTTATATGGTGGAAACATCATACATTGCATATAATAAAGAAGTCAACTAACACTGGCTTTATTAAGTAGGCATAATTTTTCTTCCCATAATCCAAAAATCTGAGCTAATGATGGCGGCTCACACCTGTAATCTTGGAACTTGGACAGCTGAGATGGGAAAGCCAGGACAGCTGAGATGGGGCCCACAGTTCCAGGCCAATCTGAGCTACAGTGTGAGGTTGTTTCAACTTCTACCCCATCGGCCACAAAAACACATGAAATCTACATTTAAACGTCTGTTGGTATTGGTTTGGTGACTGGTAGAAATGAGGACTCACAGTGCGCCTTTCACCCTTTCTATGGCCACGCAGGAGCTACCTTCCTTTCACCTTTCAGTGATATCAGCCACTGACTCAGCACAGAAATGCCAAGGACACTGTTATCATCTATAACACGTTCACATACTGATACCTATATCTGAGCACTCTCTGTTTGGCTGTAGTCTTACCTTCTTCCGGTTGTTTGTCTGATGATGTTCACGCCAGTGCTACTTTGGTGTCACTGGCACAATCTGTTCCCCATTGTTTCCAAGCGTCCATCTTTCTCCTTCCTGCCTTCAAATGTGGACTCACTAGACAGTATTTCTACACTTCCTTCCATATGCCACCTGTACTTCCCTAGATTTAGGTGACCTGTTATTTGTTCCATTTTTTTCTAAGCTCTCTGCCTAGATGAATCCAACTGTTTCCCTGGGCCTGTATCCAAGCAGCCAAGCAATAGGGCAGATTGATTTCACCTTAGTTTCAAAGTCATTGACTTTGAACAGGTCCTTATACCAAACAGAGATCATAAGGCCTCTGTCTCTTTTTTCTGTGTGACTGCCTCAAGCTTTCTTTCCTTCCTCAAATTTGCAACCTTTCCATCTTTCTCAGAGCAGATGGCCGTTTCATATTGTGCTGAGACAGTTTTTGTACTGGGGTCTTTTAGCCTCCTATAGGTTATGAACTCACACACATCTAGCAGAGAACCACCTCCCTCCTGACTGCTAGGACTCCTAGATTTTCTCTTCGATGTTTCTTCCCCTTCACTATCAGTTTTTCCCCCACTCTAACACCATTTCCTCTGTGCCTATGCCCTCAGATCTCCAAAAACAAAGCGTCACTAATAACCTACCTCATACATTGCTTGACTTTCCTTCTAATGTTTACAGGAAGAAATTCCACACTCAGCTGTCTGTACTTTTGATTTCCTTTTTTTCATTGCACATTTTCTTTCTATATCATCCTGGCCCCTCTGTCCTACAGGCTGCTTTTGCTGGAACCCTGAAGTGCTTTTATACTAAGGCCAGTGTTCTGCTACTTTTCTTCCTAGAGTGTTCTTGGCCTTTGAAGCACTGTCTTCTGCTGGTGTGAGTCTTCCTTCCATCTTTGCTCCAGTGCTTCTGCTGTTTTTACAATAATCTCCCCTTCCTCACTTCATACTTTCTCTATAAATGCTCATGAATGTCATACACACACACACGCACACACACACACATACGTCAATTATATTACCTATTGCTTTGTAACAAATTTCCCCAAAATTTAACATTTAACACCCCAGATATGTGTGCCTATACTTCATACTTTCTTTGAGTCAGGAATCTAGATATAGCAGAACTAGAGTCTGCACTGAATCCTTAAGTGTTTGGGAGCTACAGCCAAGGTGTTAGTAGGGTTGCCAGCATCTCAAGGTTCAGATGGAAAAGCAATCCACTTCAAATTCTACTCATATGACAGTTGGGTCTCAGATCCATACCAACTCAGAGATACCAGTCTCTGGTGGGGATCATTGATGGAGGGCAACTTTCAATATGGCATCTTACTCGCCTAAGTGAGGACACTGACAGGGACAAGGAAGGAGGAAGAAAGGGAAGGAACAGGATATGGAACTGTCAGCCTCTTCATAATTTAATCTCTGAGATGCTAATCCATCACTTTTGCTTATTCTAGAAGCAAAACAGTAGGCTTGCCCATGTAAAAGGAAGAGAGATGACATAAGGGTAGGAATGCCAAGTCTCATGATCACTGGGAGTTACTGGGCCAGGCTACCACATTATTTTATAATCATCATTGTGTCCCAGATTTAATTCTTCCTCCCTCTATTGGGCAGAAACAACTCTTCTCTAAGTTTCTCTCTTCCTGTGACTGAGTGCCCCCATTAATCTTATTCTAGAATCTAGAACCCCAGGTGTCATTCCAGACTATCTCTTCAGTCTCATCCTCTGTATTTGAGTCTCACTAAATCATGTTAGTTTAACCTCAGATCTCACTTATATCCATCTACCCATCTCCACTGCCACCATTAGCAACCACCATCTCTGCTTAGGGGTGCAGTTATCGACTGCTTACTCCTTCCTGCATCCCTGCTTACCAACTCATCTCCAGCTGTGGTCTATTTACAAAGTGAATCGAAACATAAACCTCTGTGTAAAACCATTAAGTAGTTCCCTATTTCCCATTGTTCTTGCTCCCCGCTAATGGATTATCCTAGAATGAACCAGGTCTTCTGAAGGCTCCAGTTCTGGGTTCCCCACACTCTCATTGAAGAATAATAGGCAGGAGAGTTGACATGACTTCTCAGAAAGAGTGATTTAAGCAGTTTCAGATGTAGCACGTGTCCCTGCAGAGCCTGGGTGGTACTTGAGTGAAAGACCTCTCAACTTTAGAGAAGAGAAGCTAAAAGCATCTCCAGGTGATGTCTCAGTTTACCTCCTGGGCTAGTCTACACCAGCCCTGATCTTTGTGGAAGATGAACAGTCCTTGTTTTTATTTTTGTTTTTTTGTTTTTTGTTTTTATACTGAAGAGTTTCAATGTTATTGTTAAAGTAGTGAAGATTCAGCAAAGGACTTTTAACCAGGAGAGGTAGAATAAAGTGAAGATTTTTGAAAAATTAATCCCATAGCCTCATGCATTACATTTTAAATAGAGAAGTGACTGGGGTAGGGAGACAAGTTGGTGCATAACGATAACCTGAAAAGCTGTTGAAGCTCTGTCTGAGGTTTTACTGAGGACTGGGTGAATGTGGAAACTTGGGCAAGAAATAAGCATAGGCCTTACATGTGGATAGAGCTAAGACCTGACTCTACAGTGAGATGCTGGGATACGTCTGCCCTGCCCTCTATTTGCTCTGGCATGCATATGCATTAAAAAGAACTGACTATACTCCCTTTCCCAAAATAATTCATATCGATGCTTTAACCCCAGACTTTTGGGAAGTCATTAGGTCACAAAGGTGGAGTGCTCATGAACAGGATTGATGTCTACAGAAGAAACGAAACCAGAAGATCACTCCTTGTAACGTTAGGGTCCATCCCCAAACCAAGAACCAGGCTCTTCCAGAAGCAGAATGCACTGGCTCCTTCACTTTGTAATTCCCGAACTCCAGAACTCTGAGAAATAGGTTTCTGTTATTTAACCTACTCAGTCTATGATGCTTTGTTATAGCAGCCCAAACTGCCTAAGACTGAGATTATGAGAATTAAATGACTTATTCACATTTTATCACATATATTTATTTACATTTATTATGCTCACTTCTTATTTACCCGGGCAGATGGTTTCCCAGGTTCTTTGAGTTCTTGCTTATTTGACACGTTTTCTATCTCGATTTGTAGCATTTTCTTGGAGACATCTTTTTACACTCAGTTTACAAATCTGTTTATCACATCTGTAGCTAACAGCGATTTTCCCTGTCTTCCTAACCCCTGACCCTTCAGCTGCCTGTTATTGTGGACCAGGAGGTAAAGGGGCAGCCAGGAGGGCAGTCACGAGCATTATAGACATCAAGTTCAAGATGGGGTATTTGGAGACTTGGAACCTTTGAACAACAGTGAAAGTGCTAGAGAGCTGTGAATAGATGATACACTGGGAAAGAATGAGAAGGCAGTGCCTGGCTAAGCAAGCCTGAGAGCAGAGAGGAAGAGGAGCTGAGGATGAAGTTCAAATACACTGGGGAAGGCAGAGGTCTGCACTACAAGCCCCTTACAGCCAACTAAAGATTAGCAGAGTCCCATTTCCCTGGTGGAAGAGTTACTAGTCACCATGCTTGTTTTTTTTTTTTTTTTTTTGTTTGTTTTCATGCTGACCGTTTTGGATGAGTGATAAGAACTGCTGGAGGTTGAATGGAAGAAATGAAAATAAGAACTAAACTGGTCATTTTTACTGTTTGTTTTAACAACCCAGAGAAAAGGGATAGGGTGAGACTGCAGGACAATATTTGGAAATACGAATAAGGGGTAAGGGGATGGTTTTATGGGTAAAAATGTTTGCTCTGCAAGCATACGCATATGAGTAGCACTCATTACAGGTCTGGCCTGGCTGCATGCAGGCTTGTAGCACTGTGTGGGATAGAGACAGGAGGATTGCTGGGATTGTCTAGACTTAGTCGAAGGTGCTGTCTTAAGGAATAAGGTAGGGAGTGACAGAGGAGGACATGGGACATCCTCCCCTGGCCCCCAGAAGCTCTAATACATATATGTATACATACATCACACACATACTCAACTACGAAAATTTAAAAGTACTATTATAGAATGGATTTGTGTGATTTATTGTGTGCTACTATTCCCCACATGTACTGAGACATTTTTATTTCTTAGAATTTAATCTTTAAATGTAGCAAATCATAGATAGCAAGACTATGTTTGAAACGTCTAGTAGGTAGGGAAAGTTTATTCTTATGTAAACTTTTACTATAGATCATTTCAATTTATCAAAATATTGAGCGTAAAGATCAAAATTTTATTTCAATACATTTTTATCATGCTTTCTTGTTTTGTATGACTTTATGGATATCTAAGAAAATATAAACAGATTTTCTAGAACCTGGAATTGAAATAATAATGGGAAAGCTGAAGGAATTCATAGTGGATAATTTTACAATTAACTTTTATCATATATAACCTACCATACAGATGATACAGATTAGCTTATTAACTAGTTAACAATAAAAATGTGTAAACTTTATGAGTTATTCTGTAGTTCAAATTCTCTTCAACAAAACAGTTGGAAGCCAGGGTGCATTCCAGGGAGGTCTCCCTATAGCTGGACTCTCATTCTCAAAGGCATTGGGAACCAGGCATGCAAGCCATCCTGCGGTCAGCTAAGTCATTGGGTTTTAAATAGAAGGTCCTCCTCAGCTCTGACAGACTGGTGTCTGTTGTACAGGATTTAACTCCAAGCTAACCCTGCCATCATCTTCATGAGTTCAGCTGTGGCTTCTTGAAAAACATCACCACTCCTGGACTTGTTGACTATTGATGACCCTCCCTGTAAGTAGTTGTATTCAAGTTGCCATAATTGTACACAGCCTCGAGGAGGGACTAGAATATACACACTAGGAAGGACTAGGGAGAGGAGAACTCCATCATCTCTCTACAGGTGAAGATCTTCTAGTGCAGCTGATTTAAAGCCACCCACACTCCTGTCCATATTCTCTTATTCATCATTATGTAAATAACTCCAATAAACTCATTGATCCCACAAAGCCAACTTCATGGGATCATACCTTACTGTGGCTTTGGGACTTTAAGAAGACAGGTAGATTTTGTTTATATCTCTCTCAAAGAATTTCACAGACACTATCCCTGGTGAATGTGGACCTAGCGTCAGCAGACTTCCCTAAAGAGGCCAGAAATTACAGTGTAAGTCAAAATAAATAAGCAAAAACATTTGTGTGTGTGTGTGTGGGGGGGCTAGATATGGTGGCACAAACATTTCTGTAATTCCAGCACTTGCAAGGCTGAGACAGGAGGATCATGACTTCAAGGCCAGCCTGACCTAAACAAAACAACAAAAATACCCCCTATAATAAACAAAACAAAACAAAAACAAAAACAAAAAAACCACAATGTGTCTGTGAACCCTGGGAAACTCTGGTAGGAAATGAAAAATAAAGGCGTTAGGTGATAATTAACTGTCAGTGTATATTCACTGATGGGACCACTGGGCTACCGTACAGACGGTGTCTCTTTCCTGCCACTAGGGAACAAAGTTCTACAGTGGGCAGTCTGAGTGATGGCTCCCTGGAGAGACTCAATTCCATTTTAATTTCATACTCACCCACTAGTATCTTTAAGATTAGTAAGGAGGTGATCAGAAAGGGGGGGGGGGATAAATCTCTGGAATTGTGTACCCTAGTGTATCAGTAAATCATGTTTTAGATTTCTTACTGGATTCCTGAGTACCTCAGCATTTGTTTAATCTGTAGAGTAGGGGCAGCTCTGGGTTACCTGACAAATTATGATTCTGGTGTTGAAAAGCAGACGATGAGCTTGGTCAATAGTGATGTTGCTTGTCTGGGGAATAAGTTCTTTGTCATTTGTTCAGTTTCCTGTTTTATAGCTCCCTCCCCATTCGTTAAGTTCACGCCCCAGGTTTATCATGCTCCTCGCTCCTCTGAGACTTTTCATCAGCGCACCATCCAGCTGCTTTTTGGGCACTTCCTGTCTTCCTGAGTTCCCTATTCTTCTTCTTTATAATATCATCATTCTCTTAGTTCTTTTAATTTGGCAACTTATCTGTTTCTTCAGTATCTTATTAAGATCCTATATGTGAGCTTTGGGTTGCAGCTCTGCATAGCATCTGCTTAGTGTGCTTGGATCTTCGGGTTCAAGCCCCAGCACTTCATAAATAGTGGCACAGATCTGTAATACCAGCCCTTAGGAAATAAAGGCAGCAGAAAGGTTGGAAGTTCAAGGTTGCCATCAAAGCACAAAAGACCTTGTTTCAGGAAAAAAAAAAATCCTGTAGGTTACAGGTTTAGATCCATTTGGGTGTGGTGGTCTGAAAATGAGAAATATGTTGTTAATATAAAATGCATACCAGATTTAATCTAAAACAAAATACATTACTCATTAAAAATTACATTTATTTCATTATTATTTATTTTAGTGTCTACGTCTTTGTGTATGTTCACGAATGTGCTTACACTTGGACCTTGCATGCCTTGGTGGGTAGGTAAAGGTCTGAGGACATTTTGCAGGATTTTGTTTTTCCTTCTGACATGTAGGTCTTAGGAATTGAACTTAGGACATCAGGTTTGGCATCAAACCTCTGCTATTTGAGCCTTTATACCAGCTCCATACATTTTTTTTTTAAATTATGGCCCATACATTGAAGTAACAATATTTTAGCTACACTGGGTCAAATTACTATATTGACGAAATTAATTTCATCTTTTTAAAATACAGCTACTAGGAAAATTGAAACCATGCACTGAGCTAGCAATAGAATTCTACTGGTCATAATGATGATGTCCTTTCATTTCTGTAAGCACAAAAATGATTAAAACTTAATTTGAATGTAACATTCCAAAATTAATACCTTTGTTAAAATCTCGCAACTTTCTCTGTGGCATTCTGATTGTAGTATATGTGTTGCCAAAGCCAATACTCATTTTTTTTTTTTTTAGTTTATTTGTCTTGTTTTCCTATTATGTGAATCAACTGAACCCAAAAGCAAAGTCTAGGTAAGTACTTTACAGTTCTAGACCTTCTGTGTTTATTTAAAATATATATTTATTTTTATTATTTTTATTTATGTGTATACATGTGGGTGTGTCTATATGAGTGTAGGTACCAGAGGAGGCCAGAGCTGTTGCATCTCCCTGGAACTAGAGTTCAGGCAGTTGTGAGTTGCCAGACACAAGTGTTGGTCCTTCGGCAGCACAGTGCATGCTCTTAATCATTGAGCCATCTCCCCAGTCCCTCTAGTTTCTTTTCCTTTCTTTCTTTCTTTCTTTCTTTCTTTCTTTCTTTCTTTCTTTCTTTCTTTCCTTCTTTCTTTCTTTCTTTCTTTCTTTTTTCCTTTCTTTCCTTTTTTTGACTAAAAGAAAAGCATAAAAATTTCTTTTTCGATCCAGATGTATGTATTTAAACATAATTGGGATATAAGAAAAACTCAAACAAGATTGCCTGCAGATAAGCTGGTAACAAAACACAGTACTGTATACACACCTGGACAAGCATCAATCCCACGAGAAAACCCAGCAACTTTTAATTACTGCACCTACAGGCACTACGCTGAGAATTGTTCCCTTTACACTTGAGGTTTCCCTCAAGTGCTATTGCTATCGCACGGCAAACGGTTAGGAGTTTCTCATACTCTTTTCTTCTGATGCTCTTTTACATGTGTTATGTAGTGATAATCAGTGCAAGCGGTGCATTGATGATGATAGATGATAATAGGCACAGGTTTGGGAGGGATTAGGTCTGAGTCTGGCTTCATCGTTTGCTCCTTCGATGGCCCTGAGCCAGCAGCTGTAGAGCTGGGATGGTGGTAGTAAAGGCTCACGGTGGATCTGCTCTGTAATTAGTGCCCCGCCCCATTGTTGAGAACTGATCTGAAAGATGTTATTCATCTCTGTCTTCACACAAAGAACTTGGAGAGGACCACTGAACACCTTTTCTATTTATCCTTTGTAACTTGTACAAACCTGGAGAACTTTTAAGGTGGCTTGTGACTAGAACAGCATATCCATGATTGGCAAGGAAAAAAAGATTGGCTACGAAATGCCTGCATAGGGGTCACACAGGCAAAGGAGACCTGTGCAAAAATGTTTCACTGGGTTATTTCGCCTTGTTTATTGTGGTGGTTTGAATAGGAATGCCCCCACACCCGGGCTCAAATATTTGAATTCTTAGTCATTAGGGAATGATGCTACTGAAGAGAGACAAGGAAGAATGGTCTTGTTGGAGTAGGTGTGGTCTTGGAGTAGGTGTGGCTTTGTTGGAGGACTGTGTACCTGAGGGCAGAGGGCTTTTGGGTTTCAGCCTCTCAAGCCAGGCCCAGTGTCTGTCTTTTCCTGCTGCCTTCCAGACAGGATGTAGAACTCTAAGCTACATCTCCAGCACCATGTCTGCTATTTGCTGCCATGCTTCCTGCCATGACAATAACAAACTAAATCTCTGAATGTAAGGAAGCCCCAATTAAATGTTTTCTTTTATAAAAGTTGCCATGGTCAAAAATAGAACACAGTAAGACAGTTATCCCTGAAAAATACTTTGGACATGTCTCTCACCAAACTATGGACATCAGATTGAGCAGCATAATATTATACCTGTAAAGCATTACTTGTGATGACCTCCTAAGTCCATTTACCCATTCAACCACCTATTATCCATCCCATAAATCAACAATTTTTTGAGATGTGCCAAGTGCCGTGCTGTGTTCAATAATGAAAACTGTCCTTACTGAATCAGCGAGTGTGTTAGTTCATTGAGAATGGGGAAAATATGTGGAATAAAAAATGTGAAACATTATTACAGATTATAAATACTTGGGAATTTATTATATACTTTCTTCACTTTTTGGTATGCTTGACAAATTTCCTAATAAGTTAGATATGAATAAAAACTGTGTTTTCTTCCAAGCAAAGGAACTGGATTTGACAGATGCTATAACACAAGGCAAACTGTACCATGAAGTTATTATATATAGGATATTAGAAGAGAAATGCTCTTAGCAATGTGGGCAGTGGAAGGAAGCACCTCTTGGTAAAGACAAGTATACTGTAGGAGACCTAGCTCAGACTGAGTGATGGATTTAGTCCCATATAGCTCCGTTTAGGTTTTAGGCTAGGTTGGAGGTACTTGTAGTTCAGAGGGTGAGCAATGAAGAACTAGTCTTCTACAATGCCATCACCATATCCACTTCCTCCTTCCTTCCCTCGGGTCCTTTAAAGCCAGCAAAGCTAGTAGACATTCATATATCATCAGCATGTACCAGGTACTATAGAAAGGCTGCATGTTATTCTGTGTACATCCTCTCCAGAGCGGAGAACTAGGAGTTCGAGACATTCCTCAAGTTATGAAGAATGTGACACAATCAGGCCAGGGGCAGATCAAGCACACTGCCCTTCCCGATCAAAGCAGAGGAGTGAGGTCAGAAACCTGAGCTCCAGCAGTGGTAGGTTCAAATTCCGACTAGCTTTAGCAGCTTTGAACAAGTCATCTAACCTCTCCGAGCTGACACAATTTCCTCATTTATAAAGAGGGTGAAGCATAACCTTTGAGGGTTTATAGTTGGAAGCAAATTCAGACCATCAAGATCAGATAACCAAAGGAAGAATCCATAAATGGCAGCCATCATTCTTGGCCAAGTGCTGGCGTGTTCTCCAGGGCGCGCCTCCTGCAGGGTCCCTTAGGACACACTGGGCCCGCCTCCGAGGCTAGGTCTCAATGCTCACAGCTGTTGGCCCCGCATCTGTGTGTCTACCTGGAGCAAGCGAGGGGCGCCGGCTGGTGGATTGACCAGATCCCCGGAAAAGATCGCCCCCTCCCCGCGGTTCCCATCCCTGTGATGCGAGCAGGTGAGGTTTCGCCTAGGCTGCGGGGATGGCGACCGCAGGAGGGGTCGAGGCGGAGGGCGCAGCTCGAGGCCCAGGGGTCCCTCCGGGTGCTGGTTCCACAGCCGGGTTAACCCTGCAGCCAGCTGGGGCGCAGGGCCCGTGAACTGCGCGCTCTGCGGCTGCGAAAACCCGGAGAGGCAGATGGGAGCGCTCGAGGCGCTCGCAGCCAACTCCTCCGCGGTCCGGCCGCCAAGCTGGGCATGCTCAGTGCGGCCGCCGCGCCGCCGTCCGCCAACTCGGGAGCTCGCGCTCCCGGGCCGTGGGGGCGAGAACGCCGGCGACAGCGAGCGACGCCCCCAGGCAGCCGCAAACTTCGCGGCGTCCGCTGTCTAGCGAGCCAGACACCTCGCAACATCAAATCTAATTCCCCAACCCTGTCGGAGCGATGGAGGCTGCGGCCGCCAGGGCGTCCCGGCCGCTCTCCCCTGCCTAGCCGCTAGCTAGGGACCAACAGGTAAACTGTTGGGGGTGGGGATCGGGGCGCGCGACGTCTAGGGGTGGCCCGCGGAGCCGAGTCGCCCGCGCTCCCGATGTGTCCGTCGGTGCTCGCGGCCACCTCTGCTCACCCCCTCCCCAGCCCCGGGAGGGCCAGCAAAGGGTTAAGTCGGCCCCGCGCCACAGCGAGCGCGGCCCCCTCTAGCCGCCTCAGCCGCTGCAGCCGGCAGCCAGCAGCCAGCAGCCAGCAAAGCGCCCGGCGCCGCCGAGGGGACCCGCGCAGCTCGTGCACCAGCTGAGTCCGGAGGCACCGGCCTTGCTCGGCGTCCGCATCCTTGCCTCCGGTGGCCTCTCTTCCTCCGCGCCCGCGGTTCCGTGGCCGAGCGGCGGGTACTCCGGGTGCAAAGCTGCGGACGCGGGGCACGGCGATCTAGGAAGTGGGCGCGGGCCGCTGCGCAGCGCCTCGCGGGCCCGAGGATGCCTAGCTCTCGGCGGGCACCGAGTCTCCCGCCTAGGCGCCAAGAAAAGTTTTTTCCCCCATTATGCCCCTCCCCCACCCCAGCCTGTGTCCCTCTGGGTGGGTTTGGGTTCATTGGTGAAGAAAGTCACACGTTCCCATCAGCTGCTCCTCCCCCTGGGGACCGGGTGGGGGTGGCGGGAGGCCGGCGCCGCCGCGGACCCTGGCCGACCTCCAGCCCCGCCGCCGCCCGCGGAGCAGTCGTCCCGGGGCTCGGCGCAGCGGGGTGCCCACGAAGGCGGGCCCCCCCTGAGCGCGTCTGCGCGCGGGCAGCGGCCGTCTCCAACCTGCTTTTTCTCCTGCCTGCAGCGCCACGGCGAGCCAGAGTGGAGGGAAGAGGGAGTCTGTCTGCAAAGTGCTGCTCCCTGGTGCTCAGAGGCGGCTGCTCCAGCTCCAACTCTCATTCATTTCGCCGGTTAACATGAGAGATCATGGCCGCCTTCGGGCTTCTCAGCTATGAGCAGAGACCGCTGAAGCGCCCGCGGCTCGGGCCGCCCGATGTCTACCCGCAGGACCCCAAGCAGAAGGAGGTAAGGGTGCCGGCGGCCTCCGCGGTTGTGCGGCGCTCCGCAGCGCTGACCCGGGGCCAAGCTGGCCCGGCGGGCGTCCGCGGCGCTGCGGGGGAAGGGCTGGGGAGGGGATCGGAGGCGGGGCCCGGGCTAGGGTATCGGGGACCCTGGGCTACTGAGACCCGGAGCCTGCCAACCTCCGCGCTCCGCTGGGCGGTCGCTCTGCGGGGGCTGGGTCGCTTCCCGGTTGTCGGGCCTTGCACTGCGCCGCTGGGCGCTTTACAGCTTCTACCTCGCTAGCATCTTCCTGCTCGCTTTCCTCCGTTTCTGCTTGTTTTATTGTCTTTTACTCCGTCGCTTCGATAAATCCCCGTAAACTTTTTGACAAATGCTGGAATGCAGCACACCGGACACTGTGGTCTTGCGTTTTGCGCCACCGGTATAGGCACGGATTGAGGGGGGGGGGGAGGGACCCTTTTCACATCCTCCAGTTTGGAGTGGAAGTCGCTTTTAGCGAGGTGATCATATATTTGGCTCTGTGGATGTACCTCTGTATCTCTCTCCTTTAAAAAAAATGTAGAAAACAATATTAAAGAGAAACGCCGAATTTTGTTTCTAGAGAGGCAATTGACTTTCGCGAAGGCTGTTTTGTATGTGTAAAAGCAGGCAAGTTACCTTAGAAAGGAATAGTTTCCAGATTACTTATTTCTTTGAATGAAATTAATTGGAGAAACATTGGCTGTTGCACATACAGTAGTTTCTGTGGTTAGTGTAAGCTCTGTAGGTATGTGTCAGGAGTTAATAAGTAATTATGTAACAGCTCTCCAACCATAATAATGATGGCCCTTGGCTATACAATTTGCCCAGAGACTTGCCTATCTTTTCTTTTTTGGTTCACCTGCTCCCCAGCTGTCTTTTTAGACATTGCCAGCTACAGCCCACCCGTCTTCTCTTTTCTATAGTTAAACATGAAACGGCCATATATTCTAGTCTTCCTGAGAGCCTGGAAAGTCTACTAAAAGTTCGCATGTCCACTGATTTTACAAGAGGACTTTGCAAGTAAGAGTTCTTTCAGGCTTCTATTTTGATAAATGTATCTGTCTCATTAGTAGAGGCTCAGCCCAGACTGGCTAATAATGTGTCTGAGAAACCATCCTGAGTAATTCCTTTTGGCCTTATCACATTGAGTTTGAGGATCAGGGGAGTAGTTAAGATTGAAGATGGTTGGGAAGTTTACAGGTGGGTAACGTGTTCTTAACGTAGCTCCTAAGGTCTGGAAAGAATAGAGAGACTCTAAGGACCAAGTGTACAGGAAGTTGATTTAAGCATTACTGGCAGAACATTTTAAAGGTTTTGGTAGGGATAGGGACGTTCATTCATTGACTTTTCTCATCTTACAATTAATGTCTTACTATGTCTTTCTGGAGACTGACATAAGGAGACAGCTCCCTAGCTTCGGGTTGGTGGCTTGGATTAGCATGTGTGCTTGTTTAGCATTTATTTTTACATATGACAGTCACTTCAGGATTTGGATCCTGGAAAGAATAATTTTGGATATCATGTCACTTTCTAGAAATCTAAAACTGGAAGAAGTGACAGTAGAGGGTACTTTTTTTTCTACTTTGATTTGAGAAAATAAGATGTTTGAAGCCCAGAAGCACTTGATTGATAAGCATACATTGGGTTATCAGTGCAGTAGTACTCATTCAAACCTGCACTGTGCTCAGGATGACTTTTGCTACGGCTACTCTTAATCTCACTTTCCCCCAGGCGACTGATATTCTATCTCTCTTGAGGAGAGAGGTATATGTGGCTGTAGTCAAATTTGGGTACAATATGGAACAGGTGCTGGGCTGTTTTTTTTGGTTGTTGGCAAACAGATTCCTAAGTTTTAGTTATTTGTGTTATACTACTCCCTTAAACTTCTACCCTGTCCTTGTACAACCAATAATTTTATCCTTTTATTAACTGTAGATAAACTGTATTGTGCTTTCTGGACAGTCTTGATTTTTGCAGTTTACTGCAATATGTATATGATTGTATAAGACATCACACACACACCCATATATGTTATTACATGCAAACACAAGATCTGTAATTACACATATTTGAAGGAGACCAAATCTATTCCATGATCCATCAGAGAGCTGTGGTGATTTGTTTGAGAAAGGTCACACTGATCTACCCTAGCTGGTCTTGAACACACGATCTTCTTGTTTCAGTCCCCAAAGTCCTGAGATCATAGACCTGTACCACCACATTGAGCTAAAGTATTGATTTAATGGAAGAAGCGCAGGCTTCTGGTTTGACAGTGGTGAGTTTGAATTTGGTTGAGTATCTTAGTGGTTGGCAAATTTGAATCACTTCTCTCTCGTCAACTAGTTTAGTTGTGCTCTTCATGAAAACCAAGGTAAAACTTCATGAAAAATTTCCCCGTATTTGGGTAGGAAAATCCCTATTCCTAACCGAACCAAAGTTGCCTCATTGCTATCTCTGTCGTTTTTAATGATAAGAATCGATAAGAGTGTTCTGGAAATATGATCCCAGGCTACTGAGTGGAATCCTTCATGAGGACTCTGTGGAGACATAATGAAAAGAAGATCCGCTAACTTGCTTCATCGATTGATAGAATTCATTCATGAGCTTGCAGTACCCTGGCATCCCTTTAGACTTTATTAAATGTGGTAGACTACGTTGTCATCTGCACACAGACTGCCGTCCAAACTTTAAACATGGGGAATCAGAAAAGTAGGAGTCTTTCTTCACTCTTCCTCCTCTACAGCTCATCTACTTACAGATGATGTCATGCCCTCACAGTGTGGCTTGCCTGATCTGCTTCTGGAATAGTTTGGATTTCTAGCTCATCTGATGCTGCTTCTGAGTTCCACCAACTTGTTCAGATTCTTCTCTGGCTTTAGGCTGACTTCTTCCTGGAACCTTTGTATATGTTGGTCTCAGTCTACCGGGACACCTGCCTGCCTGTTCTCCTCCAAACTCAACATTTCACCCTGTTCTCATACAGCTGCGATCTAGCAGGTGGGCCCTGGAGCCATTCTGTTTGCCTGAATCTTGGTTGTTTTGTCCACATACCCTGTTTTCTCCCTGTATACTATCTGTTTTTTCCCTGTTAGAGTTGGACGAGACTACTACTGCAAGGTGGATGGATACAATGTATGTAAGGAACTTCAATTAGAGTTGGTCATAGATTCAGCATGCAACTATTTCCTGTCAAAAATTACTGTCAGGCCTGCCCAGGGACCCTCTCAGGCCTTTCTGTCGTGTGTATCATTTGCAGATATCCTGGAATGCCAAGGGCACAAATGTTTCTTGTAATATATTACTGAAAGAGAGTCAGGTAAGTGAAAGAGTGAACGTGGCATCAGAGGTGTCAGGAAAGCTTAGCTAGGTGAATGCCCGGAGTGTCCTTGTCATCTCCCGGGAAGACTCAGGACTGTGAAGGTGGGATGAGATCCCACAAGGAAGGAGCGGTTGTTTTACCTTGACCGTGTGGCCTGGACAGTCGAATAGTAAAGACATCCAGGAAATCAAATTGCTAAGAAAAATGGATAGGGGTAGTAGTGAGGTTTCTAGGCATAGGAACCACCAGCAGGGTCTAGGGGAAGGGATTGTGTGATCTGTGGAGCAGGGCTGCTCAGGAGAGGGGCAGCTCGACTTTGCAGAGTTGCCTTGCTGTGTGCATATCTCCTTCCAGCTTCCGAGTAGAGTCGACTCACCTCAAAGGTTTAGACCAAATGCTGACCTATGGGTTTAAGCTAGTGGCTGGCTGGTGGTCGGTTAGCCCGTGTGAGACTCTGGGGTCCGATACCCAATAACTACCAAATAAAAGAAAGAAAGAAAGAAAAAATGGAGTTGGGGAGGAACCCAGGTTATTGGATCTCAGATTCAGCAGGTTTGAGGAGTGGCCTCAGAATTTGCATTTCGAACCAGATGGATGGTAATCTGATACTGCTGGCCCAGGGTCTGCTTTGAGAGCTCCGAGGCATTCTACTCTGCAGGACCATCCTCTTAGGAATTTCACTTAAGGCTCTTTTTATGGGCTGAAGCTGCAGGAGTTTGGCTTATCCATGCAGGCTTGGTGAGGGCTTTCCTCAGAAGTTCCATCCTTTCTTAGTCATAGCTAAAAGTCTGTCAGAAAAGCCTCGTGTGTCCCCACCAGCTTTCTCCTATGCTTAGAACAGTGTGCAGACCCTTCAGGGCCTCACCATCCTGGCCCTAGCTCACCTCCACTGCTGCTCCCTGTAGCCAAGGGTCTGAATTGGGGCTTCTACCATTTACTGCTTCTTTGATTCACAGTCTAAACCTGGGAGACCAGTTGCTGTGTGCAGGGCATAGAGATGTGGCACATGGTCCTGCCACACATACTATACTCAACACGGGTCGGCTTCAAGTAGCTGATGTCTTGGTAAAGGATCCAGGCTCCTTCCGTTGTGCCGATGACTGTATTCATGAGACCTGCCTTGGAAATCTGGTTTTCCTCACAGCTTCCAGCTGTGCACCCTTCTGGCCGTACAGTGGGCCATGACTGCTCTCTTCCCTTCCAACAGGCCTGGCTGGCTCTTTATTAGGTTCCAGTCTGTTGCTTGTAGTAGCGTTTATTGTTCTTGGTTCTTAGCTAAGAGATTGTTCCAAAGTGGGGAACCTTTCTTGCAGCCAATCCTCAGCTGCTTACCCTGTATTGATTATGCTTTTGTAGAGCTTATCAGTGTCGGAAGTCCAGTTTTTAGGGTGCTGCATCTACTCGCTGGCCCACCAACCACACTGAACGTAAGCTGTACGAGGGTGAGGGTTAATTGCTGGTGATGACATGACTGTCTGAGCCCCATGGTTAGGCAAGGTACTAATTGGAAAAGAAATAAAATCCGGGGGCGGGGGGGGGGAGCGATGGTGGAAGAATGGGAAAGATTACATTGAATCCTCAGGGAAGACCGGACAAATTGGCCAGTTGCCTGTAGGATGAAGACAGAAGCTAGGGAGACATTTGGTTCGAGAATGTTCCTTGCCTGGGAGCTATTTGTTAGCCTGGGGGAAGTGAAGTGGTGCTTCAGACTTCCTTAAAATCCCAAATATTCAGGGAAGGGTGTGGACCTGCTTCTAGGTTAGAATCCCGGTAGAAAGCTCTGTTTCAGTTCTTATTCTGGCTGCCTGAAGAAAAGTTGCTCCAAGGCAGAGGGCTTGCCTGGTATGCCTAAGGCCCTATCTATTCACAAGTACCACTGTGAAAAAGTGTTGCTAAATGAGTCTGGATAGAGAGGAGGAATGCAACCAGATGTCTTTCAGGGAGACGCAGTACTTAACCTGCACCCCAGACCTGCCTAGTCAGAACTAGTGGGAGGAAACTCAGGAAGTTGTAACCTTTCTAGGCGATTCCTCAGCACACTGGATTTGAGAACCAGCGTCTCCTCTGGTGTGCAGAGCAGCTTGCGTTCAGTCTTGTTCCTACCCACTGCTCAATACTCACCTCATGTCTCAGTCTTTCCTCACATCTTATTTGACGAATGGGTACCTTTGGGAACTAAGCTCTGAGAATGAGCATTTAGCTATTCTCCCCTTGAAACCGATCTGACACCCAGTTCTTAGCCGAGGCTTGTTTCCTGCCAGCTGTAAAGCATTTAGAGCTGAGTAGAATTCCGTGCCTGGGTCTGGAGATAGCAGAAGCGCTTTCCCGTGGACTCTCTTGGCTAACCTGAAGCAAAGGAGAGGCGAGCTGACTTTGTGCCACAAAACCCTGCTTTAACTCAGCAGTGCTGTGAGGTTTTTGTTTTACATTGAATTGGCTTCTCAGATGCACCCTAGGGACTTAGGTAAGGCTGTCTGTCTGTGGGGGCGGCAGCCACTGTCCTGTAGCCTGATGGATGTTTCCTCACAGGGTGACACTTGAGATGGAATTTGGTCCTTCAGGAAGGTGGAGAACCCCAGAGTGAGGTCTGGTCTTTGGCTAGGCGAGAATGGAGTCTGGAGACTTTTGCTAACAGCCCCACACTCAGGTATATACCCGTGGATGGTCAGCATCAGGGGCTAGCAGAGCAGAGAGAAAACCAGACTGAACGGAGGGGTCTCCTGCTTTGTTCTCAGGCTTTTCTGTGGTGGAGAAGGCAGTGTGAGCACGAGGGAAGTGGCTAAAGCTTCAAGTCCCCGTGCAGGGAAGGAAAGCTGCCTTGACTCAGCGTGGAGAAAAGTAAAAAGTAACCTTTGACCCACCCTGAGTGTGTGTGTGGGGTCAGGGCCAGGTGGAGGGAAGATGGAGAGAACACACACACACACACACACACACACACAGAGAGAGAGAGAGAGAGAGAGAGAGAGAGAGAGAGAGAGAGCGCGAGCAAGCAAACGAACACGAACAAACCTGTGCTCAACATTGACAGAAGCTGGGAGCTTATATTTCAAAATCTGGTCCACAGTGACAGGGAGTTTAGCAACTATTCTCAATTCCTTAATGCCTTAGGGAACTTACTAATGAGGGAAAAAAACCCTCTTTAAATCAGCAACAACAAAACCCACGATTCCTACTTAAAAATGTGTATCTGCATCATATGGAAATCTTGTTAACTCTGGGTCTTTGAGTCTGTTTTGTAACACTCTGACAGAGTCCTGGGTAATTTTTAGATTAAGGTCCTTAATACAATTTTTTTTTTTAAGGAAGAGAAATATCTTTTCACAGTCTTGAAGGCTTGGAGATCCAGCATAGAGGGGTTGCCATTTGATAAGGGAAGGGGGTCTTCTTTCTACCTTACAGAATGATGAAAGGCATTTCACAGGTGCACCAGATCAAGACTGAGATGCCCTACTTTTGATATCTACCCATTTCCAGACCCCTGACGTAGCAGATGGTGAGGTGTGGGGGATGGGGCATAGCTAGGTGACCGACCTACTCATTTCTCAAAGGACCCACCTCTGAGCTTTCTAGCATTAGGGCAATATGAATCTTGGGGAATACTTTTAAACCATCCCACTGGGGCAATAGCCCCGGATTAACAATTTTAATTTCTTCTTTTTGCTAATAATCTGCATTTCAAGGTGTAATGTTAGCCTTATAGTGTTTTTACCTTGGGAGAAAGTAACCTAAAAAATAATTAATTAATTTTGATTGCCTTTAAAAATGGGCCTTCAGTAGTATTGTTCTTTTTTTCTTTTCTTTTATCCTTTTTCTTCTAAATGGTTTGACATCCAGTGTGCAGGGCCATACTGAGGATCGATGTTGGTTGACAGCTCAGAGTTCCATATCCTGTGTACCTGGGTGCTTCTGAAGGAAGACATTTCCCCCACTCCTCTCCCCTTCCTGTGCTTCAAGCTTCTTCCAGTCTTTGTGCTGAGGAGAAGCCCTTCCTGGTTTTGGTTAATTAGCTACCTGAGGATGAAGTTGTCTCCCACTAGGGAAGAGGAACCATAACATACCACAGATGATAGGACCCTGCCTAGCGTTGTCCACAGCCCAGTCACAGAAGTCATGTTCACTGTTCCCTATTTTTCTTTCCTATGAGAGAGAGAGAGACCTTTGCTCTTCCAGTCCTTCCCTGCCCCCAGGTAGAGAGGTTTGAGATGAAAAAGAAATCTCACCAATTACCTTCTAGGCCTGTTTGAATCAACGTGGTTCTTTCTATCAACTTTTGTCTTGTTGTCCCTAGGAGAGAGCTGGCTGCACTTTCACAACTCCCTTCACAGACTTGCTTGTGCACTCGTGAGTGAGTCTGACAGGAGCAGCAGGTTTGAGGTCAGGCATCCCTTCAAGAGCATTCCAGTTCTGACATCTGTACTGTGTGATATCCAGAGTGGATTAGTATGTAGGAGCATGTAAACTTTTCAAATCGATGTGAGGGCTCATTCATTGGCTTGCTGGAGCCAGCTTGTACCAGCTGCCGTGAAAATTCAGTAATTTTTGTGAGCTGATGTGAGGTTCATCACTTGAAAGCATCCATGGTGGGAGTGTAGTACTTACACCAAGGACATTGGCAAGTGCTGACCACTATGCTTGCCTTTCTTTTGTTTTTAAATGAAGGCTGATTGTCAGACTTTCCAGAAGGCTGGCATTTCTATCATGTTTACTCTGAGTTTCCCACTTAAGTAATAAATAAATAAATAAATAAATAAATAAACAAACAAACCAGGTCTTCATTTTCCATATCATTTTTCAGCTTTGACTAAGCACACACCTTCACTTTAGATAGAGGTGCAGTGCAAATCTACTACAGGACTGCTGCAGAAGACCGTTTTCCTCTCTGACAAGTATACAGGTGAAGGAGAAAGCCCTTTCCTTATGCCCTGAAAAAGCCACCTTTTGGCCCTGTTTGCAAGGGTAGTAAGAGGATATGTAGCTGGAGGAGCTGCAGCCATCTTGTAAGCACTGAAAAAGCTGACACAAAATGTTGGTGAGTGGCCCCATGAGATCCTTAAGCTGATGAGCTGACCTGGGGGTATTGATGTTCCCTGTAGTTCTTGTTAAGTAAACAATAGAAGTCCACTCTCTTTAAGTCATTATTGGAGCCAGGTACCAAATACTTGGAGAAGTCACTTTGGTGTTCTCCACTCTCAGGGAATCATGCTCCCCTCTTGTTTTGTGGTTAACTTATCAGAATTCTTATTTTCTGGCTCAGTCTGGGGCATGGGCAAGAGACAGGGTACCAGCTGAGGTCCCTCAGGACCAAGGCCTCTTGGAAGTCAAGAGTAGCTAAGCAGTGATCTCCTTTATTTCTGCTTTTGGCAGGAGGAGTTTTTTGTTTCTTTTTTTAATGAAAATATTTTTAATTAATTTATTTATTCAGTTTACATCACGCTCACTGTCCCCCCTCCCAGGCACCCCTTCTCCTCTGAGAGGGTAGAGACCCCCTCCTTGGTAGGTATCCCCCACACCCTGGTGACAGGAGGGGTTTTGATGGAAGAGGGAAGAGCTTTGTTCTCAGCCTTGGATGGTCTGTAGGTCTGCATCATGTGTGGCAGCCATGCCTTTAGTGGTAGAGGTGGATTGTACCAAGCTAATTCATGACAAAGGGAAACTCACTCCCATGGAGTGTCTTGCCATGGTAGATAGGTGCTGGCACTTGTGTCCCCTGATTGTCTTTACATGTTTGGCCTTCCAGTTTTTTTCCCTAAGTACCCCCAAGTCACCCCAACAGTGAGAATCCCTTTGCTTTCAATGGCACCCTGTGCTTTGGTGACAGTGGGACCCTTTTCAGCTCAGCAGTCTGTTGCCTCAGCTTGCCAGATCTCCTGTGGCTTTGCCTAAAGCTCATGCAGGCTTAACCTTGTGTTTGGGGGAGGAAGGTTCCTGGTCCCATCTCTACCTCTGGGGATAGCTGTAGCTCTGGCTCAGGCATTTTTAGCTCGTGTTTACTGGGATCATTGCTTTACCAGTTAGGACTTTTTTGTTTGTTTGTTTCTGTTTTGTGCATTCTTAGTTTTTGGTGTCAGCTTCCTTGATAACAGGATCACCAGGCCAGTTGGACATAGTTCCCTGAAAGCCGATCCTCCTTGGTTGCAGAATGCTATGACCCTGAGGAAGAGGCGCTTTCCACCATCGGGTTTTATTTCTCATGTCGTGAGGGGAATGCTGTTGTACGTGTGCATGCCAAACTGATCCAGTCTTTCAGCCTAACGGTTTTATTGAGCACTCTTCAGGCTCTTGGCCAACTTGGGCTTAATTGAAGACAGAACCCAAATCTGATTTCCTGCTACATCCCTGGCTCACACCTAGGACTTGAAACTTTTGTTTTTGTTTTTAAATGAACGGACACAATCATAAATAACAGTAGGGACATTAGATTCAGAGCCCCGGAGCATTCAATCTACAGCAGGTTTTCAGCTAGGGTGCTTCCTCTTTATTTTCCCCTGGGACATTGGCGCTATCTGGAGACACCAGGTTGTCACGTCTGAGTATGTGTGTGTTGCTGCTTGGTGGCTTCTAGTGGGTAGAATACAGGGGAACTACTGACGTGCTCTGGGCCACCATACAGCCACACACACTAGACCTTTCTGGACCCATCTAGTTCTGGAGTGGAGAAACAGGGACTGAGGGAATGTTAGACAGGTAAATGAGGAACAGTGTAGTTTAAAGGTTTTTCAGATTGCCGTGGGACCAGTAGAAAGTGACCCATATTTTGATAGAACCTGATGAAGAGGGATTTGAATCTGGAACTTAAGATGTAGGAGTAGGTGGTGCTGAGGATGCAGAGTGACCTTGCAGAGGGAGGGACCAGCTTGTGCCAAGGATCTCTGAGAGCAACGCTAGGCTCTGGGCCTAGACTTACTGCTTTGCTGAGGTGTGGAGAGGGCAGGTGGGGTCAAGTCCTGGGTGACCTGTGGTGGTGTTTGGATATGGGATTTAAGGTGATAAAGGCCAAAGTAGCTCTTAGAGTCATATTGAGGTCCCTGGGTGACTCTTTTGTTACTTGTGGCTACTATAAGGAGCTACTACAAAGTGTTGGGGTGGGGGCGGTGGTCTTAAAGCAACAGAAATTTACTTTCCCAGAGTTCTATTGGAGAGTCTGAAATCAGGGTACCAGAGACCCTTGGAAGGTCTCAGAAAGAATTCTTTGAGTTCTGCTTTTCCTGGTGGGTGCTTTAGGCCTTCCCTGGACTTTTTGTTTGTTTGTTTGTTTGTTTTTTAATCCATTCCCTCCCCTCCCCTCTCCTTCTCCCCTCCCCTCTCCTTCTCCCCTCCCCTCTCTTTCCCCTCCGCTCTGCTCTCCTTCCTCCCTCCCCTCTCCTCCCCTCCCCTTCCCCCTTCCCTTCCCCTCCCCTTCCCCCTCCCCTCCCTCCCCTCCCCTCTCTTTCCCCTCCGCTCTGCTCTCCTTCCTCCCTCCCCTCTCCTCCCCTTCCCCCCTTCCCTCCCTTCTCCTCCCCTCCCTTCCCTTCCCCTCCCCTTTCCTCTCCCCTTCCTTCCCTCCCCTCTCCTTCTCCCTTCCCTCCCCTCCCCTTCTCCCTTCCCTCCCCTCCCCCTCCCCTTCTCCTGGTCCTTTTTTCCTTCCCTTTTCCCATCCCGTCCCTTCTTTTCTTGCCCCCTCTCTTTACAGGTAGTGTTTGCTTCTATTTTCACTCAGCCCCCTATTGCCTCTTCTGCTCGGGCATCTTTTCTGATGACACACATCACTGGATTTAGGGCCTATCTGGATAAATGAGGATGATCTCATATTGTTAGGTCCATAATAAAGTCTCATTCACATATTCTGAGATTCCACACAGATGTTTTTTGTTCTGTGTTTGGGAAGCTTGCGAGGGAAGCAGAACAGGGTATTCTTCAACAGTAACTCACGTAGCAGATTTGGCAGGGCTGATGTGAGCCTAGAGAGATGGCGTGAGAATCTGCAGAATTTACCTGATTTGCCTACCTACCCTGAGAAATGACACTATGGAATAGAAATGTTTCTAGCACTCGTAGTTTAAGTCAGAGCTTCCCAAACGTGTTTTTGGGATCTCTTTACCATCTTAAGCATTGGAGATCCCTTACAAAGTCAGTTTCTATTGATTAGTCATATTTCTTAATATTTACAAAAATTTTGGAAATCAACAGAAAAATTTGAAAAATATTTTTACTCATTTAAATATAATAGTGCGCTAATTTTACTTATTTTTGGTATGTGTATGATGTTGGCAGTGAAACCTCCCTCCAAGCTGAACTAGCCTTCTGGGATTTACCTGTACACCTTCAGGCTTAGGATTTTATTTTATTTTATTTATTTTTTTGGTGAGAAACAGCTCTTCTCAAGTAAAAAGAATTGATGAAGAAAGAGGTGTTGTTTTACATTTTTGCAAATCTCTTGACTGTGTGGGTTTTCATAACTGGTTTGCATTCATTCTGCTGCAGTGTGTTGTTTTGATTGAAGAACGTGAAGACAGGGAAGGAGCTGGGCAGTTCTGTAGAGCACAGAGGTCTCTGACCTGGAAAACCACTGACTTAAGGCTGGTGGGCAGATAGACTGATGCTCATCCCCAAACCAGTGTGCCTCAGAGAAAGAGTTTTAATTTTTCCCCGAGGGTAGAAAAATGTAGTAAGAGAGGGGAGATTATGAGGTTTTTTTTTTCTTGGTGTTTTCAATTCCAGAACTCGCTGAAGAATCAAAATTGAAATTTACATTAGTGGAAGGTGAAAATTTGTAGCCGGCTCTGAGAAACGGAATTCTGTGGAGCTGGACTCCCCTGGCTGAGTGGTCCAAGAGGCCAGTTAAAATCTCGAGGGGACCTTTCCTTTCCTAGACCTGTTGTGTGGTTTTTGTCGCTGGGATCTTCGCTCCCTTATCCTCTGCAGCCCGCCTGCCTTACTCCCTTAGCACTGCAGTGATGCTCACTGCTTAGCATCTGGAGCAGCGTGCGCTTGCCTACCTTTGCTTCTGTCGGGCCCAGCCAACATAAGTCCTGTACAGAGGGGCCTTGTAAGATCTGGTGTGTCATAAAGGAATGATGATACTTGTTGGCTGGATCTGGAAATGGGGCAACAGTCATTATCAGAAAATTGCATTAGAAATCTGCAAAGTCCCAACCTGGTACATGGTATGGCAGCACCAGGATGTGGACGAAATAGTTCTTGCTTTTGAGAACTTGGGGATGGAGCATACCTCATTTGTGCACAGGATACCAGAGTCATTAAGAGGTACTGATGGGAATAATCCAGCAATGACTTGTTCCATTTGTAAGCAAGTGCCAGCAATGGCCTGTTCCCTTTATAAGCATTCAGAGATGATGGGTTTCTAGGCTGGATAGAAAAGGCCTGGGCAGAAATTCTGAGCAGAGATAGGAATTCTTCCTTCCTTCCTGTTTTTTTAGATGTACTATATTTTTTTTAGTTTTATTTGTGTGTGTATGTGTGTTTTGTCTGCACGTATGCCTGTGTTCTGTATGCATGTGAGGTCAGAAGAGGGTGTTGGGTCCCCTCAAACTGGAGCTGCAGACAGTTATTAGCTACCGTGTGGGTAGTGGGAATTGAAGCTGAGTCTTTGGAAGAGCAGCTGATGCTTTTAACCAGTGAGCCATCTCTTTAGACCCTTCTTGTGTCTTAGATCATCTCAGGTAGCCCAGGTTGCCCCTCTGGTTCCCAATCTTCCTGACTTTACCTCCCAAATATAATCTGATATTACTGATGTATTCTATTTGCCAGGGACTTAAAAAAAAAAATGTATGTTTGCTTTTTGGCCTGGGAATGAGAGGCACCCACTCTCAGCCTCTTGAGTGCTGGGATCCCAGGTGTGCTTGGCAGAAGAGGTGGGAAATTGGACACCATGTTGGCAGGAATTGCTTACTGTAGGTTGAATTTGTGTACTTGAACTTGTGTTTTAGGACAGGAAACTGGAAGTGACAAAACCTGGCAGAGGAAGGCAGATGAGCTCGATCAAGGCAAGAGGCAGAGATGGAGCTTTTCAGGGGAGGGGTGGTTTTGGTCGCCTCTTGAGAAGGCAGAAGAGATGTGACTTCCGTGGGGCTCCCTTGAATTTTCTAGACATTTCCAGGATCACTTTGGCCATACCCAGGTTTTTTGAGGCAAGGATAATTCATCCCACAGCCACATGCAGTGCCTCCCTTGATCTCCATGCTGCCTTGAGAATGGAGTCCTGGGTCAGTTGCTTTCCTCTCACAGTCATGTTAATGGTGGAGTGATCCACTGAGGTGATTGACAGAGGACTGTTAACAGAAGGCACTGGCAAGAGTGACATGTTAACAGTACCATATATGTCCGAAGTGCTGTTGGGATTTTTTGTGTTAAACTGATGATGCTTCTCTTAAAGGTGCGGAAGACCAATATGAAACACTAAGTCCAAGGAGGTGCCAGACATTCCTCTCCTCAGCCCTACAAGGAAAGACAGTACTGACATTGCTCAGATTTAATAGAGCTACACACAGTGCTATCTACTGTGTCGTAGACACTGTGGAAAATACTTTGGGAGTCAGTTGTTTTTATTTTTAAATGTTTTAAATGAAATGCCAACTGACTCTTTGGAAGATTCTTTGTGAATTGGAGATGCCATTTAAATTCCTAGTACCATTGGAAATTTGCTTAGAGATTGTTAAATAACCAAACCTTTTGAGATCATACCTTCATTTTGTCAGTACTTGCTGCATGCTGCCCACGGTGCTGAGTGATATGGGGGTGTAGAAAGGAAACAGGAGCCTGCTGTCCTCTCCCCAAGAAGAGTGTTCCTCAGAGTAGCTGTGGTGAGGAACTAGATTGTTTTAGAATTAAATTTTAATCTGATATAAATATATGATAAAAACAGGTTGCCAGAAAAGGGAAATGCTTCTTGTGCGTAGCGGCCACCTTACTGTGTCACCTCATGGTCTTTGTGTTCATGTTGCATATTGAGGACCAGGACTGGTATCAGCCTGCTTTTGGAGTAGTCCTACCACGTGCAATTCTGTGCCCAGTTCACAGACCCATTTAAAACAATTTCTAAAATGATAGATAATTCTGTTTAATGTTACAATCGAGGACTAATATATAATTCAAGTAGTATGTAAAGTGCCAGTTACATTATAGTAGACAGTATTTACTGGGCTGGTTTTACTGAGGGCTTTGTGTAGCTGGGTATACGCCAGTCTCTAACATCTCTGAGATGAGTGGAACTGTTTATAAACGAAGAAACCGAGGCACAAGAAACACTGACCGCTCCAGTGCCATTTTCAACATTAGGCTGGAACTGGACTTTGGAGTCTGTGCTGTAATTGTTATGCTTCCTATAGAGAGAATGCTAAAGGTACTGCATGACTTCAGTAATCAGAGACTGGATGCTTGGAGACACTGCAGGGTGCTGGGAGGGCATGGGGGGGGCAGGCTGGCAGGCAGAGAGGGCTCTTCAAATCAGGCTTAGTGGAGCTGGGCCATCGCTGAGCCTGGCAGCTTGCTGGGGGTGGTGGTGGTGGGGAATGATGGGGGATGGTGGGGGATGGTGTGGATGGCAGTGAGTGCACATGATTCTCTGTTAAATTGTCTCACTAGTTCATGCCATCTAGTGTCAGGGAGAGAGTAGAACCCAGGAAGTTGTGAGGAAGGTGGCTTCGGTAACCAAACCACAAAGTAAAAATGAACTTAAATAGAACCGGAGAAGTGGCCGTTGGTGATAATAAGCAAAAAAAAAAGGAAAAGAAAGAGGGGTGTGTGTGAACAGTGTTCAGATTTCTTGGGTCACTTTTAGCTAGTGTCCATCCAGGGTCCTGTTACTTGAAGTCCTCAGAGTGACGCATTTGTGCTAGATCGGTAGTGACATGTCAGGAATTCAAATTAGCAGTTAGTTCTTTGTTGAATTGAAATGAGAAGTCAGATCTTCCTACCTGCCTCCAAGAATTCTAGCTGACTTTAGCCAGTCCGCTGGTGAAAAGTCTTAGTACAGAAGGGATCCACAAAGCTTTTCGTTTCTGCTAGTCCCCTCTTAGTGTCTCCTTGAAAACCTGTTAACTGGCCGTGTTGTGGGATGCTTTGGTGGCAATTCATAGCTAGAACTGCCTGGCAGGTTTGTGAAGTAAGCATGGCTGAACACGTGGGAGTGAGCAAGCTTCCTGAAAATGGAAAGGGCGGAGAGGTTGAGAGGCACCGATGGAGGTCAGCTGTTCACACTGGTGCTTTTATGCTTTCACGCTGGCTAGGGGGAATTTGTTTCCCTCGACTCCAGATCACAGTTAGTAGCTGCTTGCACCTAAGATGAACGAACACAACCACTACCACTAAGAGAAACCGCTCTGACCTCCACAGCACGGCTTCCCACAGCAGTGCACTGAGCTTGGGTAGGGGTGTACTTAAGGATGGCGAGAGAGGAACCAAGGAGAGCCACACTGTCCTCTCTACCTGCAGATCACCTTACAGATGGCCACAGTAAAGGCTGAGTGCAAGTAGGATCGAAAGGAAGAATTCACATTGGGAAGTTTGCAAGGGAGAATCGTCTGGGGTTGGTTGTGGCTCTCCTCGGCAGTGGAGGAGCTAAAGAGAAAGCCATCTTTTGTGACTAAGTCTGGGTAGGGTAAACTAGCAGATACTTAAGTTCCCTTCCCTTTCCTGCCTTATGCATATGCAAATCTAAAAGTTCAAGTATTTTTCTCCTGCAGTTTTCCTGGAATCTTTCTGAGAGCCACATACAGGTGTTTGAGATCAGTGGGTGACAAGCATTTGAATGGGGTTTGAGTATGAATTAATGGGATACGATTATTTAAATGAGTGAAATAAATGCTAAGTGTACTGTATTTAGATATAATTGGAATCAAAGGCTCTCCTACTTTAAAACAAGGGAGGAAATGCCAGCCTCCCTTGGCCACTGGGGTTGGAGTGAGGCCCATTGTGGAGGGGAATTGGCACTTGGGGTAAGTGTTTGGTACTCACCTGCCGTGGACATTTCCGTTTTATCCTTTAAGGGTTTCTAAGCACTCAGTCATGTGCATGACTGGTCTTGTGTGTGCTGGCTGTATAAAGATCATGATGGTAATGCTTGGGATGATTCTGTGTTAAAAATAGTCAGCGGGTGCCAGTTACTGCTCTGACTGTGCCTCGTTGGGAATGTGCAGTGGGCAGCATTGCCGCCATTTCACAGAAGAGGAGCCAGGGAGCCAGGATGCTGGGGTCCATTAGTTGGAAACACTGCTTCCTTCGGAGGCCTTGCTGTCTCAATGGATGTGATTCTGTCAACAACAAAGCCAAAGATGCAGCTCCTTACCAGTAGTAACCTGAGGAGTTGTGTTTTAAGGTGGGCACTTAAGGTTTAAACCATACTACTACCTAAATCTACCCAGTACTCAGCCTCAGTTTCTCAATATGTAAAAACAGTTTTCAGCGTGCCTAAGTTACTTACGAGTTATATGAGGCATGTATGTACTGCCTAAATATTGGGGAGAGAGGTATCACAGTTACCATGATTAAAAGACATTTACTATTTCCTTTTTCTTCTCTTTTTTTTTTGGTTTTCTGAGACAGGGTTTCTCTGTGTAGCCTTGACTGTCCTGGAACACATTCTGTAGTTCTCAAGGCTGGCCTTGACTCTGAGATCTGCCTGCCTCTGCCTCCTGAGTACTGGACTCAAAGGTTTGTGCCACCACTGCTCAGCTGAGAAAAGACATTTTCTTCTGCTTTCGGTAGGCATAGGTATGGAGATAGCTCTTGCTGTTTTGTGCCAGGTTTAGCCTTTGATTTTATTTCAGGTCTGATGGTTATTGGTTGTCAGGCTGCAGGTATGGATAGGATGGGAAGTGAATATTAATAATGATGTAGATGATGGCAGACAGGCAAAGACAGCCGTTTTGGCATGGCTTTGATGCAAATGTGGCCCTGGTGTTAGAGATGATGAGGCCAAGGGAGAGGAAAGATTTCTTTTTACAGGAGTTCTGCCTCTTTGAGTCCTGCCCTCTTAGGGAGGCTGATGTTAATGTTTTCACCATCATATATAACTGTGACTGATCTCCTTTTAATAACTTCCTGGATGGTTCTGGGGTGATGCATCAAGCAAGGAGTGCAGATAGAAACTGGTCCCTACTGCAAAACTGCAGTCTCAGCTGCTGTAGACTGAGTAATGACTTCCCCACTGCTGCCACTTGGCTTGGGGGTAGTGCTGTCCTGAGGGATGGCAGAAGTCCTTTTTTTATACTTAGATTCCTAGGACTGTTGGAACAAAACACCATAGCTTAGGTAGCTTAAAACACTGGGAATTGTTTTCTCATAGGTTAGAAGTCTGGAACCAAGGCATTAGCAAGGCCACAGTCACTTTGCGCCTTGGGCAGGGTCTGTCCTTGTGTTCTGTAGCTTCTGTTAGTCCAGGCCCTTCTTGGTGTATAGCCAGAGAACTCCCAATCTTCACTTTACTGTCTTTTCCTCTGTTTGTACCTCCTTTTTATCAAGACACTAATCTATTAGATCCAGATCCACATACTCAGTATGACCCCGGTTGATTGGTTTGCATCTACAAAGATACTAGTTCAAACAAGGTCATCTGCACACTTATTAGAGACTAGGACTTTGAGATCCCCTCTCCGTTCTGGGTCCAGTTCTACACTGGACAGTGTGTACAGTCCTCATCTTTTTAGTGTCTGGACTGATTTGGTACTGTGTTTAGTTGCATTGTCTTGCACGCAGAGTCAGAAGATCATTTCTTTCCTGAGCTTGTTTCCTTCCTGTTTTCCTTCCTGGTGTCGGTGCACCCCACAAGTGCACGTTTTCAAGTTTCCTCTACCCCACGACCCCATTTCCTGATTTCACTCTTCTTTCTCCAAACTTTTCTAGAAGCATTCTGTGAACTTCCCATCTGTCTCTTCTGCTCCCTCCAGTGTGTGACTTTGGGGCCTTCAGAATTCGGTCTCCAGGGTGGTCCACATCCCAGAAGCACTTGACAGTGTTGCTCTCTCCTGCTCCAAGACTTCCCTGTGCTCCTCAGTTAAAGCACATCAGGTTTCTTCCTTTTCCTGGAATGGCCATACAGTCTCAGTGCCTGTCTCTATCCGACTCTTAGATCACTACTGGGTTTTCCCTGAGGTCTGGCTTAGACCCTTGTCCTTTCGAGTTTCCTCTCTTCCTGTGCATCCCATTCCCTAGGTTTAGTTGTCACCTGTAAGCAGATGCTAACTCAGAACCCTTTGGCCTCTGGATTGTTATTTCCACACGCCTTTGCTATTCTCACCCTGTTCTGACCAGAGGTTCTCACTGAAGACCTGTATGATTGGCTGCTACCCCCTTGCTTAGAACCTTTAGTGTGTTTACAATAAAGACAGAATTCCCTCTGTGGCCCACTATACTCTGTGTATTCTATCGGTTTTTTAGGGCTCCAGGATCAGCTTCTAGCTGTAGCTTTGCTCCTATTCCCTAAGTGACAGTATTCTTCCATCTTCCCAACTCCATAGGCATCAATCATATCTCCCCTCTGTATTCCTTTGTTGCTTGTACTTCATTAGTGATTGTTACTCTTCCTATGAATGGAACCTATGCCTCTTCTTATTGTGGGTAATTCTCCCTGTCTTGAAGTTTATTTGGTGTTGAACATTCTTATGTTTATTGTTCAGAGTGTATGCATCTGCTGTGTCCATTTACTAGCAATTTATTTGTCTTTAAAGTGTACAGTTTTAAGGTGCAGTGTATAATTGGGCTTTTCTTCTCTTCCCTTTTGGATCCACATGATAATACCTCAGCTCAAGCACTCTACAACTGTTCAGTTAGCATTTACTGTGATTACTGTGGACTTGAGTCTGTTGGTCCCTTTCCTGTTCAATGTATTATTAGACACTTTTAAATTTACTTGGTGAGATGTTGGTTATACATTTGTATGTGTGTGTGGTTACTTTGTGAGTTATATAGTATACTCGAGATCCTTCATACTCTCTGCTATGTTAATGTGAAAAGGTCTCTTCATGAAAGAGGTCAGAACTTTGGCATTGCAAGGACCTTCTTAGAGAAGGGTAACTCCTTTAAAATCAGAGCTCATCTCAAAGGCCCTTTTCCCACATGTCTGACTTCCCAGACTGAGTTGAACCCTTCTTTGTTCTCTGAGCAGACAGCATGTTTCTTTGGGGAATATACTGAAACTGTCATTTGCCTACGGTGGATCCTCTAGTCTTTAGTTCAGTGCTGTATTTATAATTACTTGTTGACTGAATGGAGCGGGAGTCTCAATTATAGCTTGTAAAATTCAAAAGACTTCACAATACTGTAAGGGGTGGAGCAGTGGAAATGGCATGATGTAGGCTTATAGGATAAAACACATAAAGTTGTCAACTAGATTAAATGCAAGTTAAAATATTTAAAAATAGGACAATTAATAATGGATCAGGCACTGTGCTAAACTCTGCAACATTTTATCTTATGTGACTTTAGCCTTGTAAGTTATTCTTGTTTCCTTTGAAACAAAGAGATGAGCTATAGAGAGGTCTGTTTATTGGTCATAATGCCGTGTGTGAGCTCTGCCTTCTAACACAATCTGTAAGATGCTGTCATACAGAGTATCAGCCAGACTGATGACTGGTCTTCATTGAGGCTTTGCAGTTTCAGTCACTGGGAAGTGCTTTGATTTGTGCCCAGGGTCTGGTAGAGAAAAGGTCTCTGGCATTATTTATGATTTATATAAAATGATGCTAGATCCTTCTTTAGGTTCTTTGAAGGGTAGGAAAGGGAAAGCCCACTGGGTAAGGCCATGCAGTAAGGAAACTATTTCAGGCAGACTCAGTACAGCTAGGAGGTAGGCAGGACAGAAGCAAGATGAGTGACAGTCAGTAGCTGGACCTTACATTCCTCAGAATACTTCAAAAGAAGGAGTGTGAGACGTATTCTAATTAATGATGAAGTATGAGAGTGAAAGATTCTTCCTTAATGTTTCAGGCCACTTATACTGTTAACTTTGTGCATTGCCCAATGACTTTAAACTCTGACCCTGATGGGATTTATCATTCCATTTCTGGGTATGAACCATCATGCCATCATGGATATTAGCTTTTTCTAACAGGGGTCAGCAGATAACCTCTGGGCTCTGAGAGAATGCTTTCTGGAGAGAGAGATTCAGACCAGGAAAAGTAATTATAAAACGGTTTGCAAAACTTTGTTTTGGTAAGATATGGGGTAGCCAGTCTTCCTGGGTAGCAGTTGAGGGGACAGTTTTCTGCTTTTCTGTTGTCTTTATTCCCTCTGGAGATTTTGTTCCAGTTCCTTAAAGGGTCCCTAAGTTTGTTAGAGGACTAGGTGATCAAGACCATCGGGAGTGTCCGCACGGCTCTGTGTATTAGATAGTGAGTTCAGAAAAGGATAAGAGTGGGCGTGTACATGTGCACATGTGCACATGTGTTTGTGTGCTACTTATTGATCTGCCATTCACATGGTCTTTGGAATATGTGCTGAGCTGGGTCTTTTTGTTTTGTTTCTTGGGTGAGAAGGAGCTTAAGTAGTTTCCAGACTGGCGTCAAAATATGATCATTTCTCCAAGGAGATCTTTTTTACTTAAAAAAAAATGTGTGTGTGTGTGTGTGTTCTGTGCCACACATGGAGGCCAAAGGGTAGTTCTTAGGAGTTGGTTCTTTCCTGCTGCCTTGTGGGTCCTGGGGATCAAGCTCAGGCAGTTAGGTCTGCACAGTGCTTCTGCTAGCTGAGCCTTGATGAAATAATTGTATTGAAATGAAAGGATTGCTTTTAAAGTGATCCAGAAAAATAGTAACTTCAGGGTAAATATGTGAGATTTTATGGCTGCATTAGGAGTCCCTAATGTCTGATTTTCCTGTCTATATAGAATATATGTTGAAAGTGTATAGAAGAGTATAAACACTAGCTTTCTTTGTTAACACGGGATTCTCTAGGCTTTTGTTTTGTTTTGCTTTTGTTTTTGTTTTTTCTTTCTTTTTTTTTTTTTTCCTAAATTTGCTTTAAGGCTTCTGCTGTATTTTTTTGTTTGATACAAGATATCAGCATGTAGATCAGGCTGGGACTCCAGTTGCTCTTGACTTTGTCTCTGAAATGCTGGGGTTGTACTTGCCACAGAAGGCTTGAAGTTTAGTTGAAGGAGTGTAGGAGTCTCCCTTTCTCCATACTCTGGCTACTTTTGGAATAACTTTGTTACCTACCCATAGAAGTTTCATATATGAGCAAAATGGTATGGTTAATGCTTTCTTAGATCGCAAGGCAGTCAATGGCTGCGATCTTTCTCCCTGGTTTTGCAAGCAAAATCATTGTAACAGTTGACGGTTGGTATTCATCTATTTAAGAAAGTCTTTGAAGAGGTTCAAGGCTCACAGGGAGGTAGCTATTTGTGTCCCTTACAGATAGCTGTGGCTTGGCAGTGTAGAAGCATTCCGTTCCAAAATTTGGACTCTTTTCTAATTATACCTAATTAATCTTGGCAAAGCTTACAGAACAGTCATAGAAGCTTCTTGTCTGAATGCATGTAACACATACCTCCTTTCGTCTAAATCACTTAAAGCTGCCTGATGCTTCCACTACTCTAACCTGGGTTCTCAGAGTTAGTTCTGCAGACACCATCAGGTTGGAGTGGATGATTTTCCTTTAAAGGGGTCGTCTATTGGTGCAGCATTGGAGTTTGCCGTATGTTGTCAACAGCTGTAAACACTTGAGTGTGAGCCTTGTTCTTAGCTCATTGTTTGGATTTTTGCCATCAATGTTTGTTCCTTTCAGGTACTTCAGAAAGTAGACCGTCTATGCACATTTGGCTCGTGATGCTCTTGGTTTTTCCCTGTTTCTGTAGTGACTCGACTTGAGGGGCAGGGTCTGAGAGAGTAGTGTCAGTTTGAGAGTAGAAAGTAAAGAAGACTATAAAACCAACTAATCTCAAAAGCCTAGCATTTATTTCTTCTTGAACTCTAAGTCGCAACCCTTATGAGTAAAAAATATGAGCCGCTCAGTGTTTCTCTCAACACTTTAGTGGCAAATCACAGGCAAATGCACACCGAGTCTTCCTATGGTGCTATCCTCATGACGACACTTGTACCCCTGCTGTTTTAGACACTAAGACTACAGAATCTGATTGATCAGAAATCTTCCTGACTTAAAATATTATACTTTTGCCTTAAAATTTTAAATAGTTAATTTGAAAATAGGTGATCAGTTTGAGATGTCTTTGGATAGGGCTGAGCAATCTGTCTTCTGTGTGGCTCACCCGGTTAAGTGGCGACCACAGCTGAGAGGAGACTTGAGCCCCACAGAACTATGTTCCCTGTATTGGGATCTTTTGAAAGCGACTGAAGCAGCGGCCTGCCAAGATGTTCATAAAAGCACCCACACGTCCTAAAAACCATGGCATGTCCTAGCGGATCGAGGTCCTTAACCGTGGTGACCATTTTTGACTGACCACAGCAGCTCCTGGAATAGTTTTTCTGCTTCTTGTTTGCAGCAGGTACCTGCCATTCTTTCTTTTGTGCTATGGTGACCATTAGCCCAGGTCACTGAGACTATCTCCTGCTTCATTTCCTCCAGCTGCTTTTTTCCAGTCTGTATTTTCAAGCTTTGATTTAGTCTATAACAGTGATAATCTGGGCAGGGTAAAGAGGGTATTTTTTGTTTCTAATTTCTAAAATTCAAGGCTGTTAGCCATGCATGGTGGCGCAGGCCTTAGTGTCAACACTGTCTCAGGAGGCAGAGGCAGGTGGATTTCTTGCATTGGAGTCTAGACTGGTCTACAGAGTGAATTCCAGGACAGGCATGGCTACACAGAAAAAACCCTGTCTTGAAAAACAAAAATAAACACTAACAAAATAATAGTAATAATAACTAATAATATCAACAGTAATAGTAATAATAACAATAACTATTATTCTAGGCCTTTTTTTGTTTTTGGTGTGTTGTAACTTTGGAAAAGTATTGTCACATCTATTCAGGAGGTCATTTTAAGGACCGTAGGAGTAGCATTGTATTTTTAGACCACATTTTCATGTGACATTTGTTCTTGGTGTCACGGAAATGTTGCTTTGTAGTGTAGGATCATCCTAAGGATAATATTTCAGTCCCGGCCTTGCCCAGATGGTGCACTAGCATAGTGCATGCCACTTTTCTTACCTGTGGGATGGATTTGACTATATAGCAACTGAGGTGGTAAGGATAAAGTGAACCAGAATATGGAAAACCAGTGACTCCCCCAGTTAGTTGTAAGTTGTGTTGAGGTATGCATACTGACCGCCACAGTTTATTACTAGAAACCTTCATTTCTGTCTTCAGCTCACTATGGCTTGAGTAAGTCAGTCTTGGGTAAGTTGTATGGGGCAGTTTTGTTGAATATAAATAGTCCTGTGTGTTAGGGAGATTGCTTAACAGGGAACAGCACTGGCTGCTCTCCCACAGGACCTAGGTTGGATTCCCAGCACCCACGTAGCAGCTCACAACCCTCTATAACTCGTATTATGATGACTTCTGGCCTCTATAGATACCTCATACATGTGGTACACAGACATTCATGCAGGCAAAACACTCATGCACATACAAATAAATAGAAAAAATAGGAGGCAAGGAATGAGAGTCAAACTATGAGCTTCTCAATACAATTTCACTTGAAACATTTCATGATCTTGGGTTGTGAGATGCTCAGGGGCTTAAGGAGCTTGTGGTCAAGCCTTACGAGTAGACAGAGTTCAGTCCCCAGGACCTACATGCCAGAAGGATAAAAGCGATTCCCACAAAGAGTTAAAAACAAACAAACAAAAAATGAACAACTCTACAATCTCTTGTTTCTGTGTACGATGGAAGGAGCTGTTCACTTTCTTTTTCTAAATTATAAGTTAGGAGTTAATAGAACTCACAGAGAGATTAAAAGAGTGGGTCATTTGCAGTAGTTACTTTTCTCCCTGCTGTGACCAAATGCCTCACAAGAGGTAATTTAGGGGAGGGAGGATTTTGGCCTAAGGTTGAGGTAACAACAGCCCATCATGGCAGGGAACTCCTGGCCCCATGAGCTTAAAGCAGTTGGTTATAAGGTGCCCACACTCAGCAGAAGTGAGAGCTGGTGTCAGTTTTCTCTGTCCTTTCTTAAGTCCAGAGCTCTGTCCCTTGGGATGATGCCACCGCATTCAGGGTGAGTCCTCCCTGATCAGTGAAACTTCTCTAAGGATGCCCTGTACTAGACACACTCAGAGATGTATTTCCATGGTGATTTTAACCCTTCCAAGATGGTAGTCAAGACTGAGTCAGTGGAGATAACCTCTGTGCCTTGCACATCTACCACATTATCTTGGTCTTCCATGCATGCATTGGTTTTTAAGTAGGGTTCTGCCTTCTCGGTTATTGTCCTCTGAGCTGCTTTCTCTTATAGACAACAGTGAGCCTAGTTATTACTCAGGCTGCGGTGTCTGTTCTCTGCTTAATCAGTATGTTCTCTTGAACAGGATGAACTTACAGCTGTGAATGTAAAGCAAGGATTCAACAACCAGCCAGCCTTCACTGGAGATGAACACGGCTCAGCCAGAAACATTGTGATCAACCCATCCAAGGTAATGCTGACTGTTTTCTGTAGCTCCTGAAAGGTGTGTTTGGGATACCCTTGACACAGAGCTTGCATTTAAGTAGTAGTCCCAGTTCAACATTTTCTCGTGTTTGCAAACCATGAAGCACACAAGGTAGGTGTCAGGCATTTCATTCTGAGACCGTGCCATGGTTTCTTTCCACCTTCTATTTATTTTTTATGGCTTTCGTGGCTGCCATTATAGAAGAGTCTGGTTCAGTTTTATACTACTGCTACAGTCTAGATTTAGTTTTTTTTTTTTCCAATGACAATTCAGGTTTACTGTTCTTGATAAGAATATACTCAGCACATGTCGGGAGGAATGCAAGGCCAATTCGCCCAATCGTTGATTATACTGAGCTCTCATTCAGTCATTGTGATGCCCACCATCTTTCTACGTTATAAAAATATCGACCTCCTCTTCTTCTTGGTAATCTCTAATTACTACTATTTTTCAAATCAAACTCAGGATTACCAGATCTCTTCACAGTGATGTTTTAAAATCATACAGATTTCTTACTCTTCAATACATTTCACACAAGAATTGGATATTTTTCTTCACTGTGCTTTTCTTCCCCCTTCTCCATTTCTTTTGACGGAGTCTCTCCAGGATCCCTGCCTGGCCTGGCCCTTGCTATTCAGACCACATTGACCTTGGATTTGCAGCAACCTTCTTGTCCCTGTCTTCCGTGTGCTGACATGACAGGCATGCCTAGCCCACTGATGGTTCTTGCTGAACGGTTTATTGTGCTGGGAGCTGACACGTTTTCCTGCCTATCGTTCCTCATACATGCGTTAGCTTCAGTTCAGTGTGGGGAGCTCCCTTTACACTTTTTTTTTTCCTGTGCCATTATGGATTACTTCAGTATCACTCATAGGATTCTGTTTTTTTATTTTTATTTTTATTTTTTAATGTGCTATGATTTATTACCTTCATTTTTCTTTTGGCTGCATGGGCAGTCAATATTTGGTTGGTAAGGACCTCTTAAACCCTGGTGAAGCATCCTCACCAGTCATCCTGTTGTACGCCATCCTCCAGGCTCATCGTGTTCTCTCTGTGTCTGCCTCAGGGTGCCAGGTATGCCCAGCAGTTCTGGAGTATCATTAGCTCTAGGTCTCTTCGGTGGACGGGGAGGACAAACGCTTCTCTGTCTAGCTCACCTCTTTCTCTACCTGCTGGTGGTTAGCATTTCCAGCTGCACATCACATGGTATTTCCTTATCTTTTCCTCTTTGGTCTTTGTGTCTTCCTTCTCCTGAAGTAAGAATTGCTCTCTGCAGTATCACCAGGGTTTGCTGTGTATTACAGCACACATAAACTGTTTCTCAGTAAATTCTTTCAGTGCCATCACAACAACCAAGTTTCTGTATAAGATTTACAGTGTTTCTTCATTCCTTTTGTCCTTAACCAACTTTCATTAAAAATGTATCATCAGAGTTGGAGGGAAGGAGCTTGGGAGGGGGCTGGAAGAAGGGAAGGGAGGAAGAAGTGATTAATTATATTTTAATTAAAAATGTAGAAAGATTTATTTTACAGTCAGACTATTATGTTTAGAAGTTTATTGAGTTAAAAATATCTTTTCCATGGATCAGTTTTATACACACACACACACACACACACACACACACACACACACAAGAATTCTTGCTCATTTTCTTTTAATGATTGATTTAAAATTATTTTTTACATTTTTCTTCTTTGATATTAAAACCATCACAAATAAAAGTAAGAAATAAAAACAGCAACTCAATATCTATACTTCTTTCACAAAAACACACAAATAATTGACTATTTGCTAAACCATCAGTGGAAATACTATTGATTTGTATGTAATGCTATTGACCAGATACAGCAATAGTTTTAAGTTTTCCTTTTTGCAATCTTTATACACTTCATGTTACAACTACAATTGTGTATTTGTGATTAATATGCATATATATATACATATATATATATATAATTTGGTATACATTATGTTTACCAGTTATCCATATTTTAGTGCATAGATCTTGGGCAGTGCATACATTCACATCACTATATAACTATCTCTCCAGAACACTTTCATCTTTGTGAAGTGATCTACTGCCCATATCCCGCATGGCTTGGTCCTAGACACCTGAATAGGTCAATTTGGGAATGAAGAAACAATATACATTGCAGAAATCACATACAGAAAAGCTGGGATCAGGTGGGCTCTGCTGGCTCTGATGGAAGGCAACTCCCACAACCTGGCAATTCCATATTTTATTAAATACAGCAGAAGGCAGAGGGGCAGCTAGTCTGGACAGTAGGTCTCCCTAGAGGGACAGTTTCAGTCTGCAAACAACTGAGAGGAAGACACTACCATCTGCTTCCTGTACTTAGTGTTTGCTTGTCCTTAAAATCCCTGTCTTTACAAAATATGAGACCTTGCCCCAACTAGAAGGGAGAGATTTTTGTCTCCTGGAATTTGTTCTCTGTCCTCCACATTCTCTGGCATGGCTGTGCCTGCCCATCCCTCCCCCAAATGTACATATACACTCTATCTCTTTTTTTTTTCTTTTTTTCTTTCTTTTTTTTTTTTGTGTGTGTACAAGTACACTATAGCTGTCTTCAGACACTACACTCTATCTCTCATACATGCAAATAATAATAAAATTACAAGGAGAAAGCAAAAGCCTCTTATCTAATATAGCAACATTATGGGTTTGGGTTTCAGTGTGTGGATTTTGGGCATTAAGAGTCGAGTTTATGTCAGAGAGTAGGAGTTTTTTAAAATGTGTTATAAATGCTCAGTCTTTGGGTCTTAGTGTCAAATTTTATGTTAATTTATGTAGGTAACCAAGTTAACAAAAGTAACTTATTACAACTTAGACCATCTTTTTCTATGAGATGTAATCAAGGCCCTAATACTTTTTTTTTTCTTTTTGTATTTTTCCCAGATAGGGTTTCTCTATGTAGCCCTGGCTGTCCTGGAACTCAACTCTATAGACCAGGCTGGCCTTGAACTCAGAAATCTGCCTACCTCTGCCTCTCAAGTTCTTGGATTAAAGGTGTGCGCCACCACTGCCTGGTGGCCCTGATATTTCTTATGTAAACTTGATTTCATTAACATGAAATATACGAATCTTAGTGTTTAACACCTGACCTTTTCCATTATTATCAAAGGAGCTATTATCGGAATAGTTCTGGGTGGATAAAAACAAGTGCTGAATTAACCTTCTTACGTTTTGTTTGAAAGGGTATAAATTGGTATTAGACCATTTGAAGGGTGATATGGCAATGTAATTAAAATTGCAGAATCATGCCATCCAAATTATATAAATTTGTCCTATATCTGTGTGGAAATAATGTGAAAGATTGTTCAACTTAACAGGAGTCATAACACTAATGTTTGGAGCAGTGCTCAAGGTGCCTGTTAATACTCTGCTGATTAAATAAAGGACAGCAGACCCATGCAGAACATTATTGTGCAGGTATACAAATGAATGAACGCAATGTACAGGCATGAAACACTCATACTTGACTGTGCATAGTGAGCCACGCAGGCCAGAAAGGAAAATAACCAGTATGTGTTTGCTTGTGTGTGTTCTGAGCAACAGTGGAAGGTACACAGCCAAATAATCACATTGGTTTTTTTGGGAGAGAGGCTTTAAAAAGTACATCTTCTGATTTTTTTTAATAAACTGCCATTAGAAGAAAACTAAGCACCATAGCAGGTTGGTGACGTATCTGTAATCGTATCACTTGGGATAGAGGGAGGCAGGAACGTCATGTGTCCTAGTCCAGTGTGAGCTCATTCTTAAAATCATTTTTTAATGGTAAATGGTTTTGAAATATTTTTGATTCTTCATGTGCGTCTCTACTGTCTTGCTTACTTAGGAGTTTCGAATTAGCTTTGTTTACAAGACTCACGAAAGAGAACTCTAGAACCTGTGTATCAAGTTTGTTCTATTATTCACAGGGTTCACTGATTACTTAGAATTGTTTTCATTTTTAGTGTCCTGTTTATTATGATTAATGTACTTACTCATAGTTGCAACTTAGAGGTTTCTCTAATATACAAAGTATATGCTGTTAACTGTTTAGTGCCCTTGGTAGAAAGGCCAGATATCAGTTGAGGGATTTAAAATCAAACATTTTGCTGCTGTGGCTTCTTGTTTACAAAACTCTTTCATCAGTGATATACTTCCCTGTTCTGCATGGCTTGGTCCTGAACACCCGAATGTGGTAACTTGGGAATGACGTTCTCAAGTTATATCTTCTACTTAATTTACCCACAGAATAATATAGCTTCTAACTTATCTGTGTAGCTATAGCTTCTACCTAATTTATCCACAGAAAAGTCTAGAAACATTTGACTTAAAGAGAAAAACTTTAGTGAAATTTGTTTAAAAACAAAAATCTGATATCTAGTTTTTTGTTTTTTGTTTTTACTTTAGCTTTTGTTAGTTACTATCCTATTGCTGAAAAGAGACATCATGACCAAGGTAGCTCTTATAAAAGAAAGCATTTAATTGAGGGCTTGCTTACAGTTTCAGAAGTTTAGTCCATTAATAATAAAGGCAGGGAGCATGTAGGCATGCAGACAGGCACTGGAGCAGTAGCAGAGGAGGGGGAGAGGAGGAGAGGGAGAGAAAGGGGAAAGGCAGGGAGGAGACAGAAATACTTAGGACTTTTTACAACTTAGGACATGGGCTTTTTACAACTTTAAAGCCCACCTCCAGTGACACACTTCCTCTAACAAGGCCACACCTCCTCATTCTTCTAATCCTTTCAAATGGTGCCACTTCCTGATGACTAAGTATTTAAATATGTGAGCCTATTGGGAGCATTCTTATTCACACTACCACAGTTTCATTACCGCTTTTCAGTTCAGGGAATTTTAATTCACATTAAAAACAAACACACAAACAACAACAACAACAAAAACGTTGTAGCAGCTTTTTGTCCCAAGGATAAACTTGACTACAGTCAAACCAGGTCAGGCTATGCACAGGGCATCTCTTGCCTCAAACTTTTAACTAAGGTGGGGTTCTTACTTTTTGGTTCTCCAGGGTAGCGTTTTAATTTACTTAGGTTGCTACTGTTTGCTAACTATTGGCAATACTTCTTAGAAATAGTTTGCATCATATAATTTCAAGGTTCTCAGGGAACAAATGTGACGCTTTCTGGATTCTTGAAAACCCTTATCAGGTTTCTTGTCCACTTGCTCTCTTCTCTTCCTCCCAGCCTATCTCCCTTCCTACTCTTTGCTGATAACATGAAATGGCAGATGCCTGCTTCTCTGCTCTGTCCCATTCGGACTTAGTGACATGCTCACCCCGAACTTTCCTTTCCCTCCTTCTCCTTATGCTTGCAAAATTGGCAGTTCAATCAAAATGCTGAGTACCCAACTTACTCCTCTTGTAATTTTTCTTTTAAATACATTTCTTTGGATTCTTGAAGAAAGTAATATCAAGTGTAAACACAGAATTTCATTTCTAAAAGCATGTGCTATTGAGACAAAACAGGAATAAGAATGGTTGCTGTGGCCCCCAGGCTCTGTCCTCTTCAGTGTTCCCATGAGGAAGAGAGCACATTCTCTCATGTGGCCTGTGCAGTATGGTAGAGGGGAGTGTAGCTTTCTGAAGAAGGAGAGCATGGCCCATTCTGAAATTCATCCTGATGGAATTAACTTCACATTGCCAGAGACTTCCGGTTCTTCCCTTCTCCCAGTTGCTGGGGGAAAGCGAGGCAAAGTTGGTGAGGGAGTTTTTTATTGTATTACTTTGGGACTTTAAGACTTACTATGTGGAAATCACAATTTTTAAGCTTCAAAGATATAAATTTTTATTTTCTCTGATGGGCTGTATCAAGATTTTAGTGGAAACAATGAAGACAAACTATGTAATACTAAGGCAGTTGCATACTGTCTTTAAACACTGTTTTGCTTCCATTTCTTTCTGCAGATCGGTGCGTATTTCAGCAGCATATTGGCTGAGAAACTGAAGCTTAACACTTTCCAGGACACCGGAAAGAAGAAACCCCAAGTTAATGCTAAAGATAATTACTGGCTGGTTACTGCTCGATCGCAGAGTGCCATTCATAGTTGGTTCTCTGACCTAGCAGGGAATAAACCACTTGCTATTTTGGCAAAAAAGGTATCAATATTTTCTTCTTTTGTTATTATTACAATTTTATAAATGAAGCTGTTTGAGATAATGCTCACATGCACACTTATTTTTCCCCATTTTTTAAACCAAAGGTTCAGTTGTAGATACACACTGCCAGATAGTTCTGTTCTTATGTTCTTTTCTCTATATTTTGATCACAGACTTGAATGTATCTTAAAATTTAAGTATAGCTAATAAGGCTTCATTTTTCCCACCCATAACACTTTCAGTTTTCTTAGATCATGATGTTTGAGCTACAAAGAAAAGATTGCTTGCTTTGAGATTATTCCCATGTCTGTCAAAATACACACACACACACACACACACACACACACACACACATACACACACAAACACACACACACACACACACACACACACACACACAGATACACATAAATAACATCTTTAGGCTAAGTTATGTCTAACTGCCAAGTAAGACAAAGATTTTTATTCTATGTGTACTTGTGCTATGAAAAGGTGTTTTAAACAAAACAGCCATATTACAACTTTCAGGGTTTTTGGCAAGGGTGTGTGTGGGGTGATAGGAGGTTCTTTTAAAATCTTTACTTTTAGTAATTTTCTTCAGTGGGAATAATCAATATATAGGCTCAATAATCTTGTAATCTAAACAACCTAAGATGTCCTTTGAAAGTCTATAGTAAAGTTAGAAATTTTCCCCAGTCTTTATCTCTGACTTCTTGTATACCTTTGTAATAATTCCAGGTATCTCTTCTCATCTCCCCTCAAGTCCCTTAGTTCTAGGGGCTCCATCTTCAGTTCAAAGTATGCAGTGTTCCTTTCTACCTGGTGTGGATCCAGCTCAGAAGACAATGCCTTCATATACTTGTGTGTTTGCTTTTGAAAGCAACTCTTTGAAAAGAGTGCCTGCATCCTCCATTGGCTTTAATCTGCTATATGTCTTGACACTGCATGCCTCATAGAGACAGACAGGCAGGCAGACAGACAAAGATGAAAGGTCCCTGCAGTCGTTGAAGAACACTTGTTTAAGTGTTACCAACTCTTCCCAGAGTTAGTGCCACTGTTTCAACCTGCCCAAACCAGAGCTGGAACACTTCATCCCCAGTATTAATATCTGTTTGTGGTCTCACTGTAGCCCATGAATTGTGTCTGAAGGCCATGTAAGCCGTAGAGCATCCTTCAGAGTTTGATGGCTTTTGAACACCAATTCATATCCTCTGTGCTGTCAGCTAGGTGTTTGTTAAAGTTTTCCTTTGTTACAAGCTCTAAGAGTACTTCTTAGATGCTGTCTTAAAGTAAATATTGGTAAGGAATTGGTTTCCTTGCTTTAAGGGTATAGGGGTCTCTTATCTTTTAGGAGGAGGGAAGATAACTTTCGTGTCCTGTATTAGCCATTGTTCTTCTTTCTTTATTAGGAGCTGCCTCTGGCCAAGTCAGGTGTCCCTCAGGTAAGCCTTGGCATTAATTCTTTGCAAACATAGACATTTCTTTATAAAACATTGACTCTACTTTGATGTGTTCATGTCTTAGGCATGCTAGGAGTCCTTCTTCCCCCTTCTCAGAATTTCATCCTTTTGAGATGGCAAAGGCTCTTGTAGTTTTGGCAAAGGACCAAATTCTCTATATGGTCTTCATAGTCACTTGATTAATTTCTGATATTCATGTATAAGAAGGCTTAGGAAGGAAACAGTGATTTACTTGCTGTGATCCACAGTCATCTTCCAGCTCTTACCCAGATTTCAGAATAGTTTTTTTATATGGGATAGATTATGTTTCTGGCATGGTTTTCCATTAGTGTAAAGCCATACAGCACTCCAGAGATGTCTGTAAGGACTTGTAATTTGGTCACTGTCATTACGTGATTTTAAAAAGGAAAATTCTGCCAACCAGGGATATTCTTCTAACTCTTTACCAGTTGGCTAGTTCTTACCTGTTTATGCAGGTGCCCTTGGTTACTGTGGTCTAAGGATTTCCTTCGGTTCTGGTCCTGTTTAGACAATGGAAGATGCTGATGGTGGTGAGATTCCAAGGGGAGAAGTGATAGTAATAGGCTTGTGCCTATGGAAGAAGCACACACTTAGCATCTTAATTGCCTTTGTAGCTCTAGATTAAGCTGCTGCCCAGTGATGGCCGAAATTCAATGTCTAGTTGATGTCAGATGTTTTACAGAAAAAAAAAAAATTCATTACTGTTAGAAATAATCATAGGAAACATCATTTCCTCACCAAGTTTACCCGATCTATAGATTGGACAAAACCATCACACATATCTTCTCTTAGTCAAGTAACGTTCTTTACATCTGTTTGCTTGGATATTGAAGCCCTGACTTAACTCAGGATTTTGCCATTTTGTCCTGTGTTGTTTATGTAAGACCTGTGACTTGGTTTGCTATGGTGTTTTATCTAAACATTTCAAATTTTCGACTGTTTGCATTTTTCCTCCTAACAGTTGCTGTTATAATAAATCCTTTGCTCATCTTTGAAAGATACTATTCGTAGGACTCTTCAGAGACACTAACCTTTACCTTGAATTTATCTACATTTTTAGGCTTCAATCTTACATCCTTTCGGTGTGTATGAATGAGAGGCAACCTGACATGGACTGATACAATTTATACCACCAGTTCCATATTTTATATTCTAGTGAAAAGCATCAGGTCTTGAGCTGAATGTTTGACCCTGTGTTTTTCTTGTCTCTGTCTTGAATGATAGTAACCAAGACACCGTGTTCCATGAAAGATGTGCCTCGTGTGCTAAACGGGCAGGACATTTTCTCATTAAAATGTATCACTGTGTTGTGCAGAGATGAAGTGTTACAGATTTGGCTCATGTGTCTTCTGCCTCCCTTTAGCTGTTTTGTGCAGTGCAGTTTTCTGTGTCATGAGGGTGATGTTCTGAATTCAGCACCCAAGGCCGCAAGTGTACCTGATCAAAGTGTCTTCAGTTTTCTATAAACACAGTGTCAGCACACTGTACTCCATTGACCAAGGCCGGGAGGCATTCCTTCAGCATTGGAACAACTTGATGTTTCTTTGGAAACCAACTGAAGTAGCTTGCTTTTAGGGCCTATATTTAAAAAACATCACTTACACTTTTTTTAAAGATTTATTTATTGTGATATGTAAGTCCACTATAGCTATCTTCAGACACACCAGAAGAGGGCGTCAGATCTCATTACAGATGGTTGTGAGTCACCATGTTGTTGCTGGGATTTGAACTCAGGACCTTCAGGAGAGCAGTCAGTGCTCTTAACTGCTGAGCCATCTCTCCAGCCCCTCACTTACACTTTTTTAATTCCAGGGATCATACCTTGTACTAGTCATGTAAATAGTTAAATTTAAAAATTTACTGACTTGACAAGCTAGTAGAAAAATTCTGTGCTGTATGAATTGGCAGGTTTAACCTTGACTTTTTAACCCCAATTCAAATATGAGTTTTGGGGTAGAGAGATGAGGTTGAAAGGGTCTTAATCTGTGGCATGAAAACACTCGGGCTGGTATAGACAAATCCCTAATCAGGCAGCAAAGTATTACTGGTATAATTTTGATTGTACCAGTAATCAGTATTATTGGTATAATTTTGATTGCACCAATAATCAATTCACATTTTTTTTTTAAACCGGGGTAACCACTTTGTGAGGTGCATAGGATTGGTGCATAGGATCCAAATTAATAAATGGCTGGAAAGAGGTGAACTTGACTGGCAAAGCCTAGGAAAGAAGTAGAACAGTGGTCATCCTACTGTTGCCTATGGCATGTGTGCATCTTGCAGTCTTAGTAGTCCTGACCTGCTGCCTTGTAACAGATAGACTCCTTTCCTGTTCACTCTTCACCATGATCAAAACTGAATGGATGACATAGTGACCGGGCTGTTCATAAGATGTTTATGAGATGTTCTGGAAGAATGAATTAACTCTTTCAAGCCATTCACTGGTATATTGGGATGCTAATTTGCTGAATTGCACCTTTGTGGTCTTGAAGAAATAATTAGCAGCCTCAAGTGTCTACTTCAGCCAGCAAATTAATCTCCCTGTTATTGCAGCTCAATGTGTATTGGGCAGACTTGCTGATCCATCATCGTAGGCTCTGCTTAATTTTGGGCTAAAGACCCTTTCAGAAAGTTTCTGGAAATTGTTGCTTTTGTGAAATGTTGCAGTTAGAAAGCTTCATACAAAAAACAAAAAAACAACTGTCCACAGATAAAATGTAGAATGACGACAGATTCTTTCTGATCTTTCTCTTCCAATTTTGGGATAAATCATTTAGAAGAGTATCATGGAAATACTTTTCTTTATTTGGTCATAAGACAAATGATTTTCCTTATCTGAGAATGTGACAAGACTTCGTTTTAGCAATAAGAAAGCACAGCGGAGAACCAGTTTGCCATGTGCTAAGCACAGTTTTGATTTTTGTTTCTTAATGAAAATTGGGTTAAATTTTCTTGCCTCCTTTCAGACTGCATGCACTCTTTGAAAACCCATCAAACATACTTTCTTATAGCAGCGTATGACTTCCAGCCCGTTTCTTACTTCTTTCTCTGTAAGTTTGCTTAGCAATGCTCTAGCGTGTGATTGTCCTACGTGATTTCTTTTTAGGTCCCCATCCTCAGTAAAAAGGAGGACGTCTTTGCATATTTAGCTAAGTATTCCGTGCCAATGGTTCGAGCAACGTGGCTGATCAAGATGACTTGTGCCTATTATTCTGCTATTTCTGAAGCTAAAATCAAGAAGCGCCAGGCTCCGGATCCCAATTTGGGTAAGTGAACCAGTGGGCAGTGTTTTATATTTCACTATTGGTTCTTCAAATAACTGTTACCTGCACACTCTTAGAATTCAGCATCCCAGCTTGGTGAGGATGGAGACGGCCCGGGTGCAGCTGACAGTCAGCAAGCACTGTGGATGTCTCCAGAATGTGCTCTGTCTGAACTCTGCTCTACTGCAGCTGTGGAGGTGCTGGTCAGACCGCCATCGTCTCTTATCTGGACAGAAGCAACCTCCGACTGGCTTTCCTGCATGCTCTTCCTACAGTTGAGCAGGCCTCAAGTTCAACTAGACATCTGTTGCTTACCCACCCACAACCCTGTGCTCACTGCCTCTTTTCTGGTCAGTGTCACTGCCTTTGGCTGTGTAATGACAGTTGATGCCAGTTAATCTTGCTACTTCAACACAGCTTTCTGCATTGTAGCTGGAGTGATCCTATTAGAACAGAAGTCATGCCAGTCCTGGGCTCAGAATCCTTTTATGACTAGCTGCCCTGCTCACCTGTTGCCTGCTCTGGCCCATACCAGCAGCCTGCATGCTTTTTTTTGACTTTAAGATTTACTGTAAGCAGGAAGGACACTGCCTTCCTCCCCTGGGAGAGCTGCCTAAGTGTGTACTCTCTGGCTCCACTGTGGTACTACTCAGTGAAAGCTGGGACCGCTGTGGGTGAAATCACTGTTGCCTTGTTCTTTATTTGATTTGCAGTTATTAATACTACCCATCATATTAACTTACTGGTTACCTAGAGTCACACATCCAAACTGTACAATAAGGCTGCGTGGACGGTTTGAGTGGTTGTAGGCTGGATTTCTTCTTGAATTCCTCGGTGCTGGTCACTGAGGGTAGTACCTCGATTACAGAAATTGTTCAGTCATTTTTAAAACACAGAAATGAATAACGAGGCCGGAAGCATTTGTGTTTGCATATATATGATGTCGTTTTGTGTGTGTTTGTACATTTTAAGAATTTTACCAATTTATAAGCCTTGAAACTTGCAGCATCACTAGCTGGTGAGAATACTCTGTTCTGTAGGTGTGTACACATGCACACATATTCATTTGTTGTTGTTGTTATTTGTTCTTGACAATATTTTCCTTTGATGTTTAGTTTAATTTTAAAACTGGTAAATATATGAAAGAGGTGCCTGGGTTGGCAGAACCTGGGACTCAAGTACAAAAAGATATACAGAAATGGTCTCCTAGCTGCATCTCACAACAATTTTAGAATACACAGGTGTTGCCTAGTCCCTGTCCATCCTAGGTTTGAGTGTGTTTCCATGGAATGAAAGGCCCTTCACCAAGGGAAGGGAAGGGAAGTGTCTTTTCTAGCGGAGAACATGGTGGATTTCTCATCTCGTTCATTTCTCTTACCATCAGTGCCTTCTCTTATCCCTAGTATTAGAAGGTATGAGGAAGTGTGTTCTTCCTGCCTCAAAGCTAAAATTTCCAATATTTGCATATTTATAAAAGCTTGTCTGTTGGATTCACTCACTAGTTGTATTTTTCTGTCCCTTCATTAGCAACATAGCACATACTATGATTTATCTTTTGATTAAGTCTACAGAGCATTTCAGGTCTTTATGATACCTGTTGTGCATGTAAAACCGTTAGTGTTTAAATGGTTGAAACACTTTCTGTACTCTTTCTCAGGATAGCATATACAGGCTTGGAATCTGAAAAATGCTAAAGTCTGAAGTGAAAAACAACTTAGAATTGTTTAAGTTTTAGGAGTTTGCTTATAACCTCTTAGGTTTATGGTTCTCAGCCTTCCTAATGCTGCAACCCTTTAATACAGTTCCTTATGTTTTAGTGATCCCCCCATCATAAAATTATTTTGTTACTTCATAACTTTATCATTGCTAGTGTTATGAATTGTAATGCAAATATCTACTATACAGGATATCTGATATGTAACCCCTGTGAAAGGGTCATTTGACCCCCACAAAGATATCACAACCCATAGGTTGAGACCTTGCATCTGACAGAGTGTTGCGTGTTATTCCCCTACTCTGCCAGCGTGTGGTGTGGCTGGGGGTTCATAGTATCTTTCTCCATGTCCTGCTCATCTGTCTTATCTGCTTTTAGTTGTTTTAAATGAAGGATAGTTCTTAAGCCTTTCTTTTCCTTGACTGATATTTCTGAAAGGTGCAAGTTTTATTTTAGAGTGCCCCCCCATTTCCCTTTCTTCAGTATCTCACAATCAGATGGAGATTGTTCTCCATGATGGGAGTATCACATAAGCAATTGTTCTGGTTAGTTTTATGTAAGCTTGACTCAAGGTAGAGTCATTTGGGAAGTGAGAACCTCAACTGAGGAAGTGCCCTACCAGATCGATCTGCAGTGCATTTTCTAATTGATGATTGATAAGGAAGGGCCCAGTTTACTGTGGTGGTTCCACTCCTGCTCGGAGGGTTCTGGGTGCTATAAGAAAGACTGAGCAAGCTGGTAAGCAGCACCCCTCCATGGCCTCTGCATCAGCTTCTTCCTCCAGCTTCCTGCCTTGGTTTAGTTCCTGCTCTGACTTCCTTCAGTTACGGAATGCATTCCATGACTGAACTCTGTGAGACTGTGGAGTTGTAAATTGAAATAAACTCTTTACCTGCCATGTTATTTTGGTTATGTAGAGACCTAATTAAGATAGCAATTAAGTGACTCTCTTGGCATGTCATATAATACTATGAGGTGGTAGCTGCCACATTTCTGTACTAAAAAATTACTGTCTCACCCTTTGTATTTGTTATTGAGTAATTTAGCCCTATAACTACTATTGCTTTTTTATCCTACCACCCCTCTTTCAAAGTAGGTCTCACTATATAGCCTAGGCTGGCCTCATACTTAAGAGCTCCCCCTGCCTTAGCCTCCTGAGTTCTAGGACTATAGGCATGTGACACCAAGTCTACCTTTCTGTATTCTTACATGTGTTTCATTTTATTATTATTACATTTATTTATTTATTTATTTACTTTGCTCTTACAGAGTTTTGCCAGGTATGTTGAGCCATGACTTTAATCCTAGCACTCAGAAGCAGAGGCAGAGGCAGGTGGATCTCTGATAGTTTGAGGCTAGCCTGATCTACTAAGGGAATTCCAAACTAACCAAGCTACATCTAAAAAATTGGTGGCAAGAGAGAGGACTCAGTGGTTAACATTACTGAATGCTCTTAAAGAGAGCCTGGGTTCCATTTCTGGCACCCATATGCAGGGCCACAATAGCCTGTAACTTAGTTCTAGGGGCCCCAGCACCCTCTTCTGTCCTGAGGGCACCATATAGTGCAGGCAAGACCCCCATGCATATAAAATTAATAATTAGTAAAAATGTCACAAGCCTCCAATATCAGTCAATAAAGATTCAGATCAGAGCTTTTTCAATATTTGTTGTAGGACCACTCAATGTTTGAGCCTCCTGGATTCTTTAAACTGCTGGGTCCACCCAAGGTGTAGTGAACTAGAAAGGAAAAAACAAGATGAGACCTTATATGAGTCCATTGTAAACATAATGTATATACTAAATTAATGTAGTGTGTCCAGTCAAATGCCATTATGATCTGTAAGGTAATGGTGGGCTGCTGATGTGCCTACCAGATGTCTTAGTTCTGTTCTGTTGCTGTGATAATACACCATGACCAAGGCAACTTATAAAAGAAAGCATTGGGGAGCATGGCAGCAGCTAGGCAGGCAGGCAGGCAGGGCACTGGAGCAGTAGCTCGATCCTATGTGTTGAGACAACCACAAGGCAGGGACGGCAGCTGGGGGCTGGAATGGGGGGCAGGCAAGAAGCAGCGAGTGCGTGAAAATATCCCAATTGGGAATGGCATGGACTTTTAAACATCAAAGCCCACTTCCAGTGGCACACCTTCTCACACAGTGCCACCAACCATGGAACAAGCATTCAAACGTGAGCCTATGGAGGCCATTCTCATTAGGGCCACCACACCAGAACATAAAAACATACTCTCTATCTGCTTGCTGCAGTGTTGTCTTTTCCCCATCACATACATTAAATACAAGGAGTTTCAAGTTCAAGAACCCTGTCAACCTGGTCCTGCATACACTTTGGTGAGTTTCCATGTTCATCACACATGGCTGGGTTGCTAAAAAATCCCTTTGCGCATCTGCCCCATTTTCTATTTCTTTCAAGCTTCTGATGTCTTCATTAGCAACTACAGGTACAGAGACTTTTCTTTCTTAATGGCATCAGGGTGTATTGGCTATATTGGATACCTTTCTTCAACAGTTCTTCAAGGACTGTAATCCTGCCATGGAAGAACTGTGGCTTCAGCCTTCTAACAGAGGTCTGTGGTTCTTATAAGGCCATCATGGCTCCTTATTTTAATTGACATCGAGAATCTAGGATTTTCCCACTTGATTTACTTGTCTCACCATTTCTCCAACAAGGTCTGGCTTATTTACTAAGCGAGCTCCCTAACCCTGTGCCGTTGCTCCCTCGGAGGGCAACCACAATTAATGCTGATTCCATCTGTGTAAGGACAGAACATACAGGCAGCATCAAATGCAAGTCCTGCACCGTAGCAGCACACCGAGTGATCACCGTTGTTTGTGGTGAATTCAGTCTCTGGCTTTTACACATCTGATACAGTTCATGGCAATGAATGAACAATGTAGATCCCAACAGTATTTTTTTTTTTTAATGAGCATTCTGAAATCCAGTCTGGGTGAATATAAGCTGGAATAGCATCCCATTGAGGCACAGACTTTTAACCAGCTTTCCAGGATGAAATTTTCTTTCTTGACATACAGGTTTTGTGGAGCCATTCTTTATGTACAGCGATGAGTTTCAAATCTGAGTAGTTATGAATATTTATGGAGTTGAGGTTTATAAAGAGCTTAGGATATCATTTAGCCAATTTTTGTCCCAAGCATTTATTTCCTGCTTCTATGCTAGACTGCAACTCAGCAAATGGAACAGATAGATAAAGTAGGTAGAGGCTGACTCCCATGTGCTGGGTGTTGGAGCCATAGCAAAGACCTGTGTGCTGGGGTTGGGGTCCACAGCTTACTCCTGTGTGCTGGGTGTCTGTGTGTGTGTGTGTGTGTGTGTGGGGGGGGGTGATTCACAGCTAACTCCTGTGTTGTAACTTTAATTTTTTTCAAGTCCTATTTTTAATGAGGGTTCTTAAACGCTTGCTTTAACCTTCCTAGTAACCCACAACCCACCAGATGTAGTGGAAAAGAAAGATACAGGGTGGGGGGAAGTGGACCTGTTTAGAAAGGTTCTTTGGAGCAGCTCCTGTCTGTGTTGTCTGGAAATCAGCAGTTCAGTTCATAGGTTAGCAGGCAACGGCAGCTTGATCTACTCGCAAACACCTCATGGGTACACCAGCAGTCCAGTTCAGTAGAGTCGGGTTAGCAACAGCAGTGACACGACCTGACCTAGCAGAGACAGCCAGGCCTCACCCTCAGCTTGAGTCAGCAGGAGGGACCAATAGGAACACCAGGAGAAGTTCTCAGCTGTGCCTCTCTCAGGGAAGCGAAGATCAGGGAAGACAAGAGACCCACAAGCATTGCACAGCTAGCAGTACCAGCAAGCCAAGCTCTGTCTCCATCACTCGGTGGAGTCCTATTTATACCCTCCAAACATCACGTGTCCTCAGTGTGCCTTGCCCCAGCATGCATCTCGCCTCAACGCGTGCATCCAATCAGCCTGAGTCCTTGGAAGCGGCAATAAACTGCTGCAGGGTTTTGGTGTGTTTCTATGGCATCCTGATGAATGCAGCTCAACTACGCATGTAAGACGGACCAATACATGCGTGTCATTAGTAAAGAATCTTCCATCGTGTGTCCTTTCACGTGCTTGCTTTGGCAGAACATCCTCTCTCCTGTGTCTGCTTCAGCTAATTGCTCCTTCAGAAGTCAGTCTTAGCCTTTCACACCTGTGTCCACTTGAACGAAATGTTCGCCCCAGCAAAACACCATCCAACCAACTTTTCAAAGAACTCTTAAGTTTCCACTTCACTGTGTGCTGGTTGTGTGTGTGTGTGTGTGTGCATAGCTAACTCCTGTGTGCTGGTTATAGGGATATAGTTAATTCCTGTATGTTGAGAATAGGGGTACAGTTAATTCCTATGTGCTGGGTATGGGGGCCACAGCTAACTCCTGTGTGCTGGGTATAGGGGCATAGTTAACTCCTGTGTGCTGGGTGTGGGGGCTGCAGCTAAGTCCTATGTGCTAGGTATGGGGGTCACAACTAAGTCCAGGGTGCTGGGTGTGGGGACTACAGCTAACTCCTGTGTGCTAGGTGTGTGTGGCGGGGCACACTTAACGCCTATGTGCGAGGTACATAGGTAACTCCTGTGTGCTGGGTATAGGGAGCCAGTCAAGTTTGCTGGAACTGTCTTAATACCTGGTAGCTCTTTTCTCAGACTGATACTTGATTTGGAGATCCCACAGTGGCCACATTCTGGGTGGGTTCCCTCCCACTTGGAATCACCTGGCCAGGCTTGCTTTTGCCCCAGGCACATGGGAACCTCTTTGTATGTGTTTTTAACATGCAACTGCCATATGCCATGTATAGTGTATGGAACGATTCTGTTTTTCAAATACCTAATCTTTTTTGTTTTTACTGTGACCTTGCTCCATCTGCTGGCCTCTTGTGTTTCCCCACTGTTTCCAGCTTCTCTAATTGTACAGAGCATTTAGAAGTGCTTGTCTGCATCAACACAGTCATTATGTAGCAAGGTTCATACTCAAGTAAGCTATCTAGCCAGGCAAACTCTCTCATGTGCTGGATGAGATTGAACGCACTTGAGAAGATTAACTTGCAGAATTAAGTTCTGTGTTCTGGCTTTGAGAGTGAAAACATCGTTCAGCATGTTTGGGGCAAGATTGACTATCAAATGTCATTGCTTCTTAGTATTGGTTTTTATGACGTTCGTCGTCTTGATAATGTTTTTTAGGATTTGTAGAGTGTTTTAAATAGAAATGGCTTTTATTCCCCTGTAATAGAAACATATGTTTTATTTTCTGCTCCACGTTCAGCATTGGAACAGAGCTATAAAACAGTGCTGTTTAATTTTATTGGAAGAAGTTTTTTTTTTCCCGAAAGCTAAGTGAGCTAACAGTAACAATGAGCCAGCACACAGACACTATCATGTAAAAGGTATAGATCTAATATATAGGTATCTTAGTCACTGCTCTATTGCTGTGAATAGACACCATCACCAAGGTGACACTTATAAAAGAAAGCAATTAATTAGGGGCTTGCTTACAGTTTCGGGTGGCAGGCAGGGTTAGTACTGGAGAAGTAGCTGAGAACTACATCCTGATCTGAGACACACACACACACACACACACACACACACACACAAACACACACATATACACATATCACACATATACACACACTCTATATCATCTATCTATATCTATCATATTTGAGATCTCAGACATCACCTGCAGTAACACATCTACTTTAACAAGGCCACACCTACTCCAACAAGGCTACCCCCTCCAGATCCTTTCAAACAGTTCCACTCTCTGATGACTAAGCATCCAAACATATGAGCCTATTGGGGCCATTCTTAATCAAGCCACCATACTGTGGCCCAGGGAAGCCTGTGCCAGCAAGACTTCCTCTATATATGTGAAACTGACAGATGGGAGAGAGGCTTGAGTCAATGGGAGAACTTTCATGAATAGCTTAAAGCAGGGTGTAATGGGTTGGACAAACTGAGATATCAGGACAGATATTTATATATCTAAATGGATGGAATTAAGGAAGCTTAAGGTCAAGTTTGTAATTAGTCCTTATCTCACACACACACACACACACTCACACACACATTTAGGAATGTTTGGGGAAAGCTACTAATTGGAGAGCATTGCCACTTGAGTATGAGGACATCAGAAATAAAACACTTATTCTCAACTGTCTTCTAAAATATTATATTTGGCAGGCACAATGATGTGTGCCTTTAATTCTAGCACTTGGATAGTAGAGGTAGGTGGTGAATCTCTGTGAGCTCGAGGCTAGCCTGGTCTACTTAGAGAGTTGAGGACAAGTCACAGATACATAGCAAGAGCATGTCTAAACAAACAATTTTATTTTTATTGGCTTACCAATGATTAGGCTTGGTTATAAAACTTTTTTTTTTAAACAAAATAGTTTTTGGTGTTTCTCTTTTGTTGGTTATTTTTTGGCAACTTGTTAGAAACTGAGTCATTTGGGAAGAAAGATCCTCAGCTGACACACTGACTTCATTAGCTTGGGCCATGGACATGTCTTTGGGCTGTTTTCTTGATTAGTGACTGATGGGAGGACCCAGCCCACTGTGGGTAGTTCCATTCCCTGGGCTGGTGGTCCTGGGTCAGTTAAACAACAACAGGAACAACAACAAACCCAGCATGACAGTGGTGTGGGAAGTAAGCCAGGAAGCAGCACTGTGCTGTGGACTCTGCTTAGGTTCCTGCCTCCAGGTTCCTGCCCTGGTGTCTCTCAAAGATGGACTATGTCAATAAATCTCTTCTTCTCCGAGGTTATATTTGGTGAGTGTTTTATTGCAGCAACAGGGAAGCAAACTCGAGCATCCTTTTCCCCTCTTCCCTGCTTATCTTCTCTCCCTTGTTCCCTTCTACCCCAGTGTTCTCTCTCCGTTACACCTTTTCTGTTACATGTTCCCCTTTATCAACGTTTCTCAGTACTTCTTGTTCCCTTTTCGTGGCCCATGGCTTTAGGTCAAGATGATATAAAAGCGTTTCAGAGAAGGAGGAGTGACAGTTGAGAAAATGCCCCCATAAGAACATTCTGTGGGGCATTTCTTAAATTAGTGATGTGGATGTTACCCTGGGAGGAGAGCAGGCTGAGCAAGCCGGCAGCAGCGCTCCTTCCTGGCCTCTGCTCAGGTTCCTACCACCTGATTTTTCCTTCATGAGGGAGTGTCGTCTGTGAGGTGGAAGCAAACCTTTTCTCCCCAAGTTGTTTTTGGTCCTGGTGCTTGTTATGACAGTGGAAACCCTGACTTAGAATTATCTACGTTCGGAGCTGGTACCCACCAGTACAACTCCTTACTTACATATTCACAGACTTTAAAAAGTTAGGAGCCAGGCAGGCATGAGAGAGAATGTGTGTGGAGCATTAGACTTTCAGAGACGGGGTCATCTCAGACTGAGACTTAATTTGCTTTTGGTTCCATCTGTTTCCCTGGACATTTTGTATGTTAATTTTAACAGCTGAGTAAAATCCCACTGTGTGTATTTGTCACCTTTTCATTATTTTTCTGTTGATGGCCATTTAGTCTGTTTGGTCCTTTTGTGAATAGAGGAGCAATGAACGTGAATATGGAGATATCACCGTAGTGGGATGTAGATTCCTTCATAAGAGCCCAGGAATGGTGGAGCTGTGCCACGTTAGGAAGCCCATACTGACTTTCATAGCATTGAACTAGGTTAGTCTTCCGTCAGCAGCAATAAGGGTTTGTTTAGTTTCAGTTATCTTGTGAATTGAGTCAGTTTTGTTTTCCGGGGAATCGATACGTTTAGCTGCCTTAATGTTTAAATGCCTTAAATGCTAATAGTTCTGAATGAGAAGCTAAGTCTCAAATGGAGTTATCACTGTAGTATTTAAGATGAGTAGGAAGCCTAGTTTTTTTTGTAAACAGTAGATGTAGGACACTTGTCTGTAGGATTTTTACCCTGTGCGCCATTGTTACACTGCTGAATTAGCTACAGAGACAGTAATTGTTATGGACACTGTTGTCGATAGAACAAGTAGTGACTTATGTGTTTATGAACTCACACAATGAGGGAGACATGTGCCCATTGCTCTGAGGCTGATGTGCTGAAGAGGTGTGTGTGTGTGTGTGTGTGTGTGTGCCTATGTCTGTGTGTTCCTATGCCTGTGTTCGTGTGTATGAGTTTGAAGTCTAATCTTGGCTGACAGGCTAACATACCTGGGAGGAATGAACCTCAGTTGGGAATTGCTTTCACCAGATTGGCATGTGGACATGTCTGTGGGGGAATTTTCTTAATTGCTAATTGACATAGAGTGACATAGAGGGGATTGGCCGACTGTGGTTGGCGCCATCCCTGGGTCCCTGGACCTGGACTGTAGAAGAGAGGTAGCTGAGCTCACCACTTCTCTCCTTTTTCGTTCTTCTGTGGTCTCTAGGTCCCTGCCTTTGCTTCCCTCAATGGTGGTATAGCTTGTATGTTAAATAAACACTTTTTTCTCTAAGTTGGCTTTGCTCAGGATTTTATCACAGCAACATAGGACGTGTGTACACATGCATATGTGCCCTTGCTTGTGCCTGTGTCAACATCAAGTGTTTTTCAGGTGCCATGTACTTTTTTTTTTCTTTTTGAGACAGGGTCTCATTGATCTGAAGCTGGCTGATTAAACAAGGCTGGCTGTCCTCTATGCCCCAAACATCTGTCTATCTTTGCTGCTACAGCACCGGGGTTACAAGTGTATTTTCCATTGTGCCCAGATATTTTGTGTGAGTCCTGAGGGATCGAATCATGGTCCTCTGCATATGTCATGGTCGTTTGCTTTGTGTTTTAGGGGGGCTTCCGACAGCAGGAATGAGTGTCACTTAGGTGGCTCTGACTCTTTTGCCTACTAGTGGGACCCTTTTCTTCCTACTAGGTTGCCTCTCCCAGCCTTGATGTGAAAGTCTGTGCCTGGTCTTACTGTATCTTTCTGTGGCATGTTCAGTTGATGTTCCTGGGAGTCCTGCTCTTTTCTAGGGGGAGACATGGGAGAGTGGATCTGGAGAGAGAGGAGGTACAGGAGAATTGGGAGGAATGGAGGAAGGGGAAGTTGCAGTCAGGATTTATTGTATGAGAGAACAAATGAGATTTTTTTAAAAAACAAAATCTGGTGCTATGCTTACATTGGGCAGTACTTTGCTGACTGAGTTCTGTCTTCTAAGCTTCAAGAAATGTGGGCTTACTGAGAAAATTTTTAAGCCTGGGTGATGTTCTGTCCTCTAGCTCTTAGTCCCTCACTAGCACTGTTGGCCACTTGCTGGCATTGCTGTGTTATACAGGGGCACCATTAATGAATGCTGCTGGGGTTTGTGTATATTTTGTCCATTTTCCGATTTATTAGTTGAACACTTTGAGAAGGCTAGAGTCTTATTTCACAGATGAGGGCCGTGTGAGCCAATATTGGACAAATAGCTTGAGCTCAGTTATTCAACAAATATGCTCCAAAGTCCATGCTGGGACACTGTGCCAGCCAGGCAGTGGGAACAGAGGAAAAGAATAGAGACAACATCACTCTGTCTGTAGGTGTTCCTGGTTTTGGTAGAGGGTATGTGTCCACACAATCCAAACCTTGGAAGGCAGAGCTAATAGAGAGAGGGATGAATGCAGTCCTGGGGAATAAGCCTTAGCAGTTTAGTTTAGAAAGAAGATGCTTTCCTAGGGCGATTGAGGGATCAGGTAAGGGCGTTTCTGGCAGAAGGATGGTGGATGCAGGTCAGCACCTGATGATAGGACGAGGCCAGCAACTGCTTCTCATGCATCTGCTGTCCTTCCTTCAGCTCCAGCTTAATCAGGGTTCAGGGTCAAGGGTCAGTGGTGGAGGAGTTGTCTGCTGGAGAGGATGCTGTATCCTGGCTTGGATAATGGGAGCTGTGAGCAGGTTTGTGATTACTGTCATGGTTATAATACCGTCCTTCACTTTCCTGACTGTACAACAGAGATGACTGACAGCAGTCTGTGAGAATGAAAAAATTGATATTTCATGAAATGAATCCATACCTCTAAAGTGTTTAGAACAATCCACGGCACATAGTCAGTATAGTATGGTACAACTGCTATGAGGGGTACTGTCATTACTAGCCAGCATGGTTGATTATTTCGGCACTACACTGTTACCATGTAGGTTTTACCACTGCATTTTGTTTAAACTGATGTGGGTGAAGTGAGATAATACCCTGGCCTGGGTCACTGGAAGATGCCTTTCCTCCTTCCTGTGAGGAGGTGATTGCTTCTGACATGTGCATGTGATGGACCTGGACTCTCGGACACAACAAGCATTGCTGGATGATTATGCTGGCAATGGGTAGGGTGTTGGATATGGTGACTGTGAACAGAACGGTTGTCACTGGTGCTTTGGGGGACAGGAAGAACAGAGCAGAGTCCAAGGTGCCACAGAGCAGAGAAAGAGAAGTGAAACCATTTGCAAGTGAGCAGCTTGCATTCTGGTAGGAATTGTTGGGTGTTCACTAAGGTGACCACTGACAATGACATGTTGAACTCATAAGGTCTTTGTTGAGAGGAAGGGGTGGATTAGAAGCTGTTTAAGATGCTTTGTGGTTAAACTGCTGAGGGCACTGCTATTTACGCACAGCATTTCTTCTGTGCCGTGGAGGTTTTAAGGTCGACTGTGCACTGGGAACCACTCCTATCACCCCCAAATATGAAGGAGAAATAGTGGCCCCCTCTTCATGGTGAGTAACTTCTGTTGTCACTTGGGGATTCAGACTGCAAAAAATAAGCCCCTCGAAACACATAGTTGACAGTCCGGTTTCTTATCTAGCCAACCAGCTTACTTCCAGTTTGAATTCTTGAAGAGACCACATGTGAACTTTATAGATTCTGGAGACAGGCTTTAAGCAAGGACTGCCTCCATGTTTTCAGTGTTCTTTAGATCTCGTTTTTCACACAGACATGGGTGAAAATCAGGAACGTTGTGGACTAAAGTTCTCTACTACTTTTTCATGGGTTCTGGACTCAGATTTAGCTCAGCAGGCTTGGGTGGCAAGTTCCTTAGCCCACTGAGCAATCTTTCTCATTCTTTTATTGTTCATATACACTCTTTCATTTTGAGTTTCTTTAAATTTCATATTTTCAACAGACAATACAATGGCATTTTAATACTTAAAACTATTAACAGTTATATGCAGAAGCTTGTTCATTCCTGTATATTCTCTATACTCTCAGCCATTTCTTGCTAGCTTTGATCTTTGAATTTTTATTTTTGCAAAAGTTTGCAGATGCATGCATCTTTTTTCCTTTTGTCTCTATGCAAAAGATGGTTTACTACATACCTTATAATAATGTGCCTTCCTTTTACTCCATAGATCCTGGAGATGACTTGGTAGTCTTACGACTTCTTAGGCTCTCATCGTGTGGATTTACTGTCATTTATTGGGACAGTCACTCATTAGAAGATGTTTGTGCTATGTCTGTTTTTCTTGCTGTGGTTTACTCATTATTCCAGTGGGTAAACATGTATTTGGTACTTGTCAGAATGTGCTTTTTTGATAACACAGCATAGATTTTCTTAAACAATTGTTTAGTGAACATACATCTTTACCGTTCATTAAACCGAAAAGCAAATGTATATCCTAAAGAGACAGATATGTTGCACCTGAGCAATCATTTATTTACATTAAAAATTAAATCCCCGGGCGGTGGTGGCGCACGCCTTTAATCCCAGCACTTGGGAGGCAGAGGCAGGAGGATTTCTGAGTTCGAGGCCAGCCTGGTCTACAAAGTTTGTTCCAGGACAGCCAGGGCTATACAGAGAAACCCTGTCTCGAAAAACCAAAAAAAAAAAAAATTAAATCCCTCCCAAGAGCCATAGACTGCCAAAACAAAACACACACACACACACACATACACACACACACACATACACAAACACACACACGCACATACACACACATACACACGCACATACACATACACATAAACACACACACACACACACACACACAACCTTTTACTGCCAGGTGTGGGAAATCTCCCTTCCAGTTGTTTGCAGGGGAGTCCCTTGCAGTATAGGGTACTGCCATTGCTCTTAGTTGCTTCTTAGAACTCTAAGGTAAGATGCTATTGCCGAAGGCACCACATACACTGGGCAAAGAATTTAGCTAGAATTGATCCGAAAACATCCTCCCTTGAGATTAGCTTTCCAGAACCCAAAGGTGCTATGCAAATTGCCAAGGGAAGAAAAGCAATCAACACGCCTATCCAGTCATAAAGTATACCAACTATAACAATGACCAACAAGACAAGATATCCCCAAGGGTACAATAGTGTCACTTGCATCCTGGAAGTAACCAAAAGCCATCCAGTTGAACCTAAGAGAATGGAGAGAGAAGTCATATAGTACTATAAACCTGGCCAGCTACCCACGACTGCTGAACCCATGGGCTTTAGAGCAGAACTACTAAGTCACTTTCATAAAACAGCATACTTCCTAATTGCATTCCAAATAGTTATCTTTATAATCACAGACATGTATAGCTCCTACCCTCATCAAAGAATCTTCTTTGTGTAGCAGATAGAGAATATTGCAGAAATCCACAACTGCTCAAAATACAGAAAGCAACAGGTTATAGGGTACCTAACACCAACTAGTATGTCAATAACGCAGCCTCTATACCTAAGGGTCAGTGAACATCATGGATGAGGGGTCAGAAAGACTGTAAGAGCCAGTGGACCAGGAAGTCTGCTGTGAGATAAGATCTTCTATAAATGACAGGGAAGCTACACCCATAAAAATCTCAAAAAATATGGTTACTTAAAAGAAGACCAGTGTAGTGACAACATCAGTTGGCATGCCAACATGGATGTGGGAAAATACCACAAGGTTTCACCCCTTAGATGGAGAACTCTAGATGGCTAATAGCCGCTGAGAGAGGAAGGATTGGTTTTCTCCGAGGATGAGACCTTTGATAGGTTATCTAATCCAAGGGGCCAGCCTCAGACACTGTTAAATGCCACTAAGAGTAGGCCTTTGGGAATTGTAGCACAGCACTACTTCCGGTTCCAACCTTTCTGTCTTTCTCTTTCTTAAATGTGCACAGCCTGTTTGCAGTCTAGCACCTCTGTGCTACTCACATTAAGGGAGGGGTAGCTGCCTGAGGCTAGGAGAGATGTACTGGGATGAGGGATAAAGGACTATCAATTGAGCATTCATTTGTTTTATGGATTTATTACTTAGAACATAAACCAGGAAACTTAAAATCAACCCCACACTTTCTGTGTATGTGTGTTTTAAATAGGTAAATATATACTGTCTTAAAAAACACAAACTGCTCAAAGTGGACGAGTGATGTTTTTGTAGTTTGAGTGAAGTGTTAATTCTGTGATGGTTAGAAAGCTGCTTAAAAAAAAAATACAGCAAAGGGCTTAAGCTTTAGAGTTATCTTATAATAGTGTGTATAGCCTTTAAGGCAAATTGTCTTTTAATGAATCTTTCTAAAGCCCAATCAACTCAGTTGTATTGGAATTCAGACTGCACTATTAGTCATTAGGGTGTCAGGGAGAGTGTATGGGATGCATGTAAAGTGAATTGACATTAATTAGGTGAACGGATCATGCTCAGTGCCTAGGAAAATTAAGTATGGGACTTCTGGGGGTATTGCTCTGTATAATGTGGAAGTTACTATGTTTTGTAGCTTTTTGGTCTTAAGTTACTTTGTATGGTCACCAGGTGATAAGATGGCTTGTGTTGTGTCCTCACAAAAAGCCTAGCTGTCGACGGTTTGATCAGAAGTGGACGCAGTAGAGTGACTACTCACCGTGTGTGTGTGTGTGTGATCATGTATATGTGTGTGTATGTGTGTGATCATGTATGTGTGTGTGTATATGTGTGGTGTGTTTATGTGTGTGAGTTAAATGCTGTGCCATTTTTATTGCTGAAACTTTTCTCAAACTACCATCAGCACTATGATCATGTGGCATGAACTCCATTCTGGCAAAGGAAAGGGGTAAGTAAGTTTTAGTTTTCTTGAACAGGGGATTGAACCTGTTCCTACCAGCTGTAACAGAAGTTGGAAGTGTGCAGGGGACATTAGTATCAGATGTAAGAATACACTCAGGTCTGCTGCTGTGCTCCACTCCTCTGTCTCTCTTGCCAGCAAGATCCTCAGGAGGGACCCCCTCTCTCCATTCCTGAGGTCTCTTCTCCCTCTTGGGGGGCAGATTCACAGGCTTTCTGTAGGAGGGTCCAATGTTTTGTGTACACAGGGAAACAAAGGCATTAGCTGGCTAACAAGTCTGTTGTCTTGCTGGAAACCGTGTCTCCTGGGCCTGGTCCCAAGGTAGAGGAAACATGTCCTAAGGGGTTAATTAAAAGTACTAGCTCAGTCTTCATAAATATTGTCCTGTTTTTCCATCCTGGGAACCTCTTACTATGCCAAGGCAAAGGTCATTGCTCACTGAGGTATCCACAGAAATCTGCAAGTCTGCAATGATCTCAAAATTAAAAGTGTAATTAAAGGACGAGGTTAACATACCAATGCTGAATGTAGCCTCCCACTTCCCAGGAGTTTTGTGTGTCCCACTTGGTAGCACTGTTATCTCACCAGCCACTCCACTGTGAATCCGGAAGCTTCTCTAATCCAGCAGCCCCACCCTTCATCTCTGTTATCAGGCTGGCTACTGTTTTCCCTGGCTAGGGCCCCACTCCTACCTCTCTTCTGTTCCCTACCAGGGTCAGGTCCCTGCTGAACGTGGTAGCCCCCCGCACACTTTACTTAAGCAGTTTCCTGAGAGTTAGTCTTCCTTTATGTATCGGATCCCGATACTCCTTTGACCAGAATTCTTCACTGCCTTTTAAACATTTGTGAAAGACTGTACTCCGTCGAAGTCACTTGCCCGGGTGTGCTGCCTTGAGAACTTTCTTGGATGGATGGATGTTTCACTAGTGCCCTCTTGTGGTCATTGTACACTCACTTGGGAACCTCTAGCTGCTGGAGCCTCCTCTGCTTCCATTATCAGCATAGCCAGAGACGCACATTGCTGCTTCTGCCTGTGAAATTCATTTGTGCTTTCCTTCTAGAAGTGACAGACTGCCACCCTTCGTCTCCCCTACCGAGTCCCACAGTACACCAGAGCATTTCTCCCACTGCTGCTGGTCCCTCTGCCCCGCCTTGTCTCTCTGGACCTCACGAATGACTTGCCTCAGGTGGTTTCTTTCTTAATTCTCTTAGTAGCTCCCAGCAGAACCTCCAGCCTGCAGCAGACTGTTGCAGTGTTTGTTGCTAAGTGCTGATGGCTTTTATTTTATATATCTTTTCTTTCTCTTCTTCTAGGACATAGTCTTGATTTCATAGCAGCAATAGTTTGGATAATACGAAGTGTCTTTGGACAATAAAGCCAGTTTAGGAATAGCACAGGAAAAATCTTGTATGAAAGCAAAACTAGATAATTATTTGATAATGTATTTACTTTTTTGGCACACATGAGCTCTCTACTAATGAGTCACATCTGAACCGAAGAAAATATTAAGAATTTATTATTATTATTATTAATTACTATGTTATTATCGATTTGTAATTGTTATTATTGCCAGTGTGTATAGAAGATGTATGGGGACACCTATGGAGGTCACTGGCTCCCTTGCAGCTAGAGTCACAGATGGCTGCGTGAGTCACAGATGCCTGCTATGTGAGCGTGGGACGGAACTCAAGTCCTCTGGAGTGTTTGGCTCTTACCTGCCAAACATTTTCCCAGCCACAGGCAAATGTTTTCAAAGGATTAATGTGTCCAGTCACATATTGCTTTGTAGTATTTCTGCTGTGTGTAGTAGCCTCTTTGCCTCTTACTCGTGGCCAGCCAGAAGGGCATGCTTCCTGATAGTCCAGCAGAACACAACAGCCTAGCCAGTGCTTCCTGATAGTCCAGCAGAACATGGCAGCCTAGCCAGTGCTTTGACTCTCTTGGTCTCACATCACATTGGGATTATGCTTTTGTTTATCCAAACTGCTAGTCAACCCACAGGCAAGCATGTTTTGATTCCAGACATTAACATTGGCCAAATGGGGATTTTGGATAATTATAACTTTAAAAATCATCTTGTTGTGGGCATTAAAAAGAATGGAGAAGTTTGTAAGTCCCTTTACCCTCTACCTAGCTTGTGGCCACTCTGGCTTCTCCCTCTCATCTCCCCCAACTACCCTCTCTTCCAGAAATCGTAGAATTAACTTTTATTTTACTTTGTGAAATGTAGACAGTTTCTTTCTTGAAATAAAGTATTTGAAGAAAAAAAGATCACTTTCCTGAGATATAATTTATATGCTATATAATTAACCCATTTATAAAATCAGCCCAAAGATGTTGTGTTCATAGTTATAAGGCCATCTGTTGGTGACAAAACTTTTCCTGAGAAGACTCAGCACACACTTCTACTCACTCCAGATAGGGATCCCACAAGAGACCAAGGTGTAGGAACCAAAAATCCATCTTGATGAACACGTGAGTTTTATTGGGTTTACTTACAGTAATATGGGTGAGGGGTTACTTACTGGAGCGGAATTCACTCACAAACTGTTGCATCACCAAGGCCCACCCAGCATGGGTGACGGTTCACAAAAACTGGGAACTTAGAGCACACTGTATAGCCTGCAGGCAGTGGAACAGGTTGGAGGGTGTCTTTCGCAAGTAACTCTGGTCTGAACACTCCCAGGCAGCTCAACTGGTTTCAAGAATCTTTTTTGCAGATAGACATCTTTGAGTCTTTGCAGTTCTCTCTTTCCAGAGGTTCTCAACCTGTGGGTCATAACCCCTTTGGGGTTGAATGGCCTTTTCACAGGGATCACCTAAGAGCATCAGAAAACACTGATATTCACATTACAGTTCATAACAGTAGCAAAATTACAATTATAAAGTAGTGCGGGGGTCACTGCCACACGAGGAACCACATTAAAGGGTTACAGCATTAGGAAGGTTGAGAACCTTCTCATCTAGTCTCAGAGGGACTCTTACCTTTTATTGCTTGCTCTGTCAGGCAGAAACTTCCGGCTTAAATAGCTTCTCTGCAGGATGGAATGCTTCAGTCTTGGAGGAAACATTTGTATCACCATCAACCCCATTTTAGAACATTTTCACCATGTGCAAAAACCCATCTTCATTAGCATCACTAGTCTACTTGTGTATAGATTTTCATAATTTGGACATCATAAGTCATATAATATATAGGTTTACCAAACTAGCATTTTCCACTAAGTATTTCCAGTGGTTCCTCCATGCTGTAGCAGGTCTCATAAGCAAAGCCTTCCCCTTATGTGTCATCAGTATTGCTGTGTTGTAGGCACACACCCCAGTTTGTTCACTCACCAGTTGATGTTTAGATTTACTTCTTGTTGTGTGGAGTCCTGATGCGCTCCATGTACATTTGTATACAACCTTCATGTAGATAAGTGTATACTATCTCTCTGGTGTATAGGTGGATGTAAGAGAGTGGGGTTCCATTGTATTTCCACATTTAACTTTTTGAGGGGCAGCCAAACCTCTCTTTTTCTTCAATGTCATAGTCCCATCAGCCATCCACATGGGTCCCACTGACTCCACATCTTTGCCAGTGCTTGCTACTGTGTTTTGGTTATGACTATTCTAGTCTTGGGTCATTATGCTTTTGCTTTGTATATTTTTTCCCTCTGATGTTGAGCACCTCTGACTGTGCCTTTTGCCCATTTGTTTATCTTCGCTGGAGAAGTCTGCATCCCAGTTTTCCCAAACCTAACCTTAAAATTAGATGTCTTCTACATATTGAGTGGTAATGATTCTTTTTGAGTTCTAGACACAGTTCTTTCTTGGGGATGTGGTTTTCCCAGTATCTCTCAATCGTTTGGTTATCTTTCACCGATGGTGTTAATCAGGAAATTGACTTAATGTGAATAGGACGGTGGTGGATGATTCTTCAGTGTTTCTTACATAGTGTTTAGAAATGGATTGTGCAGCTTCTATGTGCTGCAGCTGAATTTTCTCATTCAGTGAGCTGCTAAGTCTGGCTGGTTGTCCCTCCCGAAGGCTTGATTAATGAATGCCCCAGTGAGGAGGCCATCACCTCTGACCTGGAGTGCTGTCACAACCAGATTCCCTCCAACATGTGCTCCTTCCTGGTCAAGGTTGCGTTTTGTTTGTTAGCCTCTCTCATTCCTTCCACATAGTTTCCAACTGCTTTTGTGAAAGGAAAGATTGTGGCCAGGAGGGGCTTTAGGCACATGTTTCTAGGTGAGTTTCTTCAAAAAGAAGGCAAAGTACACAGGTAGGAGACACTGGTTGCTCTTTTGGTGGACTCAAGTTTAATTTGAAGCCTTCAGATGGTGGCTCACAATCATCTTTAATTCCTGGACCAGCAGACCTGATACCTTCTTCTGGTGTCATGGGCACTAGACATGTATGTGGTACACAGGTATATATACAGGCAAAACACCCCCACACAAAGAAAGTAAATTGTAGTGTTTGCATGGATGTTTGATAGCACACTGATGCTTCTAGTTAGAGCAATGTTAAGGACTTTAGTCTCTCTCTTTTTTTTTTCGGTAGTGATGTTACAAACCCCATAGATATGTAGTGATGACATTGCTAAGTTCCTACTAAGAATTGAAAGACAGAATCAGTAGGTAGGGATTCGATTTCTATTTTGGAAGGACTTTGTGATGTGTTGGTTGAAGACAGGACTTAATTTTATGGAAATAAAGCAGATTGAGGCGATAACGCTCAGAAAAGGGTGAGCCATCCCCACCAGGTGGAGGTCCAGTATGCAGAGGCCAGAGAAACAGCATGCGACATTTCATTTGGAAACATTTCTGCTCATGCTTACAGGTAAGCAGACACAGCTTTCTAGGCAAGCGCAGCCTTCAAGCACCAGGGCAGCTTGAGCTAGTGCAGCCCCATGTGGGCTAGCAGGTAGCATGGAGATGGGTGTAGTTCTGTGCATGAAGCTTGATCTTCATTCATTAAGGACAATAGATCCATTGAAAGCCTTTGAGCCTCAAAACCAACCTTGACTGCTTCCATGAACACTGTACCAGGCATTATGTTATCAGTTGGGTGTTAACTTGGCTGAGTGGGGGTCAAGGTTTGATATCAGAAGCAGCACATGCTGTCCAATGGCAGCCAGTGTCCACTGTTCCTTTCTAGAATCTGTGCCCATACTCCTCAGGTCCTATCCTGCACTCAATGTGCTAGTGACTCATCTGTCTTAGTTAAGGCTTCTATTGCTGCAATAAAACACCCTGACCAAAAAGCAAGTTGGGAAGGAAAGGGTTTATTTGGCTTATACTTTCAGATCACAATTCATCATTAGAGGAATTCAGGGCAGAACTCAAGCATGGCAGGAACCTGGAGGTAGGAGCTGATGCAGAGGCCGTGGAGGGGAGCTGCTTGCTGGCTTGCTTCTGGTGGCTTGCTCAGCTTTTGTCTTTGAGAACACAGGACTACCAGTCCCAGGGATGGCACCACCCACTGTGGTCTGGGCTCTACCACAATGATCCCTAGTTGAGAAAATGCCCTACAGCTGGATCTCAGGCATTGTGTAGGAGCTTTGCTCCTTCCTCTCTGATGACTCTAGCTTGTGTCAAGTTGACAAAGCCAGGTGGTATACTGATCTTTATGGTAGTTGAGGTATTTACCACTTGTAGAAGAGGAAATTTAGGGTTAGCCAAGGTTCTGTACTTTGAGATTTGGATCATAGGCTTATGTTTCACAGCCTATCCTTCTAATGCCAACAAGTCAATGCTTATTTCACACTACCAAGAACTTCCAGGCCCCCTTGTCTTTGGCATGCTGGGTTTGCTACCAGGATGGCTGTTCCTTTCTCCTCTGCCTAGCACCCAGCTCCCTGCTCCTCTTGCAGTTTTGGGGGTCTCTGGAGTATCATCTTTTGACATGGTATACCTCTGCTTTTGCCCACTGCATGGGTATACGTTCACTAGTTTGAGGAATAGAGCAGGTGTGCACCACATATGGTTTTTACCGCCTCAGCCTTACAGTCCCCGAGTAGCCTCATATCTCTGGAATCGGTGTGGTGCTGGGCAGGCAGACTCTGACCTCTGCACCCCTCTGAGCCAACTCTAAGGGTGAGGCATTACAAAAGATGGACATGTGCTTCTGGGATCTGGAAATAGGAGAAGAGCATTGATGAAGCTCACCGACCTCCTAACTCTTTCCATTGTTGATCTGCCAAGGTTCTGGGTGGCATCATACCCACAATGCTAACATCTAGCTTTATAGACCTCAGTTCCTCCTATATAGTGTGAGAGGCTAGGTGTGGTCCTGTTTGCTGAGTTGGTTAAAGTGGCAAGGACTCTCCACTCAGAGGACCTTCTGTGGCCACTTTTCCCCTTATTTCTACTTCTATTCTCTCTAGCCAGGTCTTCTCAAGGTCTGTTATTTTCTGTTTATCCCATGAAAATGCCAGGGCCTCCTTTGAGCCTCCTCTTGGGTGCTGGGAATCAGACAAGAACATCTAGTTCTTAATCACTGAGCCATCTCTCCAATCTTGTAATTTGATATCTGATATTAAAAGTGCTGAGAGGGCAACATTTATTAATCCCTAAAAGGAATTCAGACCACAATGTAGTATATTTAGTGATTAAAGAAAAGATATGTGTATGTTTATACAAAGATGCATTTATTTTTCTCTACCATTTTCTGCCATATTCCCATTTTATTGAATATAGAGGCAACCAGCAAGTCTGGAGGATTCTCCCCATCATATGCACCCCATCCCCTTCAGGATTACAGACTGGTATAGCCGGCCTGGCTTTTTACTTGAGTGTTGAAGATCTGAGCTCATGAGTGTAATTGCGAAGCAAGTGCTATCCACTGAGCCATCTTCCAGTGTATCCATAGATAGGTTTTGACTGCAGATTAAGCCATGCATGGATAAAAAATATTTGAAATAAATTACATCTGTACTGAACATGCATAACCTTTTCTGCTTGTTCTTCTCCACACAGTAGTATAACGAGTATTTGTATGAAATTTGCATTGTATTTTATGTTATAAATATAGAAATGATGTAAAGTATGAAGAGGATATGGTTTTGTGCGAGTACTACTTTCTTACTTTTCCGCATATGTATGTGTGTGCATGTGTTTATGTACTTAGGTGCATGACTGTGGGTACATGTATTTGCGTGTGCACACATGTGGAGGCCCAAGGCCGATATTGGGTAGCCTTTTGCTTTCTCTCCACATTACATATTGAGCAGAGCTCACTGATCATAGCTAGTCTTGTTGCTCTGGGGGTCCTCTCTGTCTGCCTCCCTTGCACCAGAATTACAGGTATGCCACAGTGACTGCCTGATATTTCCCTGTGTTCTGAGGACCTGAATTCTGCCCTCACCCTTGGTTTGTTAGTGTCTTACTGGCTGAGCCATCTGCCCAGCCCACGTGATTGCACATAAGGACCTGGGGCAGCTGTGGGCTTTGGTATCTGTCTGTGGTAGAAGGGCTACCACCACTTTCCTGTGGATAATGCACAAGACTCTTTATCCCAGTAGTGATTATTCATGGTGGGATTAAATGGGATATCCTGGGGTTTCTTCTGTATTCGTATGTGTGTTCTAAGTTTCTGATAATAAACTTGTACTTCTCTATTGAAGACAATGAGGATAATGGCTTAGACCAAATTGGTGTGTGCTGACTTGCGGTATTTTTAGTTTGTGCTAAAGGTACTGTGGGCTTGCTAACAGCACCATACTGAGAGCAAGTTACTTGAGAGTTTTGCTGCACAAAGCTCAGGGTCTGTATCCTTCTGTTTCCTTGTTATCGGTAAGCCCCACCTGTTCTCAGCAGGTGGTTGGTGTTTTGATCAAACAGGTATCAGGGGACTATTAGTCTATGTCACAAGGAGACAAGAGGATGATGACATTCATGGCAGAATTTGTTGTTTTAGTTCCAGTCTGTCAGTTTTAGTGATAATATCTGTCATTAGTGGTGCATCTGAAAAATGAGCAGAGTGTCAGTCTAATTAATACCTGATCATGCCTTTGCACTGTTTGTCACTGGAGTTTAACAGCTGTGGCGTTAAACCTAAGTTTATTTCTATCATATATATATATATATATATAATATAAATAAATATATATATATTTTTTTAACAGCTGTGGCGTTAAACCTAAGTTTATTTCTATCATATATATATAATATATATAATATATCATATATAATATTATATATATATTATATATAAATAAATATATATATATATATTTTTTTGACACAGGGTTTCATGTAGCCCAGGCTGGCTCTTATGATGTAGGCAACAATGACCTCTTGCCTTCACTCCCTTTCATAACTATACCAGACTGGATTTTATTTTACAAGACGTAGTTGGAACTTGTGTTTAAACTAACACTTAATAAAACGGGAGTACTCAGTTCTGTCAGACAGTTTGGCTCTGCTCCTCCATTCCGAGCCAGTGGGAGCACCACATGATGGGAAAACATTGTGTGGAGTTGTTAAAATGGTTTCTTAGAAGATGCTGCTTCCCCAACTCTTTGGGGAAACTTGGCTGCAAGCTTGCAGTTTCTATATTTTTGCCCACAGAGTAGGCTAAAGTTAGTATCATTTCCTATTTGGTTGCCAGGGGCAACACAGTTTAATTTGTGCCCCAGTGGCAGTCATTTAAAAATAATTTCAGTGATGTGTGTGTGTGTGTCTGTCTGTCTGTCTGTCTGTCTGGGCATAGAGCAGGGTAGGCACATAGGATCGCACCACTATGGAGGTCACAGGACAGCCTCAGTCTTTGGTTGTCCTTCCTTGCACTGAGAGAAGATTCCTTTGTCATTTACTGCTGAGCTGAGCTGGCCCCACCATATTCCATGGCCATTCTGTCTCTGTCTGTTACCTTGCCATAGGAGATTACATGTGCTGTCTACCTGGAGTGAAGCAGGTTCTTGGGATTCTAACCTAAGTTCTTACACCTGGAGAGCTAGTGCTTTAGCCATTGATCATCTCATTGGCCTCCCGCCCCCTTTTCCTGGTGCCAGTTTTCTGCTTCCTTTTTATTTCTTACCTTTTATAGCTTCTCACTCAACTGGACACTCTGTCCTTTCTGACTGAGTTCTGGGCTGTCAGTTCTGGTTGAAGAAAGCAACACAACCAGGGTACAGATGATCCCGTCAGGGTCAGTCATGCCTGTGTCTTTGCTCTTTCCAGGGACACTCTAAGTTGGGAGGCTCATGGTCCACTCTGTATCCACAGGCTGTCAGTCCTTTAGTCAGACAAAAAGCCAGTGCATGTGTGTTTGACACTTGACATGGAGTGGGAAAGGAAAGAAGCACACACCTTCAGAGCTGCATTTGAGAAGCTTGGTTTCTTACAAGTACTATTCTCTGCTCTTCTGTTTTTCAGTTGACACTTCAGTAGTTTTGTGATACTATTGTTTGTTACACATGTGACATTCATATACAGATGTCTTTTAGGGTCACAGAAGAACATGAGTAGTATAGTTTTGTCCTCCTGAAATCTAGCCAGGGTCTGGGCATGCTTTTTGAGAAATGGCTGCACATACATTTTTATGTAACAAATGTTAGACTTCAAAGTATATCTTCAGGGCTGGAGAGATGGCTCAGAGGTTAAGAGCACTGACTGCTCTTCCAGAGGTCCTGAGTTCAATTCTCAGAAACCACGTCGTGGTTCACAACCATCTGTAATGAGATTCAATGCCCTAGAGACAGTGAACTCATATAAATAAAATAAATAAATAAGAATAATCAGGGGGAACTGTAATTCTTACAGCTGTGTCTGCAATTAGAACTTTCTCTCCCTCTCCTTTCTCCCCCCCCCCTTTTTTTTTAATACAGAGTGGACACAGATATCTACCAGATACCTCAGAGAGCAGTTGGTGAAAATCTCTGACTTTTACCACATGGCTTCCAGTACAGGTGATGGCCCTGTCCCTGTGCCACCAGAGGTTGAGCAAGCCATGAAGCAGTGGGAGTACAACGAGAAGCTGGCATTTCACATGTTCCAGGTAATCTGACCAAGGTGTGCAAGAAAAGGACACCTCCCGTGTACAGTCACGCGATGCTTAACAACAGGGAGGCATGCTGAGAAATGGGTTGCTAGGTGACTTTATCATTCTCCAAACATCACAGAGTATATGTAAATGGTATAGCTTGCTACATCCTAGATTAGACTAATGGTACAGTTATATACCTGTTACATGTGGTCTGTGGTTGACTAAAACGTGTTGGCAGATGTCTATATTTGTATTTTCTGGTGATAAATAAAATATGTATGTATGTATGTATGTAATGACATTTTTGCATGTGAGTGAAGTTTCTGAGGCAAGTTCTTGCTGGCCTTGGACTCACTTACATAGTAGACCATGCTGGCTTCCTCTGCCTCCCGAGGGTTGGAGTTACAGCCATGCACTATAATGCCATCTCTTAGAGTGCATTCAAGGTAACACATGGGCTCTGTGATGGCAGTTTATTATACATATTCAACCCAGGTTGTCTGCCATTAGGTATTTTAGCGCCATTAATTACTTTGTAATTGTGCTATTAAGTATAACCCTTTTAGACTCGTTGTTTTGTAATTAGATATATTTATTAGGAACACCTTTGTGCTGTTGCCTCCTGTCTCATAAGAGACATCCTCCGCCACTGAACTATTCTAAATAAAATTCATCTTCCTTTAGCTCAGTTGTATCTTGAAGTGAAAATTTAAGGGGTAGATTAAGGGGCAACCAGGAGTTACTGAATTCTCTTTCAGACAAGCTGCTGTAATTCTTATTGACCAGTAGAGGTCAGCCGTGGTATTGTTTGGTTTTGTTTTTATTCCAGACAAAGGTGTATTCAGCTCAAGTCTCATTATTAGCCCAGATTTTCAGTATCCATTATGTGAATCAAAGAGGAAAGAAAAATGTGGTTTTTAAACATTTCATTTAGAACTTTCATTGTAATATCCAAGTAGTAAATGAGTTTTAGAAATAGCTCAGATAGTAAAACAAACAAACAAACAAAAAGCCACGTGGTTCTTTTGTGAAGTAGCACTGTTAGTTTTTAACTATTAGAAGCAACCGTTGCAAGCCCCAGCTCTGCAGCGAACTTCTTCAGTTCTGCTTGGCACAGCTGAGGTTTGTATTCAGCTGATGATGTAGTTTGCATCTCAGAAATGTGTCTTTTCGGAATGCTAGAGCTTTCAGAAAGATTATTTAATATAGTACCGCATTTATTAAACCTTGTGTGTGTGTGTATGTGTGTGTGCATGTGTATGTGTACGTGTGTGTCATGGTATGTATGTACAAGTCAGAGAATAATCAGTGGGCTTCTCTTCCCACCAGGCACATTCCTGGGATTGTATTTAGGCCTCCAGGCTTGGTGGCAAATGCCTTCACCCACTGAGGTATCTTGCCAGGATGTCATTTTAAAATAGAAAACAGATCTTAAAATGATGAAAATTGATGTCAACTTTTATTTATTTTTATTTATTTATTTATTTTTTTTTTGGTTTTTCGAGACAGGGTTTCTCTGTGTAGCCCTGGCTGTCCTGGAACTCACTTTGTAGACCAGGCTGGCCTCGAACTCAGAAATCCTCCTGCCTCTGCCTCCCAAGTGCTAGGATTAAAGGCGTGCGCCACCACCGCCCGGCAATGTCATCTTTTAAAGGTTTCTTTATAGTTCAATTTACCGTGTTCTGAGATGCGAGAGATACACCTGTGGAGACTTAACATATGCGGAAAATAAGAATAGGAATTTGTAGGCAACACGATTGGATGACTAAGTATTAAGTCTATGACATTTTTTAAAAGTTTTTTCTTATGTGTGTATGTGTGTATGTGTTTGTGTGCTATTATTGCTGGTCCTGTTTGTCTGCATGCATCCCTAGAGGTCAAAGGTCAACCTTGAGTATTGATACATTCCTCAGGAGCAGTCCATCTTGGTGTTTAAAACAAGGTCTCCCACTGGGCTTGGGCTTAGTTTAGTCTAGGCTGTCTGGCTGGCGAGCTCCAAGGCTCAGCCTTCACCTACTTCTCTTCCCCGGGATTACAGGTGTATCCTGTATCTTTAAAGTTTTTTATGTGGATGGTGGGAATTGATCTCAGGCCCTCATGCTTGAGTAGAAATCATTTTACTTTGTGACCGGCCTCCCCAACTCAAGGATTCCTTTTTAAAACTAATTTTATTTTCTAAAATCATATCATTATACACTGCTGTAAATTTATTTTAAATGTTAACCAAAATTGAAAAATATGACATGATTTTCATAAAACATGGCTTATCTTCTATTTTGAAGAGTTTTTCATTCTGTGAATCATGTCACAAGTCTATGATATAACATTGTGTATAGGCCTAGAAATTCATACAAATGTATTTGTGTGTGTGTATGTATGTGTATTTTGTGTGTGTGTGTGTGTGTTCATGCACACATGTACTCAGGCACGCATGCGTGTGTATGAGGCAGTTGCCAGAGGATGGTTGCATCAGGATTAATGGCTTCTTTAGAGATGTAACTCAGTAGTAGAAGGCTTATCAAATGACTTTGGTTAGAAGAAGAAAAACGGTAAGAGAAAAAAGACCATGCTGCTCCAGTGGGATATTTTGTAAATGTGTAGAGATGTAATTGTTCTTCAGTATGGTTGTATAGAATTATTTTATGCACCGTTTTAATTTAAAAAGTCCATCTTTTCTTTCTTATAATGGGTGACTAAATTGATATTTTAAATAATACATTTATAGGTATGAGAGTCATTTAAGACGTTAAGAATTATTTTGGTCCCAGAGTATGGTGGGAGTTTTCAGGCCTTTTTTTTTTAAAGATTTATTTATTTATTATATGTAAGGACACTGTAGCTGTCTTCAGACATCCCAGAAAAGGGCATCAGATCTCATAACAGATGGTTGTGAGCCACCACGTGCTTGCTAGGATCTGAACTCAGGACCTTCAGAAGAGTAGTCAGTGCTCTTAACCGCTGTGCCATCTCTCCAGCTGGTTCTTAGGGCTGTGAGATGGTGGTATGAGCAGTCTTTGTATGGAGTCATCACCATTAGCCCCGGTTCCTGCCTGAGAATGAGTTCATGCGCCTGATGTCTTGTTGTGGGTGTGTCATGCCTGGGGTGTGGTGGCTTTTGAATATCTATTAGCATTTTTAAAAATCAGTTTGGAATGACGCGTATTACCAGAAACAAAAATAAAACCCCAGACCCTGCATGCTAAACCACCATAACAAAAACAAAAACAAACAAACAAAGCAATTGTACCTTGGGTTGTGAGACCAAGTGACTGTAGCAGTAACACAAGATTGAAGTTACATCTAATCATACCTAAAATAAACTTAGGTTTTCTTTGACATCAGTAGTATAATTTTTCTTCGTTTAAGGAAGGAATGTTGGAAAAGCATGAGTATTTGACATGGATCCTGGATGTCTTAGAGAAGATCAGGCCAGTGGATGACAGTCTTCTGAAGCTGCTTTTACCTCTGATGTTGCAGGTATGGCAAATCTCTCCGACAAGTTGGCTTTATGGTGAAAAGTGAGTCTGATAAAAGTGATTAGGTAAACAGAGGTAGAAAGGAGAAAGATATCCCTTTTGAGAGGGGAAAAAATCATTCTAAATGAAGTGAAACATTTGTATTGCTGGTCCATATTTAATCCAAACATAATTTCACCACACATTGTTTTTCTCGTATATTGGAGCAAAACAGCCTGTAAGTGCTGCCTGTGTTCGTCAGGTACCGTGGAATGCAGAGCAGAGCGTCACCTGCATTCTTACCATAGCTTTTAAGTCCACTGGGCTAGGACTAATTTGTCAAGTAATCTATTAAATGCAGGTGATTTGAATAAAATTGATTCTTTTTTCTTAGAAGAGTAATATATAGAGGTATTGATAATTCAGAGGGACTTGAAAGTGCATCCGTGGTCAGCCTTTCTTGGTGTCGCTTATACTTGCCTCTGGAGCTACACGTAGGAGGGGGCTGTGCTTCCCATCAAAGTGAGGCCCTGAGATGTCTGTGCTTGCATGACTCATTTACCCCTTACCAGATAGGTGTTCAAATACCCACCATGAACTGAGATGCACTGCAAGGATAAAATGGATTTCAGGCTTATATAAACATTGTACTCTGGATACTTGTTTACTAATTACTTGTTGAAGTGATACTATTTGAAAATATTGCGTTAAATATAACATGTTAATTCTTCTTTTTAACTTTTATTTTTCTTTTTTTAAAAGATTTATATGTCTTTTGATATGTATGTGTGCACCTGTATGCATTTATGTGCACTGAATGTACATAGGTGCCTACGGAGGACCAAGGGCATCTACCCCTTGGATCTGTTGTGAATTGTATGTTGTGTGGAGTTGTGAGCCTCCTGATGTGGGGCTCTGAGAACCACACAGTAAGCATTTAGTAACTGATGAACTAGCTTTTGAATTCCTGTTTTATTTTCTTAATGGTTACTTGAAAAAATTCTTATTTGTGGCTTACTTTATGTTACTACTGGATAACATTGGTCTATATTGTACTTATGACTTTCTTCCTAATGAAGGAAAGACAAATTGAAATAGTTGTTTGGAAGCATGAGAGATGACTGCTTTCTGCTTTCCTTCTGCTTCTCAGTATTCAGATGAGTTTGTTCAGTCAGCCTACCTGTCTCGTCGTCTAGCGTACTTTTGTGCCCGGCGTCTTTCCTTGCTACTGAGTGATAGCCCCAATCTCCTTGCTGCACACTCACCCCACATGATCATCGGAACAAACAACACGAGTATTGGAACTCCCAGTCCTGGCACCCCCGGCCCTGGCATGAGCCCTGTGCAGCTGGCCTTCTCGGATTTCCTTTCCTGTGCACAGCATGGCCCCTTGGTTTATGGACTTAGTTGTATGTTGCAGGTAAGTCCATAATGGTCTATGTTATTTTATGTTAAAATTCATTGTGGGGAAGACTTCGTAACTTAAATTGGAAATCGATGCTCTGTTTCTGTTCATTAGATCACACTGAGAGATTTGTTGTATCTATGCAGAAGAAAACTATTGTGTTTATGATGACTTAGACACAGGGTCTCACCTTGTAGCCTAGATTGGACTGGGACTTAGAGCATTATTGCCCTATCCTCAGACTCCTGAATGCTGTGATTCCAGGGGAGTGCTGCCTTATCAGGCTATTTGTTGCCTATCATTAGGATGGGTAAGCAGTTCAATTGCATATCCTCTGAGGAGAACCCTCAGTTCAAGTCGGCTGTGTTCCTGATCTGTCCAGATAGCATCTCTGGCAGCATCTCAGTGTCTGCAGTTGGCATGTTCAGCTGGGTGCCTCTGTGTTTCTTCACAATCAGTCACTGTTGCTTGTGCTGTCCTTGAACACAGGAGTGTGCTGGCTCTGGGCCCTTCAGTTAGGCAGGAGAGCAGTTCCTCCCCAGAGCTGCCCCCTAGTGTGTCCTACTCTTTATCAGGGGGCTTTGGAATCAGGTTACTCTGAAAGACATGGTCTCCATGCTGGTCAAGTTCACTGTTCTCACAAGGGGAATGTGGTTTGAGTATCATCTGCTAAGTGTTAGTGAGGAGATACTCAAGGGATGATGGGGATTAAAAGGAGAACTTCTGGTTCAGCTTGCAAGCCAGGTACACTTTTCTAGGAAACTTCTGTAGATGTTTTGTAGTTTCAGTGGAAAGTGTGTTCCTGGCAGAGGGCAAAGAGCATAGAAAAAGGACAAGAGGAATGGTGAGTTATCCTGTGTGCAGGTAGAGGCTGGTGGGGGTGAGTGAGCGAATGGGAGATCAGGGAAGTGATGCTGTCACTTGTCAGTTGCATATAGGAAAGACTTATGGGAGAGGACAGCTCAGAAAGAGGGAGATGAGGGAAAGAAATATATTTGGAAACATCTAGGTTAGTCAGTTTGGGGGCATTTGGACCCTTTTGTATCCCAGAGTTCACATCAGAAGATTGAAAACACTCAGAGAAAAAGTTACGGAATCTAAGCACGCACAGACATCTTCATCATGTTTTCAAAATAACACAGTGTGACAGCTATTCACCTGCCACTTATGTAATGTAGAGATGATTTGAAGTATGCAGGGGAATTGCATAGAGTATATGCAAATACTATGTGATTTTTAGATAGGAGATTGAGTGTCTGTGGATGTGGATGTCTGAGAAGGGCCTTGAACTAGAACTTCATAAATGCCAAAGGGTACCAGGATATTTTTTTTTCTAGTAGTACCCTGAAGTAGATATGCTCAAGAGATGGTTATATGTCTAGTTCTGAATACTAGGGCAGACAACTGGTAAATTTTGTGGTGTTTGAGTTCTAAAGGCCTCTTAGATGGTGTAAGCCCTGAGATGGGTTGAGACTGCCCACAGAGCTCGTGGTGAGAAATGATGTTATGATCTGAAGGGGATGTGTGTTTGAGAGGTGAAGCTCAGAGTCCATCCAAGAGAATATGAGAGTTTGGGTGTACTAGGTAGGGAGAGAAAATTATATTCTAGGAACAGACAACAAAAGAAACAAAACTACTGTCCCAGTTTTATTATTTTAGAAACAAACATCTCAAGTAGTAAGACATTGTAGTAAGTTTGGGTTTGGGTACTGTATTAAATAGTGACATGTTAAGTTCTCAGAGCCAGCCTCAAGATACAGTGACCATCACTGATTGATTGATTGATTGATTGATTGATTGGCATTTTTGAGATAAGGATAAGCCAGCAACACCTAACTCAGGGAACAGCTGTGTTGATCGTAGAAACTGCTTCTTACAAGCTGGCTGAGTTTAAAAAAGATAAAAGTGTCCATAAAAGTTTAGGATAGAGTTGGGTGAATTATATTCTCTAGGCCCGTGATCCAAGAATAAGCTTCCCAGTTTTATTGTGCAACTGAAACAGCCAAAGGAGAATGCACGATGGAAACTGTAGGTGACCTGCAAAGCCGAAAATATTTGTTGTCTAGATTTTTATAGAAAAATTTGGATTATTCCTATATTGGGGTACTGTCTGCTGAGCATTTATAAAGCTTTAAGGCACATTATTTAATAAATAGAATTAAAGTTATCTTAGCATTTAATACCCTAATTGTATTCCTTCTTGTTTAACAATAAAGAATCATTTGAAATGACAAATAATATATTTTTTCATCTTCCTACATTTCCTGTGTTGGAATATTAGCTCCAACAAGTGAAATAAATTATACTTTAGCTCTTGGTAGCCGTGGTGATGTCTCTAAGTTTTGTCTGGATACCTGAGAATGAGAAAAGACATTTGCATTTTAAAATCATCTGTAGGCAATGGTAACCTTGTTATATATGGGAAAGGGTCATCTGTATTGAAGTTGTTGTTCGTACTTTTCTTCTTCCTCAAAATGTCTGGAATATCTCTGCTTTATTTTTAGACTGTTACTCTGTGTTGCCCAAGTGCCTTGGTGTGGAATTATTCCACAAATGAAAATAAGATCGCAAACCCAGGCTCCCCCCTGGATCTGCTGCAGGTTGCCCCGTCCAGCCTCCCCATGCCGGGTGGGAACACAGCTTTCAATCAGCAGGTAGACGTTCGCTTCATTGCCTTCATTAATGTTTTCAATGCCCAGAAGCACCTGGGTATGGTGGCCATGGCATCTGAGATATCTCAATGCCTGTCCAAGCTCTGGCCTGACTCTAGGGGACTTTGGGGATTTTTTTTCCCTACTTTTTTTTTCCTCCCAAAACACAGATGTTCGTAGAATATTCTATGAACCCGGGCAGTTTTGGTGATTCTTCTGACCCCATTTATGAGTCCCGGAATAACACTTTGTGATGTTTAGTAATTGTGTGCTTTTAACTTGTGCTGCATGCTTTGCTTCCAGATCTGTGCAGCTTCAGCTTTGGGAATATGACTAACACTTATCACCAGATACTTGTCTTTCACTGCCTTGCTCCTTCATTTCTCACTTTACCAGCAACTCAAAGATATTCAAATCTCTGCCTTGCCTTACGTGTTGTTAAAAAAAATTCACTTGTTATGTTTTCCTCAGGTTTTTGTTTTTATAAGTATTTATTATTGAACCAAATCATCACTTGTAAACTTAAAAATGCACAGCTCATGCAGGAATCACGTCTCCTGCGTCACGGTTAAGATCGTGATTCACCAGAGGGTGCTGTACTCACACAGAAAACTTGACACGGATCTAGGCGGCCATGGAGAGTTTCCGAGTACAAGGTAATTTGAAGTGTTTGTGTTTTAGGTTCGGGCAAGGATTTATGAGGTGGAACAGCAGATAAAGCAACGAGGCCGTGCAGTGGAAGTTCGGTGGTCTTTTGACAAGTGTCAGGAGTCGACGGCAGGTACAGTATACCACGGGAGAGGGCGTGCGTTGTTGTAGTGGGCTAATGCTTTCTCTCCTTCCGGTAGAGCACTTCACAGAAGTGGAGGAGCTTTAAACCTTGAGCTACCAGCTGTCTAGAGTGTCTGGTTTAGTTCTTGGCGTTCTTTGATAGTATATGCTGAGAATACAAATCAGTTTTTCTTGTTATGATCATTTTTCACTATGATATTTAACTGTTTCCTTAATTTCTGAATCTAGGGGTGACTATTAGTCGGGTTTTGCACACACTGGAAGTCTTAGACCGTCATTGTTTCGACCGAACTGATTCCAGCAATTCAATGGAGACTCTTTATCATAAAATTTTCTGGGCAAACCAAAACAAAGATAATCAAGAGGTATTTTCTTATTTTCTTCTCGTTCAGTGAGTTGTGGCAAAGTCTTTAGGCTGATGTATTTCTTTTTTTTTTTTGTGGAATGAACTAAGGGTATCTATGGAATTCATTTCAGATATATCAGAAGAGGGCATGAGATTCCATTACAGATGGTTGTGAGTCACACTTGGGTGCTGGGAATTGAACTCAGGACCTCTGGAAGAGCAGTCAGTGCTCTTTTTTTTTTCTAAGTTTTTTTTTATTTACATTCAAAATCATTTCCCTTTCCCGTTTCCTCCCTCCCCGAAAGTCCCATAAGTCCCCTTCCCTCCCTCTGTTCCCCATTCAACTCCCTCTCGCTTCTCTGTCCTGGCATTCCCCTACATCCAGTCTTTCCAGGACCAGGGGTCTCTCCTTCCATCTTCTTAGAAATCTATTGATATGCGAATTGTGTCTAGGGTATTCCGAGATTCTGGGTTAATATCCCCTTATCAGTGACTGCATACCATGTGTGTTCTTTTGTGATTGGGTTACCTCACTAAGGATGATATTTTCAAGTTCTGACCATTTGCCTAGGAATTTCGTGAATTCATTGTTTTTAATTGCAGAGTAGTATTCCATTGTATTTCTTATGAAAACAGGTGCATTACAGATCTTTCTCTTTTGGAACCACGACGTCTCGCCATTATGGTAGTGAGATGTGCATTGGGTGGGATCTGCCTTGATGTGTTGATGGGGGATACGTTTTAATCTTTGATCATCACCTCTACATTTTAGTTTTAGTACGTTGCTTGTTTAATGATAGACTATTTGGTTTTAATTTGGAGTGTAATTTAGTCTGTAGCACAGCAGAGGGCAGCACATGGCTATAAGTGGGCATGGTCTTTGAAAACTTAACAATTTCAATTTTTTTCCCTCTTAAAAGATTGTAGATATAAAGATTTCAATGACTATTTTCTTACTCAGTCTTCAGAGAAATAAAAGTATTATTTTGGTAATGAAAAAAAGTCCCTCACGTATTCAGCTTGTGTTAGATACAAAGGAATACTGAGGTAAGTCTTAGCATATTTTCAAAGGAAACACTTTAGCTAACTTATTAGGTCTCTTTCGATTTTGAGCTTATCATTGGTCCTGGGTTTGTGGAAAAAAGAGACGAAACAATTAAAACAACCAAAATTCTCTATTTCCCAAGCAGGGGCCCCACACAACATTCTGGAAAATTCCTCTTTGGGAATGAATAATTTGTGAGCTGTTATGTTCTTCTCAAAAATAGGTTCAGGGCTGTAGGAGCCTCAAGGGTTCAGTGTATTAGAAGCAAGGTTTATATTGAGTGGAGTTTCTGTCTCTTGGGAGTCTCTGCAAAAGCGAGTTTCTGAACTTGGGAGAACAGATGAGGCTGTATGATTCTCAGTTCACATGGCATTCTTGTTCCCAAAGATGGAAACTTTCCATCCCCATAATCAGGGCCATTGTAGACAAAATGCTTCAGGAATCCCGAGATTTTCTCCTTGGATGTCTTGGATGTGAGTTGCCTGTAGGGCTAAGGTTTTTTTTTTGCCGAGCGACAGTGTTCTTTAGTTTGGTTTTTGCCCAAGCAGATGAAGAACCCTTCAGCCTTGCTGTGCCAACTAAGTTAAGAGTTCCTGCCTCAGGGCTGGAGAGATGGTTTGCAGGCTGCTGCTCTTTCAGAGGACCTGGTTTCCCAGCACACATGTGGCTGCACAGAGCCGTCTGTAACTCCAGTTCTAAGGGATCTGTCAACCTCATGTGGTCTCCACAGGTACCAGAAATGCAGGTGCTACACAGACATGCAGGCACATCTTATTTATACTATGAATTATAAATAAGTGAATCTTCAGAAAAAATTTAAAGCCTTATTCCAGTGGTTCTCAACCTTCAGAATGCTGTGGCCCTTTAACACAGTTCCTCATGTTGTGGTGACTCCCAACTATAAAATTATCTCATTACAACTTCATGACTGCAGTTTTGCTACTGTTTATGCATCAAAATGTAAATATCTGATAGGCAGGACATCAGATGGATTTGTGACCCCAGTGAATGGAAACTCAAATCACCCACAGGCCGTTTCAAAAGTAAGTGTTAGGGTGGCTGCCTTGTCAAGGATAGAAATTATGTTGCCATGTTTCAGAATAAAATCTCACTGTTCTCTCAGAAGCCCAGTAACTTTTCAGCTGCCCTGTGAAACAAGCCACTGGGCGTAAGAACTTCTGTCAGGTTAAATTCCAACAAGCTCATTCTGTTTTAAAGTCAACAAAAGTGATTATTGTGGTAGTATATATAGTTAGTTATATTGAGAATTTCTCTTAAATTTATCTGTATGAGTTAGTTTTGCATTGTTGCAATAGAATACCTTGATCAAAAGAAGTTAGGGAAGAAATAATTTTTTTTGGCTTACATGCCAGAGAGGCTACTGCCTTTCATAACAGGCATGAGATGTGGCAGCAGGAGGGGGAAGCTGGCCTGTCAGTCAGGAAGTGGAGTGATGGCATTTCATCTCCATACGGGAAATAGAGAGACTAGGACCAGGTAATAAGACCCCAGTCTGCCTTCAGTGACACTTCCCCCAGCAAGTTTCCACATCTTAAAGGTTCCATAACCTTTCCAACTATCACTGGTTGGAGACCAGGTATTGGAAAATGTGAGCATATAGGGAGTCTTCGTATTCAGACCCCAATACTGCCTGTCTGACTGTGTTTGATCTGAGAAAGCAGGGAGAATTTGAGCCGTATCTTAAGGCAGGCATTCTCTGCTAGGCATGTGTGGTATTTGCCACTAGAGGGCAGTATGGGCCCTAGACCAAGTCCTGGATGTTGGAGCAGTTTGGAGGAGCAGCAAGAGATGTCTGGTTTAATGGCGATTTGAATATTGATTGCATGCTGGGAAGAGATGCAAGTGGCTTTGTGGTTAATGTGGTGTCTTTGAGTAAAACAAAACCAGTATTGTTAACCCTTAGTTCAAAACCAGTATTGTTAACCCTTAGTTCACACTAACGTTTAATCTGGGAGGATGTCTGTGTGGATGGCCCCTTCTGTAGCATTAAATGTTTAAACATTAATATTTAAATACTTACGATGTTAAGCATTTAGCATTAACGTTTTTAAAATATGGCTTTAGTTTTTAACATGCATTTTTATTAAGGCATGTATTTATGTCTAAGTTTGCAAGAGACAGTTTTACTTGTACATTTACGTTTTATTAGGGTTTCTTGTCCACTCTCCTCCCTTACCTTATCTCTCTACCTTCTCTTCTTCCTTCCCTCCCCTCCTTTTCTGCTCCCTTCTATTTCCCTTCTTATTTGGAGATAAGGTCTCTCCCTGACTCTGGGAGACTTTTGAACTCAAAAATCTTCCAAGCTTGCCTGCTTAGTGCTGGGATTGTTGGTGTGTGCCACCATGACTGACCCACTGAGTTACTTGCTATTCCTGGAATTCACCTGTAAATATTGGATGATAGCTGTGTGGCTTAGAGCAAGTTACTCATAGTTGTGTGCTTAGAGTTTTTGAATAGTCATACAACACTTGAGCATGAATAAACATTGAGATTATAAAACAGATAATAAGTCTGTTCCAAAAATTGCTATTGTTGCCAGGAATAAAATAGCTTATATTTTATTGGAAGAACCAGCATTATGTACCTGTTCTCTAGTAAGCTGGAGTGTATTGAATGGTTGTTTAAGACTCAGAAACGTATCTCCCATCTTTAAAACGTACTTTCTTTTTTTTTTTTTGTTGGATTCCATAATTAGTCCAGGATTGATGTTGCACGTTAGATGGAAGAGAAAGTTAGCAACTATGTTTTGATGTTTGCTCTTACCAGGGGTGTTCCTTCTCATACCAGCTGGGGGGGGACCTCAATCCCTCCCATCTTGCAGTCTTGTAGACATCTGGTTTGTAATGGCTAGGAGGGAAATCTAATCCTCCACATCCTTGTAGGAGATGGAGAGTCCAGATTTGAGTGTAGCCTCGGCTTCAATATTCAGCTAAGGTCCATTAGAAATTATAGCGCACAGGTGAGCACATTTGACTCTAGGCCCTGTCCGTGGTGAAGGGGCTGAGCCTGCCCATGCCTAGGGCACGCTAATAGCTCATGGAATGTGGCATTCTCTTACTCTTTTTTCTTGACCCCTATGATCTGCTGGGGCGGTACCAGCTTGAGTTCTGTTGTGAAGGGGGCAGGAAACGAACCCCCAAACCCTTTATATTTTACTGAAGTTTTGTGTTTTCGTATTTTTTTCCACTTCTGTGTCTTACAAAATAAAGACATTCTAGCATTCGGTTCAGAGCTCAGAGACTGTCTGATGGTGGCATCAGGGGCCAGCAGGCACATGAGGGGAGTTGCAGTGGGCCCTGGAGCACCCGGCTTCCGAGGACTGACTAGTCAGTTACTGGTGACCTCATCTCCAGTCCGCCCCGCCGGGTGGGGAGGGCCCCACAGCTTTGCAGAGCTCTTGGGCCACTTCCTTCCTCCTGGCCTCTGCTTTTGAATATGGCTGGTGTGAGCAGAGGCAGCTGCCTATGTGGGTGCTTTAGGGATGTGGATAAAAGGGAAGACCCAAGGGCGGCAGGAAAAGCTTCTTTTCACTTCTCTTTCCGGAACCCCAGTAAACAGACTTTGTACCAAGTAATGAAGAAGCCAGGCCGGCTGCTCCAGCCAGAGCGCTTCAGGACAGCAGTGGCATGGGTGTTTTCTCTGTCTCTGCTCCTAGTACCAGCATTAAACCCCAACCCCCAAACCTACACTGTTCTTGTTTATGTTTGTTTCATACCAGTTTGTGCTCAACGTTCTTAGGCAACAGAGGTCTCCAGTTTAGCTCGTCCTGCACTTACCTGAGCCCACCAGGCTTAGACACTCTGCTCCATTATTGCCATCAGTGATACAAGAGCTTTGTTTTCTTTCTTGACAGTGCTTGGGCACAGTTACCTTTCTCAGGGGCCTGCTCTGTGATGTCAGGGACTGTGTCTTACGCCTTCCATTACATCATTAGCCCCTGGCCTCACGCCTGTGTTTCAAGGATGTGGGTGTATTTACTCACTTTGGGCTTCTGTGCTCATTGAAAAGCTGCTGTATGGTAATGGGGAGGAGGATACACCTCTAGGATTTGCCTCGAAGGAGAGGTGTCCGTAGATTCATGAAAGATGTATCCTCTTTACAACTGGTATACAATCAGACAGACAGGAAGGTATTTGCAAGTGGAGGCAGGGGCATGGCTGACAGGAAGCCCCTCAGCTGTGAAATCAGCAGGCTGTGAAGTACCTATGGATAATTTGCTTACATTTGTAAAGAAACGTGTGATTGCTAGATGACATAAGGCGATGTGAACCCATTATTAGTGCAGCATTAAGTATTCATAGTGCCTCTCATGTAACTAGGTACTTAATAGCAATAGCTACTGTTATCAGTAACTCCCAGATTTGCAGGACAAATGACTATAGTATGATTAAATTGATTATACTCCGACCCTTGGTACTTTACACAATGTATAAACACAAGTATCTATTGCACAGCCTACTCATCCCTAAGTTTCAGCTGGGGTCTATTGGGACTTTCTTCTTTTTTGTTTTCTGTGAAGTGTTTACATAAAGAAGAACTTGGATGAGCTGAACCCTTCCAGGGTGAGGTGGCTATAAAAGACAAAAAAGGGGAAGGTAGAGAGGGGGGAGGAGGAAGGTAGAGAGAAGGGAAAGGGGAGAGAGAGAGAGAGAGAGAGAGAGAGAGAGAGAGAGAGAGAGAGAGAGAGAGAGAGAGAGAGAGAGAGAGAGAGATCTACATTCTGACCACCTAACAGTGAGATTGAGTATGTGGACTTTGTAACAATTTTTCAGTGTTATTGGAGTTCGGTGGTCATTTATTTCCTTCCTTCCTTTCTTCCTCTTTCTTTCTTTCTTTCTTTCTTTCTTCCTTCCTTCCTTCCTTCCTTCCTTCCTTCCTAAGAATTATTTATTTATTTTATGTATGTGAGTGCACTGTCGCTGTCTTCAGACACACCAGAAGAGGCCATCAGATCCCATTACAGATGGCTGTGAGCCACTGGAAGATCAGTCAGTGCTCTTAACCGCTGAGCCACTCTCCAGTCCCCATTGGTCATTTTCTTTAAGGAAACTCTGGTTCTCATGGGATCATTAGACAATCAGGTGAATTTTGAGTGTTTTCTTTCTTAATAACCGAGGTTTTCCTCTCCTGCTCGAGTTAAAGTGGTTTGAAAGCACTCTGCTAGTAAAACTTGGGAACAGAGCTTTAAGGATTAGGTGGTCCTTTGCTTGCATCAGTGTGATGTTGTTGGTCTGTTTCTCTTGGTCACTAGGTTGCCCCCAATGATGAAGCTGTGGTGACACTTCTGTGTGAATGGGCCGTGAGCTGCAAACGGTCTGGCAAGCACAGGGCCATGGCTGTGGCGAAACTCTTGGAGAAAAGGCAAGCGGAGATCGAGGCAGAGGTGGGTCTTCTCACGCACGCAGGGCAGAGTGAGCTGTGCTGCTGCAGGGAGGGATGCCTTCCCTTTTACCGTCATCCGTTAGCTTTCTCTGTCTTGAGAGAGGAGTGGGAGGGACACATCATCTTCTTAGGACTCACAGTAGGATCTAAGTAGACATGGGTTTAACATTTAGATAAGAACAAAGGAATCCAAGTTTTTGAGATGGAGAGTCATAAAACAGCATGTAAACTTGTCTGTAGTATAAACCAACTTTCTGACAATTTGAAGCCACCTCCTGTATTAGTAGACTTGAAAATATTTTTTAGAGACAGGCTTATGAGATCATAGATATCAATTTGAGTTATTTTTTGAGATTATGATTTAGGACTAGATAGAATCATTAAAGCCTCAGATATATAAGACAAAAAAACATAGCCAACATTTGTCAATGTTAGCTACTGTTGAAGGGGAATTTCTTTTTAAAAATTATTTATTATTATTATTTTAATCTTTTATTAGATATATTCTTTATTTACATTTCAAATGATTTCCCCTTTCTTGGTCCCCCCCAACCCCAAAAATCCCATAAGCCATCTCCCCTCCCCCCAGTTCTCCCAATCAACCCTCTCCGGCTTCCCTGTTCTGGTATTCCCCTACACTGAGCCTTTCCAGGACCAAGGGCCTCTCCTCCCTTTGATGTCCAACAAGGCCATACTCGGCTGCCTATGTGTCTAGAGTCATGGGTAACACCATGTGTACTCTCTGGTTGATGGTTTTGTCCCTGGGAGCTCTGGGAGTACTGGGTGACTTATATTGTTGTTCCTCCTATGGCACTGCAAACCCCTTCAGCTCCTTGGGTCCTTTCTCTAGCTCCCCCATTGGGGACCCTGTGCTCAGTTCAATGGCTGGCTGAGAGTGTCCCCATCTGTATTTGTCATGCACTAGCAGATCCTCCCAGGTGACAGCTATATCTGGCTCCGATCAGCAAGTATTTGTGGGCATCGATAATAGTGTCTGGGTTTTGTAACTGTATGTGGGATGGATCACATATTTATTATTTTTTATTAGATATTTTCTTTATTTACATTTCAAATACTATCCCCTTTCCTAGTTTCCCCGTTGAAAACCCCCTATCCCATCCTCCTTCCCCCTGCTCATCAACCCACCTACTCCTGCTTCCCTGGCCTGCCATTCCCTACCCTAGGGCAATGAGCCTTCATGGACCAAGGGCCTCTCCTCTCATTGATGTCTGGTCAGGCCACCCTCTGCTACATATGCAGCTGGAGCCATGGGTCCCTCCGTGTGTACTCTTCGGTTGGTGGTTTAGTCCCTGGGAACTCTCGGGGTACTGGTTGTTTCATATTGTTGTTCCTCCAATGGGGCTGTAAACTGAAGGGGAATCTTCTAAGTGAGATTTCTCTTCTCTTCTCTTCTCTTCTCTTTTTCTTTTTCTTTCCCTTCCCTTCCCTTCCCTTCCCTTCCCTTCCCTTCCCTTCCCTTCCCTTCCCTTTTCTTCTTCTTCTTCTTCTTCTTCTTCTTCTTCTTCTTCTTCTTCTTCTTCTTCTTCTTCTTCTTCTTTTTTTTTTTTTCCAAGACAGGGTTTTTCTATGTTGCCCTGACTGCCCTGGAACTTGCTCTGTAGACCAGGCTGGCCTCAGCTTCAGAGTTCTACCCACCTCTGCCTCCCTAAAGTGCTGGAGATAAAGGAGTGTGCTTCCACACCCAGCTTAAAGTGAGCTTTCCTAATGTACACATCAGTCCAGTGGCCGCAGGGGATGTGTGTGATCTGTTGAGGACCGTGACCTGCCTCTCCCTGATGACTTCTGGCCTCCTGTGCTGTGCTGCTTCTCATTCTTCTCTCTTACATAGATCTCTTACACAGCTCTCTTACACAGATCTCTTACAGAGATCTCTTACACAGATCTCTTACACAGATCTCTTACCCAGATCTCTTACCCAGATCGCTGAGAGGACTTCTAGAAGTGTAAACAGAGCACAGTTCCCCCTTCCTGAGGTGGGCAGAGCTCCCTAAGGCCCACAGAGCATCCTCTGTTTGCCTCACCTGCCTGTCCTACAGGGTTGCTTTCTACATATGAGAAGCAGGCTGTCCTGTGGTAACCATAGTGACCAACTAGACCTCACCAACTAAAGATGTATTTCTCACTGGTTTGTGGCTCTTTCTAGGTTTTTTCTTCACCGTTCTAATATTAGTTTCCTTTTCTCTCTCTTTTCCACAAGGCATGCACATGTGTGCCCATGGAGAGGTTCACACAGAGCTTACTTTCAAAGTTGAAGTAAACCTGTATCTAAAACATGTATTTCTTAGAGATGGCTAAGATAATACTTTCTATTTTTATGGAGTCATTAATATCTGACCTTTGCAAACAGGATAGATTGAATAACTTGTATTTTAATATAATATTCTTAATAATTCAATTAAAGACTAACATCAAAATAGGAAACATCAACGAAGTATGAAAAGGAATAGACATGATGGTTCTGGTTACAGCTAAACAGTTTAATCTCCTGTCTTAGTAAATTCTGTAGTAATTAGAAGTTAAAATAACTTTTCTAGATGTGTTTCATGAACCGCAGAGATTCTTAGAGGCCTTAAGAAATGCTTTTGGTAATGTGTAATGAAAAGCAAATTAATGTTTTTGGAAGAATTGTTTGCTTTTTTAGCTTATACCTCCTAACACACAGTCGTAAATACACCTTTCTGATACAGTCACATGACACAACATAATCAGATTCATCACTACATGCCAGACAGTCCAGGAGAATATGATTAGACATGAACTCAAGCTGTTCTTGGCAGATTTGCATACAAATAAGGAATATTTTATGGTACTGTCTTAAATATTCAGTTGGGCACTTTCACTGTGCAGAATTTACTGTATAGTACAGGGTAGAAATGACTGTTTATATGGATTATGTACTTTGAAATCAGCTGAATTGTGGAGTTCCTCTATTAGAAATTACATTCACTTGCTTGGTTAGAGTCACTGAAGGAAAGGCCTTCCAGAGACTGCCCCACCTAGGGAATCCATCCCATCTGCAGACACCAAACCCCAACTGACACTGTTGCTGATGCCAAGAAGTGCTTGTTAACAGGAGCCTGGTATAGCTCTCCTCTGAGAGGCTATGCTGGCACCTGACTAATAGAGACGCAGATACTCACAGCCAACCATTAGACTGAGCCCAGGAGTCCCAATGGAGGAGTTAGGGGAAGGGCTGAAGGAGCTGAAGGGGATTGAAACCCATAGGAAGAACAGCAATATCAACTAACTAGATCTCCAGAGCTCCCAGAGACTAAGCCACCAACTAAAGAGTACACATGGATGTGTCCATGGCTCCAGTTACGTATGTAGCAGGGATTGTCTTATTTGGCATCAATGGAATGGGGGAGGCCCTTGGTCCTGTGGAGGCTTGATGCCCCAGCATAGGGAGCATAGGGGAGATGTTAGAGAGGTGAGGCAGGAGTGGGTGAGCAGGTGGAGGAGTATCGTCATAGAGGTAAAAGGGAGGGGGAATGATATTGGGGGTTTGCAGAGGGGAGACGTGGAAGGAGGATGACATTTGAAATGTACATAAATAAAATAACCAATAGAAAAAAGAAATTACATTCACTGCGATAAGTGGTCCTAAGCTATTGGAAACCTCTTTTGCACATTTTGCCTAAGAGGTCAGCTGTTTATAAGAGCTGGCTGGTCATCGCCTGTGGAAACTGCACTGGTACTCTGCTGACTCGCTGCTCTTGTCTGTCTTTACCCTATAGAGATGCGGGGAATCAGAAGTCCTAGACGAGAAAGAGTCAATTTCTTCAGCATCTCTTGCAGGATCTAGTTTGCCTGTTTTCCAGAATGTTTTGCTGAGGTTTTTAGATACACAGGCCCCATCACTATGTAAGTAAAGAAGGTGGTTTGGATGTGCGTTTTCCTCTCTCCCCTCTCCTCTTCTCCTCTCCCTCCCCCCATTCTTCCTTTATCATCTAAGCTTTCTCTTCTTTGCATCTTATCTAAAGTTCTTGGTACTGAATATAATACGTTTTACTAAACAAATGTACTGTATTTTTCCCAGTGGGTAAGTTTAATTATATTTACATCAGTGAGGTATTCAAAAACTTTAAAATGTAATAATTAAGTATCCTCATTCCCTTATATTTGGTGCACTAGTTTCTGTTTTGCTGAGTCTCTCACCCAAACAGAGGGATGCATGTCCTATGAAGTTTAACTGTGCACCATGATGATAATATTTTGCTTTCAGAGCTGCCTTCTAACCTTCTGATTTCTAACTTTTATACTTAAGGGTGTGGGTAAGAAACAGTAATACTCTATAGGCCTGCAGCCTATGGGAGCTGATGATGGTATGGGCATGGCTTCACCATTCCCCTCGGGATGTCTCCATCATCTTAAGCTGATGTCCTCTGACTTTGGTGTTGGGCAGTTGAGAGTCTGTGGAATAAACAACTACCCGTTCAGGGTACTGGGGGTGGACCTTTTTAAAAAATTAAAGTGTGAGCAGTGTTAGATTGCTTACCATTGTTGTGAGATATTCAAATGAGAAAATATAACAGCATCTTGGGGAATATCTAGAAAAACACAGAAGCGGCAGGGTGAGAAGTGATGTAAAGGAGGGATGGGGAAGTTTGTGGAAAAGAGGTAAAATAGCACACTGGATATACGTTATTATGACTGTCTGGAGGAAGGGCCTTGTTCGCGCTGAGTGAAGCCTGACACTGGATCTTTGACATAAGCAAGGTGCAGCTTTCTTTTCACTAACTGGGGGCCTTATGATACGCTTTGGGCAGTGGTTCTCAACGTTCTTAATGTTGCAGCCCTCTAATACAGTTCCTCATGGGTTGAGACCCACGGGTTGAGAGCTATTGGCCTTGTGGACAGCAAGTGTCTGAAGTGATTCAGGTGGTTTGAATGTAGGAAACAGGAAGATGAGAAGGCAGAGGAGAATTCCCTGATCCAGAAAGCCAGACACGGGAGGTGGCAGATCATCTTGGATCATTGGGAGGGGTACATTTGTTCCGAATTTACTGCCTCTGCCCATTTCAGTTGTCTTTGGGGGAGAAATGTCTTCTATCCTTTGCTTCTTCTGGATCACACTTCCTGCCTGAGAGACTCCATCAGTTTCCTTGAGAAGAGGCTTCTTATTGTGAGAGAGGAGACTCTTATGTACAATGTTCAGGGAACTGAGCACATAGGCTTTTGAATGAGTTTGGTTTTTGTTGTTTTTGTTTTTTTGTTTTGGTTGATGTTTATGAAAGTGACCATGCCAGAAATTTAGCTTTGTAGATCTTAGCCATGAAGTTTTCTAAATTTGTCCCGAAGGTTCAGATATAAAGTTTTCATTTTGTTCTTCATCACCAAAGGAAGTCAGGACAGGAATTTAAGGAGGGCAGGGACCTGGAGGCAGGAATTGGTGCAGAAGCCATATCGGGGTGCTGCTTACTGGCTTGCTTCCCCTGGCTTGCTCAGCTTGCTTTCTTATAGATACAGGACACTGATTTAAAAAAAAATACCTTACCAATGGATCTTAGGGAGGTATTTTCTCAATCGAGGCTCCTTTCTCTGTGATCACTCTAGCTTGTGTCACGTTGACATAAAACCAGCCTGGGCTCCTCGAAAGGTCTTGGGTCACTTCTCTAGCTTTGCTTTCTGTAGTACACACATCTTTACTTCTAAGCTCCAGCTGGTTCCATTCCACTGCTGCTGCTGTTCTTGGTTATCTGATGGTACTGGCGTTTCCAAAGTGGTGGGGACATTCTCCAACAGTCTGTCATAGGCTTTCTTCCTGGTGCCAGAACTCCACTTCTTTGCATGGCCCCTTCAGTCCTGGACCTTCAACTGCCACTGAGGCTGCACCTTCACCCCTGACCTCTCCTGGTGTCACAGTGCTAAGCATCAGCTGTTCCCTGTCCCTTCATGCCTTTAAAACCAGTGTGATCTGGGTGACTCTTACACATAACCAAGTCTACCCAACAACACAAGGTACAATTCTTGGCTGCCCCTGGAACACAGCTTTGTATGCTCTCAGGAAACACCTCCCAGAAGATTTCACCTCAGTGATGCTGGTCTCTTCTTAACCACCTCTAATTTCTTAGCTCCAGCTAACCAGCATCAATTGTTCCAGTAATGTAAAGGTTTCACTTCAGTGGTGCCAGTCTCTTGTCAATTTTGGTTGATTTTTCAGCCCCAGCTGGCAAGGATTGCAGAATCTTAATTTAAAATAGCAAATAGTCCTGGTAGTCTTTAAATTTCCTTCTGAAATTATAGAAGCCAGGCTTCCATCTTCTGCACTGTTCTCAACATTGTTATCTTCCAAACTCCTACAGAACATCCCAATGAGCTCTCAATACTCAATGGCTCTTCTAGCCAAAGTTCCAAAGCTCTCCCACAATCCTCCCCAAAACATGGTCAGGTCCATCACAGCAATATACTCTGTAGTCCTTGTACCAACTTACTTAGGGTTTCTATTGTTGTGATAAAAACATCAAGAACAAAAAGTAGTTTGGGGAGCAAAAAGTTCATTCAGCTTACACTTTCATATTGCTCTTCATCACCAAAGGAAGTCAGGCAGGAACTCAAGCAAGGCTGGGATCTCCATGCAGAAGCCATGAAGGGTGCCGCCCACTCCATTGAACCCAGGGTGACCAGCCTAGGGATGGCACCACCTATAATGGCCTGGGGTTTTCCCCGTTGATCACTAATTAAAAAAAAAAATGTCTTACAGTGGAAACTTATGGAGACATTTCTCAATTGACACAAAACCAGCCAGTACACTTTCCTGTCTCTCCCTCACCCCTGTCATCTTTTGTACTTTTCAAAAAGAAACATTGACTAATATATATATATATATATATATATATATAAAAGGTAGTGAAAATGTACTTAAGCCTTGAAAATTTTTTTTTCTTTTACCATTTATTTAGCCCATTCAGAAAGTTTCTAATTGAATTTGTTTCTCACCTAGCGGACCCAAACAGTGAATGTGAGAAGGTAGAGTTTGTGAACCTGGTGCTGCTGTTCTGCGAGTTTATCCGCCATGATGTCTTCTCCCATGATGCATATATGTGCACCCTCATCTCTCGAGGAGATTTGTCGGTTACTGCCTCCACGGGGCTGCGATCGCCAGTGGGAGAGAATTCAGATGAACACTATTCAAAGGATCATGATATGAAGATGGAGGTATACCCCTGGGGTGATGCCCGTAGCTTATTCCAAAGTAAACTCCACTGGGGGAGTCAGTTTCAGATGGGCATTTTAGTGATGGAAAGACAATTGGGTTTTAGATACTTCTCTCTCTACAATGTTTATCTCTCCTCCACTTACAAAGGACATGTGAAAGGTGTGTCTTCTAGAATTCTGTGTGTGGTATAGTTAATGAAAGGTTAGGACTAATTGTAATTTTTTTTCATGAGATTAAAGTGATATGCTTTTAGTTTTAGATGTGTGTAGTCTCCAATTTTCTTTTAATTCTGTGCTTCACAAGTGAATTTGTTTTTCATATCTAACTCTTTTGGCTTTGATTTAAGGGGCATCTCCATATACCACTCTTCTACCCATAAAGAGAAGACCCTTGTTCTTAATAACACATACTTTCTTTGCAAAACTTAATCTCCGTTTCTAAAATGGAGAGGTAGAATTGTTCTTTGCAGCAATTTATGCTGTGGCTGTGACTATGATTTTCTGTTAGGTGCTGGTAGTGTAGACATTGTTCCAGATATTTAAGATTTCAAAATAAAAAGATTTAGGCAACAGTGAGAAACTGGAAAATGACGAGAGTCTGATGGGGCTCAAAATACAGGTTTATTTTGGTTGTTTAATAATGAGTTTACAGTTACTGTCAGGACATGTTTAAAGTTATGGCTATATTTGTTTTTTAAAGCATCACAATTTTCTTTTTTATTCTTAGATCTTTAGGTTTCTGGATTTTTATTTTTATTACTGGAAATAGCCCAATAAATAAATTGTGGCCAGTTTGTTGTAAATTATGAATCCTTCTGCTCTTCCTTTAAAACATCATGAGAGTTAAGGCTTTGTTTACTCCAGGGGAAGGAGTGTGGTTCTTTAAAGCAATGCATGTCTTCAAGTTTCCTTTAAATTCTGTAAGAGAAATAGACAGGGGTAGCAAAAGATAGGATGTTGAAAATCCTCTCCGTGTTTCAAATTCCATTTCTCAAGCTACAGTGTTTACAGCATTACTTTCTTTCTCTGCGGTTACCAGGAGCACAGTGTCATGGCGCACATGGGCCTCGGCTCGGGGACCACTAACATTTTTGATGAAGTAGACAAGAGTGACTTTAAAAGTGACTTTGGTTCTGAGTTTCCAGTAGGTTCGACCTTTGATTCTCCTTCCTAGTTAGCTCTTCCCACCCCTGCTTGTCTCCATCTCTTTCTTGCTTGCCTCGTGTATTGGAATGACTCATACTGTGCTGTCCCTGTCACAGTGGCCCGTGGTGGCTATCACGTTATCCTCACTGTGGGGTTGTATTGCTTCCTCTGTAAAGTGTTACCCTCCTGTCCTAGCTGGCTGGCTGTGACACTTTTATTTTGGGATCATGCTGTCTAAGGAGTGTGGGAGTGTCGTTTCACTGTGACAATCTATGCATTAGCCTTATATGGATACTTTATTTTCTTACTGTCTGGAAGTATAATGTGTTTTTCATGAATCTTGCAGTTCATCAGAGCATTGTTTGTACATTTTAAAGAATTTGTCTATGGTTTAATCTTACTAAGTATTGTTAAGCGTGTGTTTTTGGAGGAAATGTAACCCTTCGAGGATAACAGTTTTACATTTACTTACATGTCCAGTCCTCTGGTTGCTTTTGCCCTCCTCCCATGTGGTTTTCATTTTCCCATTTTCTCAAGGGGAGGGGTGCAATACTGACAGATTTTTTTTGTATGATTTAATTTCATGGTCGTTAATAACATTTCTGACTATCATATTCATCAGCTATTTTGTGAGCATTTTTGTTTGACGCTTTGGTCTATGGCACTGTGGCTTGATGTTGCTTTCTTTATTTATGATGTTCAACATTTGTTTTACATGACATAGATTTTTTCTCCCATGCCTGGAGAATCCTGTGAGAATATCAACCCTTCCTTGAGCAGAAGAATGTCAGTCAATGGTGAGAAACTGCTAAAGAGAGAAAAACCAAGAGAGTTAATTTTCCCATCAAATTATGACCTCCTCCGACACCTACAGTATGCAACCCACTTTCCTATACCTCTGGTAAGACATGTTTCCATCAGTGTGTACTGTGATGATTTTATAAGGCCATCGGTGATTGGCTGTCAGATTATCCGTGCACTCCTCTGTTTACACATAATGGCATCCTGTGAAAACTATGTTTGCTGCTTTTGATCGCTGTAATCAGGATTATATAGCCGGTATACAACTACATTGTGAAAAGTCGCAGTGTGATATTAGTGACTAATAGATTTAGCAGAGTTCCTTATCTTAATATCCTTTCCTCCAAAGGATTTGAGTCACTAAATAATGTCTAAATGTTTTCTCTACTTCAATTTGAAAGTCATTTGCTGATTAGTTTCTACTTGTCCTGTTTTGACTGTTGGTACACTTGACATTTAGCAGATGAGTAAGATTTTGGGGGGCACAGGAAAGGTAAGTAAGGAGTGGGACGGTTGTGTATGAATCACAAGTTCTTCTGACAGTGAAGCAGTTGGGTGAAGACCCCAATGTCCACGAAAAGGCGAGTTTTCAACATTACGAGGTCTCCTCCACTCTCAAAGGAGTATTGGAGAGAGGGTCACTGTCACCAACAGGTGGATCAGATGATGACAGAGGGTGTGGATAGGATGGGATGAACTTGGGTGTGGTGGGCTGAGAGCTGGCATAGCACAGGAAGCGATCCTGGCAGCGTACTTCCTGCTGAAGGCTTGCATAGTGAAATGTTTATCCCAAAGAGAAACCGTAGTGTTGTACATATTAGTATGAACATTGGGCTAAAAGCTGGGACATTTTTAATTCCCAGGTAAACTGTTTCCTGCATGGTATATTTTGGACACTGTTAGAAGTTTTGATCAGTGAGCTGAGTATTTTGTTAAAGCTAAATATAGTTGATATTTTGGAACATCCTCCAAATGACTCAAACTCACTAAGTCCAGATTTTTCTGTCTTATGTCAATTAAAAACTCTTTTGTGTGTGTCCATGAACTAGGCCAAAAACTTTACAAAGGTCTTTCTTGTTCATCTTAGAATATTATCACTAGTTTTCTATGGTCCTCTGTGTCACCAATATTCAGTAAAACAGAATAATCTGGCAGTTCCTTTGTGTTAGCAGAGAGGTTGAACTTACGTATCACAGATGTTTCCGGCACACTTGTGGGTGAATTACCATGCCTTGGGTTTAATTTAAAGTATGAAATGTAAAATAAATGAACTTTAAATCCCAGAGTTTATACATTACTAATTCTGCAATGTTAGCTTCTTAGCTGTAATAAGCATACCGTGGCATAGTCATGTGAGACATTTTTAATAGTAGGGGGATGAACCCTGTACCACCTTTGTAACTTTGCTATCTACCTCTGAAGAACACAAAACTTACCAAACAAATACAGACAGACCTGAGGGGAGGGAGAGCCTGAACAGTGAGTGCTGGACACCGACCACAGTGGCATGTGCTGGCCTGTGTAAGCAGTTTGCAGTCTTTCTTCTCTGTGTTTCTGGGATCAGCCTTTTCTGTTGATTGGGTCACATGACTGTGTCTACCTCCTTAGAGGAAAGTGTTCGATGATGTCCCTTGACAGCTCTTGTAGGATCTAATTTTTATTTTTATGCATTTTGTGTGTGCTGATGTAAGGCGTGTATTTGTGGGCGTGGATGCAGGTGTGTGCACCTGTGCACATATTCACAGGGGCCAGAGGAGTATGTCCTGTTGTACCACTTTTCGTCTTCACTTTTGACACAGGTCCCCTACCGTAGCTAGAAGTTGATTGGTGTTTGGTAAGTTCCAGTGATCTTATCTCTGCTCCCTACAGTGCTGGGGATACAAGAGTGAGTGACAATTCCTAGCTTTTAATATGGATTCCAGTATTGAAACTTGTGTTCTCATGATTGCCCAGGAAGCCTGCTTACCACCTAAGCCAACTTTGGATCCAGTTTTAATTAGCTTTTGTCCTAATTTTCTGTGACAGACATCATCACCAAAAGCGTTGGGAGAATGAAGGGTTTGTTTTATAGATTGCAGTCAATAATGAAGGAAAAAGTCTTGCAGGAATTCATGCCAGGAACTGAAGCAGAGGCCTTGGAGGGATGCTGATTACTGGCTTGCCTTGTCTGGTTTGCACAACCAGCTTTCATATACCCTCCAGGACCTCCTGCCCAGGGGAGGTACTGCCCATGGTGGGTTTGCCCTTTCCCCATTAATCACTCATTAAGAGAATGCCCATAGACTTGCCTACAGACCAATTGGATGGGAACATTTTTCTCAATTGCTCTTCTAAAATGAAGAAGTTTGGACAACTTGTATTAAGTTGTCCAAAAAACCTGAACAAGTACAGCTTTCCACTAATTTATTTAAGGTCCCCTTTCCTAATGGGCATAATTGAAAATAAATCAAAAGGAAAAATATAGGCTAATAAAACATTGACCTTATATTAAGAATCTTTTTCTCTTCTTAGTAGGAGAAATCTGACTGCCTTTCTTGCATAAGAAGAATCGAATATAAGAATATGGCTAAAAATGTCTTGGTAACCTCTATATTGCCTTCGTAACTAGAGACATAGGAGAGAGGATGAAGGGATACTTAAGCACAATAATAGCCTTGTATATACTGTGTCATGTCTGTTTTGATCTGCTCATCAGAAAATATATTATTTAGGCTACCAACAAGCACAGGTTTTATTGTGTCTGTATTCTACCAACCTGTGACCTGGCAAGAATTTGTACTGTCAGACTTGTCAATCTCATTGGTGTTCCTGTTTCTCTAGAAACGACTGTTAAAAGTTTCATTTTTTAAAAAGGAGACAAATGATATTTTTTCAGTTATTTACTTCAGACTAAAAATATATTTGTGAACTTACAGGACTTTGGAACTCATTCTTTAAGTACAAAAATAACATTTTAATCAAACATATTCTTGGCATCTGGGGGCACATTCATATTCCCTCTCTCCCTCCATTCCTGCTTCTTCTTCTCTCCACTTTTCCACCTCCCCCCTCCTGCATCCCTCGTGTGTGTGTGTGTGTGTGTGTGTGTGTGTGTGTAAAAGTCTGGCTATAAAGCCTATACTGGCCTGTATTCCTTTTGTCTCAGCTGGTGTTACAGGCATTTGCTCCCACATGCATTGCAGGAATCACCATCTCATTACCACAGCTATTGCAATGGAGTATTTAAAACAAAAAAGATTTATTTATTTAATGTGTATGCCTGAGAGTTCCTGCATGTATATATGTGTGCCACGTGCATGCCTGGTGCCATCGGAGGTGAGACAAGGGTGTGGGAACCCACTTGGATCCTTTCTGTAAGTGGAGTTGCAAGCAGTTGTGAGCCTCCTGATGTGGGGTGCTATGGACTGGACCTGGGTCCTCTGCAAGAGCAGCACATGCTTTTAACCGTCGAGCTATCTCTCTGGCCCATTTCTAATTGTTTTCTATGGGTATCTGTAACATTAATAATACACAGAGAAAAAAATACATCAGAAGAGTTGAGTTTTGTAGCATATGTCTGTAATCCCAGAGCTTGGGAGGTAGAAGGAGGAAGATCAGGAGTTTGAGGTTATTTTTGGCTATATAGTGAGCTCAAGGTTATAGTGAGCTATATGAGATCCTGTCTCAAAGGAAAAAAAAAACCAGAACTAAACCAAAACACAATGTCCATAATCTCATGTGTTAACTACTTTTCCTGTTGTTTTAGTGAGTCTTTTATTTAATACCCTTTCTCAAAACCTGTGTATTTACTGCAGTTAAGAAGATCTGATGAGCGATGGGGTGACTTGTACTTTGTGCTGCATATTCACTCTGGTGGCCTTGTCTCTAGATTTGAGAGGCGCCCAGGACCCAGCATACGCTATGCTTCTAGCATGGCCTACTGGTATGAGTCCATGTTTAAGATTCTTTAGTTGGTATATATATTTTTAAATACCTTTGTTGTGGATTTTTACTTCGAAAACAGTTTCAGTAGTTAAAGTAATTTAGTAGCTTCCTTATATTGTTAAAAAAAAAATCCCCATGTGTTTGCAAACGCCTCTTAAAATTAATCAGGGATTAGGTCTCATTTTATAGACCAGGATGACCTGCAGTTCACTTTGTAGCCCATGCTAGATAGCTTCAAACTCATAATGATCTTTCTGCCTCAGCCCCCAGGGTGTTGGAATTAACCAGTGTGACCTCCTGTTCCTGTCACTGTAAACCTTTCATAATGAAAAGTTGTTATTGTGATACCAAAAATTAGATATTAAAAATAAGAGTGTTGAATAGAGCATTTACTACCTCTCAAAGTAATAGTTATAAATAAAAATGATGCAGATATTTTGATGCTTTTATTTTTCTAGGTTGCTGGAGACCTTTAAGGTATCGCTGAAGGGCTTCCTGGTAACTTAGATGTAGATTATTTGATATATTTTCATCAAGAAGTCAGTTGCAGGCATTGAAGTGAACCTCTGAGTCTTTGCCATGGCTGTTCTCAGTTTGATCGTTCCAGTCGACCTTGGTTCAATATGCTTTGGTAGTTTCCCTGTACAGATATTTGGGATAAAGAAGATCCGCAACCGTGAGAGTGCAGGGTTGGCTTGCACTGAGGAAACGACTTTTGTTCCTAAGCATCTTCTATCTTAACATCTTCTTTTATCTTTGAAAAATGTGACCAGCTATAATTATGGGAAGAAGGATTAACAAGCGAAGCCTGCATTTTACACATCATTCTCAGTTCTCGATCTTTCTTCCCGAGCCTTGGTCTTTTTAGGTGAGGCGAAAGTCTCCGAGACCTTTAGTCGGAATGCTTTTGACAGATGATAGTACAGGATTGGATCAAAACACAAATTGGACACAGCCAGCAGCAGTGTAGACTCTTTGGCTTTGAAGAGTGCAATCCTAGTTGAGCAATCAGATATGACCTCCGTCTGGCTGAGGGTGTATGGGATCCTGACAGCGTGGTAAGGAACAAAGCATACGACGTAACTAGCTGTCACCAAGAGAATGTTGAACAGAGCTGATTTCACGCTTGGGTAGTTTGTGTTGTCTCTATTTCTATAGAGCTGTCTGATTACAAGGAAGTTGGATATGAGAATGATGGCTGAGAAATTTAAAAATATTGCCACACATAAGAAGTTTGTTAGCAAATGCCAATTTTTTCCAAACTCCTTTTTAAACTCCATGCAACCTACATTTGCCTTTTCTTCAATATCCTTGATAGGAATCACCATGTTTGGCACCATTATAAGAAGGACCATGAGCCACACGACAGTTGATATCATTTTGGCAAACCCAGGTTCTTGTATTCGGTATATCTTGCAGCTGTGTATTAACTGAAGACAGCGATCAATGCTGACAAAGGCTAAGAAGATGATAGATAAGTACATATTGATGTAGATGAGGCAGGCTGTCACTTGGCAGTGGAATATCCTTAGCTTCCAGGGCGCCACACCCAAGTCAACCACGATTTTTACTGGTAATGCCAGAGTGAGCAGGAAATCAGCTGTAAGCAAATTAATTAAGTATATGCTTATACATCTGTGATTCGTGGTTTTCTGTATAAAAGCCCACGTGGCAAAACAACTTCCAATAATTCCAATGAGGAAAACTAAATAAAAAAAATATGTAAATGGTTCCAGATCTCTGTAAACTGGACAGAACGTTGAAGTGTTTGTCATCTTGAGGGAGAAGGTCGAGTTCAATAATTAAAAAAAAAAAAAACCCTCAGGGCTCTGTTAAAAGAAGTAGAATGGAAATATTAGTAACTGAAATCAGAACATACTTCTTAGAACCATTTATACGCAAGAGTTATCACCATCTTTCTTGTTTTTAGGAAGAGTTTCACTGGGTAGTGGGAACATCCTAGTTTATGAAAACCCAGGTTCTCCATTGTCTGATTCCTGTGACTTTCAGGAAATCCCATGTAAATTTTCTTTTAGGAAGGGATGTTTTTGCCCCTGTGGTTTGTGTTGTATAGCTCTCTGTTACCGGATGAGGGAAATTTTTCTTTGCAGAGGAGGTGAGTGACCAGAGGTTCTGGGAAGTGGAGAGAGGAAGGTACTGTGGTTTTGTCTGTAAAAGGTTTCAGTGGCTTTCTGCTTTTCTTTTTATAGCCTTTGTAGCTTATGCTGCAAGAACCTGGGCTGATGGTAGAAAAGAGAAGACAGAAAACTGCAGAAATGTTTACACCATTATCTTAAAAGTGGGCCCTCTGTTGTGAATCCTGTTAGAATATTTTTCAGTGAGAAGAATTGAAGGGTTAGACTCTGGTTCTGAATTGATGCCCCTGACCTCTGTCATCATGTACCAATTTATAATGTTACAGACCCATAAAGGCCAGTGTTTTCTGGCGAACACTTTAAATGATGAACATATTAAAGATTCTATTTACTTGCCATATTTCATGTTGAGTACCCATGTAATATTTTTTGTTGCATTATGCTTGCTGTGTTAAAGAAATTGCTTTCTTGTGTTTCTTCTTACTGTTTAAATTCACCTAGTAGAAAAACTTGTTGAACATAATGGCTGTAACTATTTCTATGGAAGTGTTTTTGAGTAGTTTTATGAAAGTGTGTTTTAAAAGCTTCTAGAATATGGCCCTCTATTTATTCGTTACAACATCTTCCAGGAAAGGGTCAGTTCCATCTGTATTAAAACACGTAACTCTATTGGACCTGGCGGAACTCATTTGTAATCCCAGCACTCAGGAAAAACACTAGTTTAAGATCACTCTTTTCTAAATGGCAATGCTAGCTTGGAATATACTTCAGACATTGTTTCAATCCAAAATAAAACAAAACAAACTCCCCTTCGAACCTTGTTAGTAGAGAACAATTGAGCCAGTTGTGGCAATAAGATCTTGTTGTGGTCCTTCCAGGTAGAGAACACTGGCTAAGTTTATAAGCTCTAGTTAAACCAAGCGAGCTCCCTCTGGAGTGGTCTGCTCCAACTCCTGTATTTAGGGCCACAGTGGTACTTTGTGCTGTCCCTTTTGATGTGGCAATCTCTTTTTATATTAAACAATATTCTTTTGTTTTGAAGGCAGGGCCAAAAATATCACCTAAAGAATGAAGATCTAAATGGAATTTCCTGAAAAATCCCAGAAATCAGGGAGTATAAATCCTGGGCTTCTCATGCTTTAATGTTTTAATAGGAACAAAGTCTTAATGCAGTGTTCCAGGACACTGAAAGTTTACTGACTGACATTGGGATGGCTCAGCAGTTGTAAAGTCCTTCTTTAAATCAAACAACTTCTGAAGTCTTATTAAGCTTTAACTTTTCAAAATATTTAGTGTATGTATCTTTAAACTTTTATTTATTGTTATCGTGCACGTTCATGCTGTGTGGCTGTGGGTGTGCTTCTGTGTGCACGTGGAGGTCAGTGGACAGCTTGTAGAGTCAGTTTTCTCCTTTCACTTGTCTGACTGCAGGAATGGAACTCAGGTCTACTTAGGCACCACTGAATTTACAGTCACTGGCTGAGCCATATCATGGCCCTGCTGTGTTTATCTTGAAGTGGTGCAAGATGTGAACTTAAGTGTCCTAAAAGTTATAAGCTCTTCCCTTTTCCCCAGAAGATTCAGGGCACTTGGGATCCACGGATATTGTCATTCTGTACCAGCCTTAATGAAAATTGTAAAGCACTTACCATCTATGTTTGTTGACTACACATTTTTTTTTTTAAGGAAAAACATTTTATGTGTCCTGTTGGGTGGTTGTTATAATCTTTAATCCGCTTAAGCATATGGTTGAATTTTAGAAGCATGGCACTTTAGTGATAGATATATTCCTTATTGATGAGTATTTACCAGTCCTCAAATCAATCGAGGCTGCAAAGTGCTCTGGATTTCTGTAGGCTTTATCCGAGTCTTGCCTATTCACCCGTGGGCCTGAAGGAGCCTCTTCATGTCTGAATGCCACTCCAGGCTTCTCTGACTTCCTTATAGGAACTTTGGATGTTATATAGTATTAGTACAATAGTTATTTGTTTCTGTGAGTGCCGGCCGTATTGCCTGAATAATTACATGGCGAACTCTCATTTTATTGGTAAGGATTATAGTAAAGAAAAATATTATAATAGTTTGTTGTGATCGGTATTCTCTGTGATTAGAACTGACCATCTGTTCCAGAGTGGAGTAACTTAAAATAGTTACAATGTAACCACTCATTCAGTAATGCTGAGTGCCGTGCATTTGCTTTTATTAAATTGTGTCTAGATTGCCATGAAAAATAGTTCCTCAAAATCTTGCATATATTGATTGGAGGCAAAATCGTACTATAGTGGCATCCCATGCCCTCCGTCATAATTCTGAAATCTAAGAGCTTCATAAACATTGTGGCAACACTATCCATACAAAGTAGGTATGCTTGGCAGTACTCCAGCAAAATGAAGAACAGATTTTAAATATCTCTATGGTCCTTTCTCATAGATTTCTCATTCCTTATGGTGTAAAACAAAACTAAACTAAATGAAAACTTAGAAGGTTTTCCATGGGAGTTATCATGGACATGCTAAGGTCAGACTGGTAGAGGAAAGTCTGACTAAGACCTGTTGGAGAGATGTAACGTGGCGTTGCCTATCATCAATCTAGCTAGAAAACAGTAGCTCCTTTCCCTTGGCTGAGTAATTAGTCTAATTTGAATTGTAGTTTTTAAAAGACAGATGAGATCAAAAGAAAACAGGAAATGCTGTTAGAAGTCCAAAGCTCACGTCTAATTACAGTTTAATAGTGGTTGCCCTAACACCCCAAAGCCTTCTGACTTTTGACTCTTTCTCCTTCAACACTAAAAATCATAACTTTGGTTTTTATGGGAAAAAAATGGAATGAGCTCATTGAAAAGGACATACCTGGCTGTGTCTTCTCTGGCCTGAGCAGGCCCAGGTCCAGGTCTTCAGAGAATCATGAACTATTTAGTTACCCACAGTGACAGCAGTTCCATCTTGCAGGGTTGCCTGCTGAACTAAAAATTTCCTTTCCTTCTTGTGTGGTTTTAAAATGTTAGAGATTGACGTAGATGAAACTGTGGTTTGCAAGTGGTTTAAACTATGAGAGTCTCCTGAGGAAGTTTTTTGTAAGAAAACAATTTCATCTATCTAAGTAACTCAAATTTGTCAGTTTACTGTTTAGGGAAAATAATTTTCATTTATACATTATAATATCTTGCATCATGTATCTTTTTTTAAAGTAAAAGTGCCCCATACTGTTCTGTTCTATAATAGTTTTAAAAAAAATAGTGTTAAAATCTTTTTTTTTTAAAAGTGAAACTGGCTTTTATTTTATTTTTTTTCTAAGTTTTTTTTATTTACCTTCAAAATCATTTCCCCTTTCCTGTTTCCTCCTTCCCCGAAAGTCCCATAAGCCCCCTTCCCTCCCTCTATTCCCCATTCAACCCCCTCTTGCTTCTCTGTCCTGTTTCTATTTTGTGGAACAGTTTGAAGAGTATTGTTGTTAGGTCTTCTTTGAAGGTCTGAAAGAATTCTGCACTAAAACCATCTGGACCTGTGCTTTTTTTGGTTGGAAGACTTCCAATGACAACTTCTATTTCTTCAGGGGTTATAGGACGGTTTAGATGGTCTATTTGATCCTGATTTAATTTTGGTATTTGATATCTGTCAAGGAAATTGTCCATTTCCTCGAGATTTTCTAGTTGTGTTGAATACAGGTTTTTGTAGTAGGATCTGATGATTTTTTGAATTTCCTCAGTTTCTGTTGTTATCTCTCCCTTTTCGTTTCTGATTTTATTAATTTGGATACTGTCTCTGTGCCCTCTGTTTAGTCTGGCTAAGGGCTTATCTATCTTGTTGATTTTCTCAAAGAACCAACTCCTCGTTTTGTTGATTCTTTGTATGGTTTTATTTGTTTCTACTTGGTTGATTTCAGCCCTGAGTTTGATGATTTTCTGCCTTCCATTCCTCTTTGGTGTATTTGCTTCTTTTGTTCCAGGGCTTTCAGGTGTGCCATTAAGCTGTTAGTGTATGCTGTTTCCCGTTTCTTTTTGTCGGCACTCAGGGCTATGAATTTTCCTCTTAGCACTGCTTTCATTGTGTCCCATAAATTAGGTTATGTTGTGCCTTCATTTTCATTAAATTTCAAAAAGTCTTTGATTTCTTTCTTTATTTCCACCTTGACCAAGTTATCATTGAGTAGAGCATTTTTCAGCCTCCATGTGTATGTGGGTTTTCTTTTGTTTTTGTTGCTATTGAAGACCACCCTTATTCCATAGTGATCTGATAGGAGGCATGGGATTAGTTCGATCTTCTTATATCTGTTTAGGTCTGATTTGTGACCAATTATATGGTCGATTTTGGAGAAGGTACCATGAGTTGCTGAGAAGAAGGTGTATTCTTTAGCTCTAGGATGAAATGTTCTATATATATCTGTTAGTTCCATTTGGTCCAAGGCTTCAATTAGATTCACTGTGTCCCTGTTTAGTTTCTGCTTTCCTGAACGATCCATTTCAGAGAGCAGGGTGTTGAAGTCACCCACTATTATTGTGTGAGGTGCGATGTGTGATTTGAGCTTTAGTAAAGTTTCTTTTATGAATGAGGGTGCCCTTGCATTTGGAGCATAGATATTCAGAATTGAGAGTTCTTCTTGGTGGATTTTTCCCTTGATCAGTATGTAGTGTCCTTCTGTGTCTTTTTTGATGACTTTAGGTTGGAAGTCAATTTTATCTGATATTAGGATGGCTACTCCGGCTCATTTCCTGGGACCATTTGCTTGTAAAATTGTTTTCCAGCCTTTTACTCTGAGGTAGTGTTTGTCTTTGAAACTGAGGTGCATTTCCTGCATGCAGCAAAATGCTGGGTCCTGTTTATGTATCCAGTCTGTTAGTCTATGTCTTTTTATTGGGGAATTGAGACCATTGATATTAAGAGAGATTAAGGCATAGTGATTATTGCCACCTGCCATTCTTGACGCTATCTTTATGTTTGAGTGGTTATCTACTTTCGGGTTTGATGCAAGAAGGTTACTATCTCATTTTTTCCAGGGTGTTGTTTCTCTCCTTGTATTGGCGGTTTCCACTTATTATCCTTTGCAGGGCTGGGTTTGTGGAAAGATATTGTGAAAATTTGGTTTTATCATGGAATATCTTGGTCTCTCCATCTATGGTGATTGAGAGTTTTGCTGGGTAGAGTAGTCTAGGCTGGCATTTGTGCTCTCTTAGTGTCTGCATGAGATCTGCCCAGGATCTTCTGGCTTTCATAGTCTCTGGAGAGAAGTCTGATGTGATTCGGATAGGTCTTCTTTGTATGTTACTTGGCCCTTTTCTCTTACTGCTTTTAATATTCTTTCTTTGTTTAATACATTTGATGTTTTGATTATTATGTGATGGGAGGTATTTCTGTTCTGGTCCAGTCTGTTTGGAGTTCTGTAGGCTTCTTGTACGTTCATCGGCATCTCTCTCTTTAGGTTAGGGAAGTTTTCCTCCATAATTTTGTTGAAGATGTTTACTGGCCCTTTAAGTTGCAAATCTTCACTCTCATCTATACCTATAATCCTTAGGTTTGGTCTTCTCATTGTGTCCTGGATTTCCTGGATGTTTTGGGTTACACGTTTTTTGCATTTTGCATTTTCTTTGACTGTTGAGTCGATGCTTTCTATGGTATCTTCAGCACCTGCGATTCTTTCTTCCATCTCTTGTATTCTACTGTTGATGTTTGCATCTATGACTCCTGATTTCTTCCCAAGGTTTTCTATCTCCAAAGTTGTCTCCCTTTGTGATTTCTTAGTTGTTTCTACTTCCTTTATTAGTTCCTGGATGGATTTGCTGAGATCCTTCACTTGTTTGTTTGTATTTTCCTGTATTTCTTTAAGGTATTTTTACATTTCCTCTTTTAGGATTTCTGCCTGTTGACCCAAGTTCTCCTGTATTTCTCTAAGCGATTTTTGTGTTTCCTCCTCATGGGCTTCCATCTGTTGATCCATCGCCTCCTGCATTTCTTTAAGCAGTTCTCGTGTTTCCTTTGTATGGGCATCTATCCGTTGATTCATTTCTTTAAGCACTTTTTGTGTTGCCTCCCTATGGGCATCCATCTGTTGACCCATATTCTTCTGCATTTCTTTATGCAATTTTTGTGATTCCTTTGAAAGTGCATCTAACTGTTGATTCATTTCTTTAAGCGATTTTTGTGTTGTCTCCTTGTGGGCCTCCATCTGTTGATCCATGTTCCCCTGCATTTCTCTAAGCGATTTTTGTGTTTCCTTTGTAAGGGCTTCTAACCCTTGATTCATGGTCTCCTGTAATTCTTTATTAGATTTATTTGTGTCCTTCTTGTGATCCTCTAATAGCATCATGAGAAGTGATTTTAAATCCAGATCTTGTCTTTCGGGTGTGGTGGGGTATCCAGGACTTGCTGCTGTTGGAGAGTTGGGTTCGGATGGTGCCATATTACTTTGATTTCTGTTAATAACATTCCTATGTTTGCCTTTTGCCATCTGGTTACCTCTGGTGTTAGTTGGTCCTGCTGTCACTGGCTGTTGGTTGGACCTCCTGTGAGACTGCAAAGCTATTTCTGGCCCCCCTGGATTACCGGGATTCCCCTGGCACTGATTTCTGGGGCCTGCCCTGCTCCTGAGTGACTTTGGAGCCCTGATGTGCCTTGCCCCAAGTGATGTTATACTGGGGAGTCCCTGCACATCCAAAGGCTCCGCGTAGTGGATTCCTGGAGCAGATGTCACCAAAGGGAGGCTGGTAGGCTCCTGCCCTGTGCAGGGGTGTGTGCTGGCGCGTCGATTACTGCAGACCTGCCCAGCTCTTGGAGCAGGTTACATACAAGCTCCCTGAGGCCCAAGTGATATGCCTGTCCGTCTCTGAGCCTGGCGGTCCCAACTACCTGGACACTGGAGCAAAGATGGCGGAGTGCACTCTGCACTCTCTAGGCGGCGCAGGTCACCCTGTAGGGGGGATGGCCCACAGCAGAGCTGGCGCCCAGAAGACCACAGCGCTGTCCCGTTGTTGGGAGCAAATGGAAGCCCCAACAGGCCGTGTCCCAAGCGATGCTATATCGGGGAGAACCTGGGTACCTGTCTCCTCAGTGTGGTAGATCCCGGAACAGAGGTCGCCAAAGGGAAGCTGGTTGGCTCCCGCCCAGTGCGGGGAGGTGGGAGGTCCCTCTGCAAGGCAAAAGTCCCACAGCAGAGTTGGTGCTGGTTATTGCAGATTGGCCCAGCTCTTGGAGCAGGTCACACACAAGCTGCCTGAGACTGAAGCAATATTATGCCTGTCTGTCTCCGAGCCTGACTGTCCCAACTACCTGGACACTGGAGCAAAGATCTTAAAATCTTGAAAATGGTATTGAGTTTATGAAATAAGACACTAAGGTACTTAAACAGATACTTGTTTAGTTATTAACACCAGCACTTCCTAGGTACAATTAAATAATAATGTTGCAGCTTATATTTGTACTAAGGTATTTGTTAATTTAAAAAACAATACAACCACACTGGCTGGTAGAGATCTGTAACCCCAGCATTTGGGAGGCTGAGGCAGGGTGATAGCCACAAATCTGAGGCAGCCTAGTCTCCATGGTGAATTTAAAATCAGTCTAGGCTGTCTTGTGAGACCATATCAGGAAATTAACACTGTATAGAATCTGGTGTGATACTGTTTGCTTTTTTGTTGTTCATGATAGAAAAACATTTTTCTACATTTATTATTTTGTGTGTATGCATGCAATGTACATGTGTGTCAAAACATGTTTGTGGAACTCATATGACAACGTTGAGGAGTCGGTTTTCCCTTCCACCATGCAGGATTAAGCTCAAGTTGTCAGGCATGATGGCAAGCACCTTTCAACCCATCAAGCCATCTTGATAGCTCCAGTTTAGAAAAAAAAATCTTGAAATAAAATAAAAGAACATCATTAGAAGAACAGAGAGATAACCATTGTTCCCCTTCTCAGTTTATAGAATTAGCCTTTATTTCTATGTTTACATAAACCACGTATGACTGTGCATATGACTCTAGAGATTTTCCTTCACAAATGTATTACATGTAATCCAGGGAGATGGCTCAGCTGGTTAAAGCACTTGCCATATAAGTCTGATAAACCAAATTCAATCCTTAGAACTCTGGGAAAGAAAGGGAGACCCACTGTATAAACTTGTCCTCTGACCAGCACTTTTCTACTATGACACACACATAGTCACACTCACATTCACGTAATCTTAATATTACATTTCTAAATGTTAAGGAATGCTTTTCATCTGTTTTCCACATTATGAGACTAAAAGCAATCAGAAAGTATTTCTCAGCTTGACCTAAACAGCTTGATAAATTGAGGCACGTATTTAGCAACTTGTACCTTATATCTCATGATTATTTTTCTACAATAAAAACAATTTTACTAGAGTTTAAACAGAGCCTAGCTCTGAGGTAGTAGCATGCCAGACAGCTTGCTGGTCTGAAGAACAAGTTTTGCCTCATTAGTGATCGACCGATCTATCTATCTATCTATCTATCTATCTATCTATCTATCTATCTATCTATCTATCTATCTATCTATCATCTCATAAGACTGGATGATTGCTATCCCCTACCCCTTTCCTTTCGGGGTTATCAGAGATCAAAGCCATGATGGTAGGTAAGGGCAAGGCTGGCTTTTATGAAACTGAATATGACCTTCTGGCTCCAAACAGGTTTTGAAGAGTGCTAATGTGCTGGCACAGACTTAATTTGTAACTGCCCTGCTGTGGCCTCTGTAGGAGAGACATTTGCAGGAAATAAAGTGTGTGTCCATTAGAAAGAAAGAGAATTTAGGGGTGGAGTTGGTTGGTTGCGAATTGAGTGAAGAATAGACTTATTGTAATACAAAGGAAAATTGGGAGAAAATGTTTCTGGTGAGGTTTTACTTTGTTTTGGGTAAGCTTTTTATCATTCACTTTATTTTGAGTAGGCTTTTATCTGTTTGCTTTCTTACTTCCCTTTAGGTTTAGATGAACAAAAAGTGCAAGCAGTTAACTGTTGTTACAACTCAGAGACCACCGTTTATGTATGGGTTGTTTCTCTATCGCTGCACCTTCATCTCTAGAGCAGTAATAACTCATCTGTTTGGGCTTTTTTTTGTGTGTGTGTTTATGAGATAGGATCTTGCCATATAAACCCAAGGTGGCCCCAGACTGACAGGAATCTTCCTACGTGAGCTTCCCCACTGCTAAGATCACAGGTATATGTCACCATGCCTGTCTGGAGCTGACTTTGTTATAGTGAAACTACATTTTGTGTTTTTATTTTTTGTTGTTTTGAGACATGATCTCATTATACAGCCAGGCTGGCTTTAAGCTCCAGATCCTCCTGCCTCAGCACTCTGAGTTTTGGAATTACTGGTTTACCTGCATTCTCATCTGGAGAATAAGTTCTCACATCGGGGTTGTTGGAAGAACACTTTTTCCTCCATTGCCCTTTTAATTTAATTTTTGATTTTTGAGTATTTCATGCATGGGTACTATATCTATATCATTTGAACCCCGCTGTCTCCTTGATAGAACTCCTCCTGTGTCCCCATTCATCTCCAGTTCATGACTTCTTCTTTAATAATTACTTGACACACACGTGTATCATCAGTATAGCCTCCTGAATCCATTTGGTTTCGCTTGTAAATGTGCATTTTAAAGCCAATTGCTTTGGATTAGAGTTTTTCAGGAAGCTCATCCCCTGGGAACACCAAGCTTTCTCCTGAAGCAGTCAGTAATGGCCTGTGTTTCTTTATCTGTTGGTGGGGACTGGTGAGATTTTCCCTAGCCACGCTGATATGGCAACTGATGGTGCCACTATGAGTACAGCTTCCTTGTCGTGTATCAAAGACACCGTCCCCCAGCAGATGTCCTAGGCCTCTGGTGCTTATAACCTCTCCACCTCCTCTTCTGAGATGCTCCCTGAGCCTTAGCTTTGTGGTTCTGTTGTAGGTGTGAAAACTGGGGCTGCACACCCTACAGTCTGTTAACTCTTTGAATTTTGACCAACTGTGGATTTCTTTAATAAGATTTCTCTCCTTCTCTCTCTGCTGCAAAAAGTAGCTTCTTTTTAAAATTAGATATATTCTTTATTTACGTTTCAAATGTTGTCCCCTTTCTTGGTCCCCCCCTCAAATCCCCTAATCCATCCCCCCTCCCCCTGCTCACCAATCCGCCCACTCCTGCTTCCCTGTCCTGGCATTTCCCTATACTAGGGCATTGAGCCTTCTCAGGACCAAGGGCCTCTCCTCCCTTTGATCTCCAACAAGGTCATCCTCTGCTGCATATGCAGCTGGAGCCATGGGTCCCTCCATGTGTATTCTTTGGTTGGTGGTTTAGTCCTTGTGAGCTCTGGGGGTACTGGTTGGTCATATTGTGGTTCCTCCTATGGGGCTGCAAACCCCTTCAGCTCCTTGGGTCCTTTCTCTAGTTCCTCCATTAGGGACCCTGTGCTCAGTTCAATGGTTGGCTGAGAGTGTCCCCATCTGTATATGTCATGCACTGGGAGACCCTCCAGGGTGACAGCTATATCAGGCTCCGGTCAGCAAGCCCTTGTGGGCATCCACAATAGTGTCTGGGTTTTGTAACTGTGTATGGAATGGATCCCTGTGAGGGGTAGTCTCTGCCTGATCTTTCCCTCAGTCTCTGTTCCACATTTTGTCTCTGTGTCTCCTCCTGTGGGTATTTTGTTCCCCCTTCTAAGAAGGACCAGAGTGTCCAGACTTTGTTCTTCTTTCTTCTTGAGCTTCATTTGGTCTGTGAATTGTGTCTTGGGTATTCCAGGCTTCTGGGCTAATACCCACTTATCAGTGAGTGCATACCATGTGTGTTCTTTTGTGATTGGGTTAACTCACTCAGGATGATATTTTCTAGTTCCATACATTTGCTTAAGAATTTCATAAATTCATTGTTTTTAGTAGCTGAGTACTATTCCATTGTGTAAACATACCACATTTTCAGTATCTATTCCTCCGTTGAGGGACATCTGGGTTCTTTCCAGCTTCTGGCTATTATAAATAAGGCTGCTATGTACATAGTGGAGCATGTGTCCTTATTATATGCTGGAGAATCCTCTGGGTATATTCCCAGGAGTGGTATAGCAGGGTTCTCTGGTAGTATTATGTCTAATTTTCTGATGAAGCGCCAAACTGATTTCCAGAGTGGTTGTACCAGCTTGCAATCCTGCCAGCAGTGGAGGAGTGTTCCTCTTTCTCCACATCCTCGCCAGCACCTGCAGTCTCCTGAGCTTTTGATCTTAGCCATTCTGACTGGTGTGACGTGAAATCTCAGGGTTGTTTTGATTTGCATTTCCCTGATGACTAAGGATGTTGAACATTTCTTTAGGTGCTTCTCACCCATTCGATATTCTTCAGGTGAAAATTCTTTGTTTAGCTCTGTACTATATTTTTTTCCTTTTTTTTTTTTTTGGTATTTTCTATATTCTTAATTTATATTCCAAATGATTTCCCCTTTCCTGGTTCCGCCCTGCCCAAAAGTCCTATAAGCCCTTTTCCCTCCCCCTGTTCTCCAGTCAACCCCCTCCCGCTTCTCTGTCCTGGTATTCCCCTACACTGCTGCATCAAGTCTTTCCAGGACCAGGGGCCTCTCCTTCCTTCTTCTTGGGAATCAATTGATATGTGAATTGTGTCTTGGGTATTCCGAGCTTCTAGGCTAATATCCACTTATCAGTGACTGCATACCATGTGTGTTCTTTTGTGATTGGGTTACCTCACTTAGGATGATATTTTCCAGTTCCAACCATTTGCCTAAGAATTTCATGAATTGATTGTTTTTACTTGATGAGTAGTATTCCACTGTGTAAACATACCACATTTTCTGTATCCATTCCTCCATTGAGGGACATCTGGCTTCTTTCCAGCCTCTGGCTATTATAAATAAGGCTGCTATAAACATAGTGTGTCCTTATTGCATGCCGGTGAGGCCTCTGGGTATATGCCCAGGAGTGGTATAACAGGGTCCTCCGGGAGTGTCATGCCCAGTTTTCTGAGGAAACACCAGACTGGTTTCCAGAGTGGTTGTACCAGCTTGCAATCCCACCAGCAGTGGAGGAGTGTTCCTCTTTCTCCACATCCTCGCCAACACCTGCTGTCTCCTTAGTTTTTGATCTTAGCCATTCTGACTGGTGTGAGGTGAAATCTCAGGGTTGTTTTGATTTGCATTTCCCTAATGACTAAGGATGTTGAACATTTCTTTAGGTGCTTCTCAGCCATTCGATATTCTTCAGGTAAAAATTCATTGCTTAGCTCTGTACCCCATTTTTTAATAGGGTTATTTGACTCTCTGGAGTCTAACTTCTTGAGTTCTTTGTATATATTGGATATTATCCCTCTGTCGGATGTAGGGTTGGTAAAGATCTTTTCCCAATTAGTTGGTTGCCGTTTTGTCCTATTGACAGTGTCCTTTGCCTTACAGAAACTTTGTAATTTTATGAGGTCCCATTTGTCAATTCTTGATCTTAGAACATAAGCTATTGGTGTTCTGTTCAGGAAATGTTCCCCTGTGCCCATGTGATCAAGGCCCTTCCCTCCTTTCTCTTCTATTAGATTCAGTATATCTGGTTTTATGTGGAGGTCCTTGATCCACTTGAACTTGAGCTTAGTACAAGGACATAAGAATGATGTGATTTGCATTCTTCTGCATGCTAACCGCCAGTTAAACCAGCACCATTTGTTGAAAAGGCTATCATTTTTCCACTGGATGATTTTAGCTCCTTTGTCAAAGATCAAGTGACTGTAGGTGTGTGGGTCCATTTCTGGGTCTTTGATTCTATTCCATTGATCTTCCTGCCTGTCACTGTACCAATACCATGCAGTTTTTAACACTATTGCTCTATAGTACAGCTTGAGGTCTGGGATACTGATTCCCCCAGAATTTCTTTTATTGTTGAGAATAGTTTTAGCTATCCTGGGTTTTTTGTTATTCCAGATGAATTTGAGAATTGCTCTTTCTAAGTCTATGAAGAATTGAGTTGTAATTTTGATGGGGATTGCATTGAATCTGTATATTGCTTTTGGCAAGATGGCCGTTTTTACTGTTGTTAATCCTGCCAATCCACAAGCATGGGAGATCTTTCCATCTTCTGAGGTCTTCTTCAATTTCTTTCTTCAGAGACTTGAAGTTCTTGTCATACAGATCTTTCACTTGTTTGGTTAGAGTCATACCAAGATACTTTATATTATTTGTGACTATTGTGAATGTTGTCATTTCCCTAATTTCTTTCTCAGTCTGTTTATCCTTTGAGTATAGGAAGGCTACTGATTTGTTTGAGTTAATTTTATATCCGGCCACTTTGCTGAAGTTGTTTATCAGCTGTAGCAGTTCTCTGGTGGAGTTCTTTGAGTCGCTTAAGTATACTATCATATCGTCTGCAAATAGTGATAGTTTGATTTCTTCCTTTCCAATTTGTATCCCTTTGACCTCCTTTTGTTGTCTAATTGTTCTAGTTAGAACTTCAAGTACTATATTGAATAGATATGGAGAGAGAGGACAGCCTTGTCCAGTCCCTGATTTTAGTGGGATTGCTTCAAGTTTCTCTCCATTTAGTTTGGTGTTGGCTACTGGTTTGCTGTATATTGCTTTTACTATGTTTAGGTATGGGCCTTGACTTCCTGATCTTTCCAAGACTTAACATGAATGGATGCTGAATTTTGTCAAACGCTTTCTCCGCATCTAATGAAATGATCATGTGGGTTTTTTCTTTGAGTTTGTTTATGTAGTAGATTACATTGGTGCATTTCTGTATATTGAACCATCCCTGCATCCCTAGGATGAAGCCTACTTGGTCGTGGTGAATGATTGTTTTGATGTGTTCTTGGATTCAGTTGGCAAGTATTTTATTGATTTTTTTTTGCATCAGTATTCATAAGTGAAATTGGTCTGAAGTTCTCTTTCTTTTTTGGATCTTTGTGTAATTTTGGTATCCCCGTAATTGTAGCTTCATAGAATGAGTTGGGCAGTGTTCCTTCTGTTTCTAGTTTGTGGAACAGTTTGAAGAGTATTGGCGTTAGGTCTTCTTTGAACATCTGATGAAATTCTGCACTAAAACCATCTGGTCCTGTCGTTTTTTTGGTTGGGAAACTTTCAATGACCAATTCTATTTCTGTAAGGGTTATGGGACTGTTTAGATGGTCTATCTGAAGCTTCTTTGATGGAGGATGAGTATGGCATTTATCTCTGGGGATAAGGATAAGTATTTATTATGTAGTAGGAATTATACTAGTTTATGAAAGTAGCAGTCATAGTCTGGATTCCATGGCCCCACCACCAAGGCATACTCGCCTAGGTTTATAATATCAAGCACCATGATTTCCTCACATAGAATTAGTCTTAAATCCCTCTAGAAAGCTTTGTTTAATCTTCTCTAGGATATATGACTGTGGCCATTTCACCCCAGGGGATGTCTTGCTTTGGTGGCCTGGTTGTGGTTTGTAAGCATCACAGGGGCCTAAGACTGCTGATTGCTTTTTCCCTTGGCAGCTTACATAGCATCTTAGGATTCTTCAGGTGCCCAGGGAGGAGGCTTCCAGGTCAGGTCCAGCTCAGTTGCTCCAATCTGTTTCTTAAGTGTGGTGTCTCCAGTAATAGGGTCTCATGTTCAAGGTCCGGGAGGTAACCCAGGGCAGAGGCTATCACCTATATTGTTTGAGCATTTCTTTCCCTCTAACAAACATCTAGAGGGGAGGTCTCCTTTCCCTGACTCTGGAGTTTTTATTAGATAGTCCATGGCTTTTGGGGAAAGCATTATCACCCTAAGTGCTCTATGTGTACGCTATATGTGTATTTACATACACAGACATATATATGTATATGTATGTATTTTTAATTAGGTAAAAGATTGGTTCCTTGTGGCTTTTTAAAAGCACCCTTAGTGTTATGTGTCTGTCATCCCTCCTGTCCTCTCTGTTTTGTTTATATCCTTGGACACCTACCTCCCTCTTTCAGTTTCTCCCTTGTTGGTGCCCACTTGTATCCTCTCTTCTCCCTGAAAGAACTCTGAATATTAAGTTTTTACTGCACAAGTTTCTTTTCAGTTGGCAGAAGCTCCTTCTATCTCATTAAGGATAATTTTTTTCTGATTGTATTTTAGTAATGTTCCAGGAAGTCTCATGCCATCACTAACTCACTGTCTCAGAAACCCAAGTTGTAAGAGATGGGGTAAAGTTATTTTTCCCTTATTTTGATGTTCGCAACACTTTTAAAACTAATATTTCAGTTACTTCATGTATATTTTATATATGCTAATTTCCCCTTCAGGATTAAGAAATGTTTTGTGGTCCACTCCACTATCATTAAAAAATTATTTAACACAATTGGCAGACAATAGTATTTTTTAAATTAAACAATTAATATTTTGGGGGAAATTTGTGAATCCTCTATCTACACCATTTCTGTTCCTCTCCTAACTCTTCCTGTGTCCTCTTTCGCTTTCAAAGTCACACCCTCTTAATTTTAAATTTTCATTGTTACATATGTATATACAACCTATTGAGTCTGGCCTTGCCAGAGTGTGCATGTGTCTAGCTCTAACCACTTGGGATTGGACACGTTATATGGGAGCATGTCCCTGGGAGGAATTGATTCTCCCTTTCAGAGGCCATTGGACCTGTAGCTCTTCTAGGGGTGGGGCCTTACCGATTTCCCTTGACTATACTTGTGTGTCAGCTGACAGTGTTCATTATGTTGGTTTTATGTAAACAACCGTATTGTTTAAAGTTCATAGGTATATTCCCCTGTCATATCTAGGGGATACAGTCTAGGAGCAGGTATCCTGCTCCTGTGGCTCCTATATTCCTTCTGCTCTGCTCTTCCAAGGTGATCACTGCAGATGTATCAGTTGGGGCTGGGAATGCCAGGCCCTTAGTCTCTATATTTTGACCAGCTGTGGATCCATCTGTGCCCGTAGTCTCCATCTGTTGCAATAAATGAATGAGTGAGTAAATAAACAAATAAGTGAATTAGCAACTAGCTTCTTTAATGGATGACTAAGAACCATACTTATCTGTGGGCTTAGGGGTATGTGTTTAGAATGCTCTTAGAAATTGCAATTTTTTAGGAAAGCGATAGACTGTATGACCTCTCCAGCCATGGGTAGTTGTTGACCAGGTTTATAATAGCAGGCACGAATTCCTTCCCTCCCATTGAGAGCATCTTAAGTTTCGACAGTGGTTGTTTATCTCCAAGATAGAAGTACCGAGACTGCACCACTGTGGATATGTTGCTGCTGCAGTCATTGCCATGGTTTGTGTGCTTTACCGGTAGGAAAGATTATGGATTATGTCATCTGGGGAGATGAGAGCCACTCTGGGGAAAGGAGGCTTCCAGGCCAGTTACCAGCTGGATCGCTGCAAGTCTTGTATCCCAAGTAGTGGTCTCTATAGCAACAGGGTCTTACCTTCAGCTTTTCTTTAAGTTAATTATTTTCTTTATTTATACCATAAATGTTGTCCCCCAGTTCCCCCTCCCAGAGTTCTTCACCACATCCTCTCTGAGAGGTGTTCCTCCACCCCTGGGCATCCCTCTTCCCTGGAGCATCAAATCTCTACAGGATTAGGCACATCCTCTCCCACTGAGGCCAGACAAGGCAGTCTTCTTCTACATATATGCCTGAGGCCTCAGACCAGCCTGTGTATGCTGTTTGGTTGGTGGCTTAATCCCTGGGAACTTCCAGGCATCCAGGTTAGTTAACACTATTGTTCTTCCTATGGGGTTGCCATTCCCTTCAACTCCTTCAATTCTTCCCCTAAGTCTTCCATAGGGGTCCTGGACCTCCGTCCAATGGTTTGCTGTAAGTGTCTGCATCAGTCTCACTTAGCTGCTGGTAGAGCCTCTCAGAAGGACAGTCTTGCTAGGCTCCTGTCTGCAAGCACAACATGCCTTGTAGGGTTCTCTACAACAGAGATAGTCCAAAGGGTCAAGGGGGAAAGATGAGAGGCACAAGGACAGTTGTAACTTTAACTGTTGGCCAATCTCACTTAAACAGGAATGGCTTATTGAATTCACACCCCAAGATTAATGGACCAGGACAACAGCTCAAAACTGTGTACTGGACCTTTCTCAAGGCCAGTTTATAAGGTTAAAACAGCAAACCCACAGTGAGCTCATACTCAGGTGCTGGAGGTGCTGCCTGGTGGTTGGCCCTGACTCAAGCTGCTTTAGATATAACAGTTCATATTGACCTTTAATTTGATGGGTCCTAAGTGAAGCTTATGCCTATGGATTTTCTTAAGATTAATAAACCTCATAACATACAGAACATAACAGGGTATGTGGTCAACATGACGCTGGTCCGAGTCAAGCTATTTTTCTGTGTCAATTACAGCAGCAGTATGAAATAGCTAGTGGGCATGGAACAAAATGACCACAGCTATGCTGGGGGTGGGGGAGGCTTCAATGTTAACCTCAGGAAGAGTGCGTTTGCCATACAGATAACAATCTGCTCTTCAGAGAAAACCTGGGCTGAAGAGATAATTCTTAAGGGGACATATTTGCATAATTGTGGGGAATCAGAACACTGAAAATCTCCCCTCAGTGGGGCTATAAGAAATGGGGCTTTGCACATGTACAGGTATGAAAACCACTAAAGCCATAGTCTCCTACTCTGAAGAAACAGTGGGCTGCTGCCTCCTCATGTCTGGACTGTGTGACAGGAAATACACATTTAAACAGTAGCCCGACTTTAAGAGAAACCTTAGTGAATGCTAATGACAGCAGAACATAATCACATGCCTGACACTATTACATTCTGTCTCTAAGTCTTCTTGCTGCTTGAATCTACTGTAATAAGCTCACATTTTCCGGTTTTGTTTAACTGCTCTTTATTTCCATTTGAAAACTCTTCTAGGACAAAACTACCATCTAAAATCCTTTCATATCTTAAAGCATTTTTTCTTTAACTTTCTTCACCAGAAATGCCTGCCTGCCTGTCTGAATGTATGCATTTATGCATGTATGTATGTATGTATGTATGTATGTATGTATGTATTTACAGATTTATTTATTTACTTATTTACATATTAATTTATTTTTATATTTTTACTCACTTTATAGTGATCTAGGATAAATCTAGGAGAAATTTTGGACTGAAAGTTTTGTGGGTGGGTTAGTGTCACTATTGCCCCACTGGAGTTCCTGCCTGGCTACAGAAGGTAGCCTCTTCAGGTTTCATATCCCCAATGTTTTGAGGCACAGCTAAGGTCACCCCCAAAGGTTCTTGGGCGCCTCTCCTATCCCAGGTCTCTGGCATGTTCTTGAGATTCCCTCACCTCTCTACCCTGACCTGTTGCAGATTATATTCATTCTCATGGCTTTCTGGCCATCTCTCCTATCCTCCCCATTCTATCAACATAATCCATCATATGAACAAACTGAAAGAAAAATCACATGATCATCTCATTAGACGATACAAAAAAACCCTTTGATAAAATCCAACACCCCTTCATGTTAAAAGTCTTAGAGAGATCAAGAATACAAAGCACATACCTAAACATAATCAAAGCAATTTACAGCAAACCAGTAGCCAACATCAAACTAAATGGAGAGAAACTTAAAGAGATCCCCCTAAAATCAGGGACTAGACAAGGCTGCCCACTCTCTCCCTATCTATTCAATATAGTACTTGAAGTTCTATAGAGAACAATAAGACAACTAAAGGAGATCAGGGGATACAAATTGGAAAGGAAGAAGTCATAGTATCACTGTTTTCAGATGATCTGAGAATATACATTAGCAAAGTGGACAAATACAAAATTAACTCAAAGAAATGAGTAGCCCTCCTTTATACATATGATAAATGGGCCTAGAAAGAAATTAGGGAAAAAAAACCCGTTACAAAGCTAGAAATATATTTTATAACAAGAGCTGTGTCGATGTCCCAAAGACATACCTGGACCTGTCAGGCCTCTAACTTTTTTCCTGTGTCCTTCACTGTTATCTAGCATATATTCATTCTCTCTCTCTCTCTCTCTCTCTCTCCCTCCCTCTCTCTCTCTCTCTTCCTCTCTCTCTCTCCCTCTCTCTCTCTCTCTCCCTCTCCCTCCCTCTCTCTCCCTCCCCCTCCCCTCCCCCATCTGTGTGTGTGTGTCTCTGTCTGTCTATCTGTCTGTCTGTCTGTCTGTCTGTGTTTTGCTCTGTTTTTCAAACAGGGTTTCTTTGTGTGGCCATGGCTATCCTGGAACTCACTTTGTAGACCAGGCTGGCCTTGAATTCAGAGATCCACCTGCCTCTGCATCCTAAGCACTGGTATTAAAGGTATGCACCACCACTGCCAGCTTATCATTAACCCTTTACTTCTCACATTGGGGCTGGTGGACAAATTCAATCTATGAAAGTTGTTTAAAATTTCAGTTACCCTCTGAAGCAAAAGGAATTTGGGCTAATTTGATACTTGTAATTTATGTGACCACTCACTTATACATATAAACAATGTAAGAACATAATCATGTGAAGTAGCAATAAAAGTGATTTTATGGTTGGAGGTCACCACAACATGAGGAATTGTATTAAAGGGTTGCAGTATTAGGAAGCCTGAGAACCACTGCCATATAGCCTTCCTTCAAATTCATGGTCTACTTTTTCACTAATTGTTATTGCATGCTTATATGTTTTGTATATATATTTATATTCTTAAATATAAATTGCCAGGTTCCTATAATATTACCTGTATGTATGTTTTCAAAGCTGATCTTTTGACACTGGACTACCATCTTAGACGTTACAAATTTATTTACCAAGTTTACTAGTTGACATACACCAGTGTCTAACCTTGTGGGTGTGACTTTAATGGAGGCTGACATATGCATTCACTGGGTTAGGTTTGAACCAGTTCTTTTCTGCCTGGCATGGACTGAGCTTTGATTCATAGGAGTTCTTGCACATTGGAGTTTACATCCTTATAGCACCCCCTTCCAGAATGTTTCTTGAGGGTGAACCCGGGGTTTGCTTTTATTGGGTGAGTTTAAATCTCACTACTTCCCACCTTGTGACTGGTGGATTTAGACTGGCTGCTTAATTGCCCAGTGCTAATTCACCTCTGCTAGCTGTATGACTCAGGACATAGAAAGTGGTGGCTTTCTCAGTGGAAAATGTTTCCTTCTGTTGCTAAGAGAAGAGGATGGATTCTGAGGAGGTAATGTAGCAGGTGCCTGCTCCCGAGGAAAGTTTTATAAAACATCTTCTGGGTTCACCTCCCTCAGTGGTCCCTATATTATTCTGGTGTACATCGTTGCGAATGCTCTGTGATCTGTTTCTTGACTCCTGCCACAGCTATTCCTTTCACAAAGCACCTTAAAATGGGTTGCATAGGATCAGTTAAGCATAGAAATGGAAACTTTATTCAGGTGTGGAAAGCAGGGAGCTTTTAATGATTGGGGACTTTTAGTTCTTCTAGGCTGTAATAAAATCTACTAAAATATCCTTTTCCTAGATTTCTGCATTTAGATGCTGCAGGACAACTTCTGATATATTATATTTTAGCTACAGACGCATCTTAATTTAATTTACATGATGGAGTATCACTTATCTGTTAAAACATGGCATCATGAAATCTTCAGAGAAATGAACTAGAAAAATAAATCCTACCAAGTGAGGTATCCCAGACTCAGAAAGACAGACCTGGTGTGTATTTGCTTATACGTGGCTGTGAGTTGTTAAGTCATGATAACCAAGCTACAATCTGTAGATCTACAGAGGGGAGGTATATCGTAAGGAAGTAGAGTGAGAGGATGGACCTCATCAGCAAAGGGAAATAGAGTGGGCAGATATGGGTGGATGGGGAGTATGGTGTGGGAGGACCAAGAGGGAGTAGGGGCAGCAGATGAGATTCTAGGGGAGAATCTGGGGAGAGACAGCTAAAGTTGAGGAGTGTTTGAGGAGTCGTGTGCAAGTAGAACCTTCCTAAAATGCAGACCTAGTTGAAAATGATCTCAATCAAATCACCAAATAATGGGAGAGACAGACTCCCAACTAGCCGTCTCTTGTCACTAAATGAAGCTTCCAGTACTGGGATTGGGTTGCATCTTATCGAGTTGTTGACTAACGGACCCCACAGGAATCCCCAAACGACCTAGGTTGTTGTCAAAACTATAGGCTATTCTCCACAGGCTGACAGCAAATTTCCACCACTGAAGACAATATCCATACAAACCTTTAAACATTGAAAAGTTTCATCACTGAAGACAAAACCCACAGAAACCATTAAACATGGAGAGGCTGTGCTGGTACCTATGTAGAGCCTTCACCCCTATTACCAGTTTCTTTGGTACAGGAATGTACTCTGCACCAAGGCAATCACAAACCCTTTATCTATAGCTGGGTAGTGTCTGCAAGATATTCTAGTACAATGGGGGCACAAAGCTTGTTGGGAGCAACCAACCACTAACTGATTTGACTTAAGGCCCAGCAATGTAATATCCCCATGAGTTTACATTTCTTGTAAAAACGGGGAGGTCGTTGGATAGGCTAAGAGGCTTGCTTTTTGGTGAGGTACAGGTTCTCAGATTGATGTCCTCTTTCATACTTCTGTCTTCCTGTCACTGTTGAAGTTGCCTTCTTTGCCACGTGAGCTTCTGAGGTCACTCCGTGTAGTGACCTCATCTACAGAAGCCCAAGTAAAATCTTCCCGTAGTCTCTTCAGCTATGCTAGGGTTGTCTGCAGAGTATTAGGTTAATCCTCTGCCGCCAGCACACAGCCCCATCATTTCTAGTTGTTCCTCCCTCGAATAATAGGTCTGGCATGCACCACTTGCTTAGCTGTGGTTTCTAGTCTCCTTATCTGCTTGACGTGCCATTTCCTACATCTTCTTGACTTTCCTGTTAGTTTTCTGCTTTGGCATAGTGGTTACAGAGGCCTAATGGGAGAGTGACTTTCTCAAGGACAAATTTCATTTGTATTGTGGAGAAGAGAGGTGAGAGATTGAAGAGAGAACTCATGTGACATGACCCAAGCCCTACTTGGTCCCTTTCTTCGCCTCTTACATTTGCTTCAGTAGCCTGGTGTGAAGAGATGCCCTCTGGCTATGGGAGCTATGAAGGATAACAAACACAGCCCCCTTCCCCTCCCCTGTGTGCATTTGGTCAAACACATACAGGGGTCTGAGTCACCAAGACCTTCTGTCAGATCTGTTTCAGTAGGGGCTGCATATGAGGTAAAGCGTGAACAGGACTTATGGCATGCGAGTACTCGGTGGGGAAAGACAGAGACAAGTCAGATGTTTCCTCTTTCTGTGTAACCACCTTTCTTGCATTGTGGTGTGTGACTAAGCGTATTGTACGGACCCGATGTGCAGAAATCTGGGGTTGCTCGTCACAAAAGGATTATTTTTTTTTTTTTTTTTTTTTTTTTTTTTTTTTAATTTAATTTTATTTTATTTTTTTAATTTACATTCCAAATCACTTCCCCTTTCCCGTTTCCTCCCTCCCCGAAAGTCCCATAAGCCCCCTTCCCTCCCTCTTTTCTCCGTTCAACCCCCTCTCATTACTCTGTCCTGGCGTTCCCCTACATCCAGTCTTTCCAGGACCAGGGGTCTCTCCTTCCATCTTTTTAGAAATCTATTGATATGCTGATTGTGTCTAGGGTATTCTGAGATTCTGGGTCAATATCCCCTTATCAGTGACTTCATACCATGTGTGATCTTTTGTGATTGGGTTACCTCACTAAGGATGATATTTTCAAGTTCTGACCATTTGCCTAGGAATTTCGTGAATTCATTGTTTTTAATTGCAGAGTAGTATTCCATTGTGTAAATATACCACATCTTCTGAATCCATTCCTCCGTTGAGGGACATCTGGGTTCTTTCCAGCTTCTGGCTATTATAAATAAGGCTGCTATGAATATAGTGGAGCATGTGTCCTTATTGCATGCAGGTAAAGTCTCTGGGTATATGCCCAGGAGTGGTATAGCCGGATCCTCCGGAAGTGTCATGCCCAGTTTTCTGAGGAGCCGCCAGACTGCTTTCCAGAGTGGTTGTACCAGCCTGCAATTCCACCAGCAGTGGAGGAGTGTTCCTCTTTCTCCACATCCTCGCCAACAACTGCTGTCTCCTGTGTTTTTGATCTTAGCCATCCTGACTGGTGTGAGATGGAATCTCAGGGTTGTTTTGATTTGCATTTCCCTAATGACTAAGGATGATGAACATCTCTTTAGGTGCTTCTCAGCCATTAGATATTCTTCAGGTGAGAACTCTTTGTGTAGCTCTGTACCCCATTTTTTAATAGGGTTACTTGCCTCTCTGGAGTTTAACTTCTTGAGTTCTTTGTATATCTTGGATATTAGCCCTCTGTCGGATGTAAGGTTGGTAAAGATCATTTCCCAGTTAGTTGGTTGCCGCTTTGTCTTTTTGACGGTGTCTTTTGCCTTGCAAAAACTTTGTAATTTAATGAGGTCCCATTTGTCTATTCTTGATCTTAGAGCATAAGCTATTGGAGTTCTGTTCAGGAAATTCTCCCCTGTGCCCATATGTTCAAGGTTCTTCCCTAGTTTCCCTTCTATTAGTTTCAGTGTGTCTGGTTTTATGTGGAGATCTTTGATCCACTTAGAATTGAGCTTAGTGCAAGGAGATAAGGATGGGTCAATTTGCATTCTTCTGCATGTTGACCTCCAGCTGAGCCAGCACCATTTGTTGAAAAGGCTATCTTTTTTCCACTGGATGGTTTTAGCTCCTTTGTCAAAGATCAAGTGACCATAGGAGTGTGGATTCATTTCTGGGTCTTCAATTCTGTTCCATTGATCTACATGTCTGTTACTGTACCAATACCATGCAGTTTTTAACACTATTGCTCTGTAGTACAGCTTGAGGTCCGGGATACTGATTCCCCCAGAGGTTCTTTTACTCTTGAGAATAGTTTTAGCTATTCTGGGTTTTCTGTTATTCCAGATGAATTTTTGAATTGCTCTTTCTAACTCTATGAAGAATTGAGTTGGGATTTTGATGGGGATTGCATTGAATCTGTGTATTACTTTTGGTAAGATGCTCATTTTTACTATATTAATCCTGCCAATCCATGAGCATGGCAGATTTTTCCATCTTCCGAGGTCTTCTTCAATTTCTTTCTTCAGAGACTTGAAGTTCTTGTCATACAGATCTTTCACTTGTTTGGTTAGCGTCACGCCAAGATACTTAATATGGTTTGTGGCTATCGTAAAGGGTATTATTTCTCTTACTTCTTTCTCAGCCTGCTTATCCTTTGAGTATAGGAAGGCTTCTGACTTGCTTGAGTTGATTTTATATCCGGCCACTTTGCTGAAGTCGTTTATCAGCTGTAGGAGTTCTCTGGTGGAGTTCTTTGGGTCGCTTATGTATACTATCATATCGTCTGCAAATAGTGATAGTTTGACTTCTTCCTTTCCAATTTGTATCCCTTTGACCTCTTTTTCTTGTCTAATTGCTCTAGCTAGAACTTCAAGTACTATATTGAAAAGATATGGAGAGAGAGGGCAGCCTTGTCTAGTCCCTGATTTTAGTGGGATTGCTTCAAGTTTCTCTCCATTTAGATTGATGCTGGCTACTGGTTTGCTGTAAATTGCTTTTACTATGTTTAGATATGGGCCTTGAATTCCTGATCTTTCCAAGACCTTTAGCATGAAAGGATGCTGAATTTTGTCAAATGCTTTCTCAGCATCTAATGAGATGACCATGTGGTTTTTTTCTTTGAGATTGTTTATGTAGTGGATTACATTGATGGATTTCCTTATATTGAACCATCCCTGCATCCCTGGGATGAAGCCTACTTGATCGTGGTGAATGATCGTTTTGATGTGTTCTTGGATTCGGTTGGCAAGAATTTTATTGAGTATTTTTGCATCGATATTCATAAGAGAGATTGGCCTGAGATTCTCTTTCTTTGTCGGATCTTTGTGTGCTTTTGGTATTAGTGTAATTGTGGCTTCATAGAACGAGTTGGGTAGTGTTCCTTCTGTTTCTATTTTGTGGAACAGTTTGAAGAGTATTGGTGTTAGGTCTTCTTTGAAGGTCTGATAGAATTCTGCACTAAAACCATCTGGACCTGTGCTTTTTTTGGTTGGAAGACTTCCAATGACAACTTCTATTTCTTCAGGGGTTATAGGACGGTTTAGATGGTCTATTTGATCCTGATTTAATTTTGGTACTTGGTATCTGTCAAGGAAATTGTCCATTTCCTCAAGATTTTCTAGTTGTGTTGAATACAGGTTTTTGTAGTAGGATCTGATGATTTTTTGAATTTCCTCAGTTTCTGTTGTTATCTCTCCCTTTTCGTTTCTGATTTTATTAATTTGGATACTATCTCTGTGCCCTCTGGTTAGTCTGGCTAAGGGCTTATCTATCTTGTTGATTTTCTCAAAGAACCAACTCCTCGTTTTGTTGATTCTTTGTATGGTTTTATTTGTTTCTACTTGATTGATTTCAGCCCTGAGTTTGATGATTTCCTGCCTTCTACTCCTCTTTGGTGTATTTGCTTCTTTTTGTTCCAGGGCTTTCAGGTGTGCCATTAAGCTGTTAGTGTATGCTGTCTCCCGTTTCTTTTTGGCGGCACTCAGGGCTATGAATTTTCCTCTTAGCACTGCTTTCATTGTGTCCCATAAGTTAGGGTATGTTGTGCCTTCATTTTCATTAACTTTCAAAAAGTCTTTGATTTCTTTCTTTATTTCCACCTTGACCAAGTTATCATTGAGTAGAGCATTGTTCAGCCTCCATGTGTACGTGGGTTTTCTTTTGTTTTTGTTGCCATTGAAGACCACCCTTATTCCATAGTGATCTGATAAGAGGCATGGGATTATTTCTATCTTCTTGTATCTGTTGAGGTCTGATTTGTGACCAATTATATGGTCAATTTTGGAGAAGGTACCATGAGGAGCTGAGAAGAAGGTGTATTCTTTAGCTCTAGGATGAAATGTTCTATATATATCAGTTAGTTCCATTTGGTCCAAGGCTTCAATTAGATTCACTGTGTCCCTGTTTAGTTTCTGCTTTCCTGAACGATCCATTTCAGAGAGCGGGGTGTTGAAGTCACCCACTATTATTGTGTGCGGTGCGATGTGTGCTTTGAGTTTTAGTAAAGTTTCTTTTACGAATGAGGGTGCCCTTGCATTTGGAGCATAGATATTCAGGATTGAGAGTTCTTGATGGTGGATTTTTCCCTTGATCAGTATGTAGTGTCCTTCTGTGTCTTTTTTGATGACTTTGGGTTGAAAATCAATTTTATCCGATATTAGGATGGCTACTCCACCTCGTTTCTTGGGGCCATTTGCTTGTAAAATTGTTTTCCAGCCTTTTACTCTGAGGTAGTGTTTGTCTTTGACACTGAGGTGCGTTTCCTGCATGCAGCAAAATGCTGGGTCCTGTTTACGTATCCAGTCTGCTAGTCTATGTCTTTTAATTGGGGAATTGAGACCATTGATATTAAGAGAGATTAAGGCATAGTGATTATTGCCATCTGCCATTCTTGACGCTATCTTTATGTTTGAGTGGTTATCTACTTTTGGGTTTGATTCAAGAAGGTTATTATCTCATTTTTTCCAGGGTGTTGTTTCTCTCCCTGTATTGGAGGTTTCCACCTATTATCCGTTGCAGGGCTGGATTTGTGGAAAGATATTGTGAAAATTTGGTTTTATCATGGAATATCTTGGTCTCTCCATCTATGGTGATTGAGAGTTTTGCTGGGTATAGTAGTCTAGGCTGGCATTTGTGCTGTCTTAGTGTCTGCATGAGATCTGCCCAGGATCTTCTGGCTTTCATAGTCTCTGGTGAGAAGTCTGATGTGATTCGGATAGGTCTTCCTTTGTATGTTACTTGGCCCTTTTCTCTTACTGCATTTAGTATTCTTTCTTTGTTTAGAACATTCGGTGTTTTGATTATTATGTGACGGGAGGTATTTCTGTTCTGGTCGAGTCTGTTTGGAGTTCTGTAGGCTTCTTGTATGTTCATCGGCATCTCTCTCTTTAAGTTAGGGAAGTTTTCCTCCATAATTTTGTTGAAGATGTTTACTGGCCCTTTAAGTTGCAAATCTTCACTCTCATCTATACCTATAATCCTTAGGTTTGGTCTTCTCATTGTGTCCTGGATTTCCTGGATGTTTTGGGTTACGCGTTTTTTGCATTTTGCATTTTCTTTGACTGTTGAGTCGATGCTTTCTATGGAATCTTCAGCACCTGAGATTCTTTCTTCCATCTCTTGTATTCTATTGTTGATGTTTGCATCTATGACTCCTGATTTCTTCCCAAGGTTTTCTATCTCCAAAGTTGTCTCCCTTTGTGATTTCTTAGTTGTTTCTACTTCCTTTTTTAGTTCCTGGATGGATTTGCTGAGATCCTTCACTTGTTTGTTTGTATTTTCCTGTGTTTCTTTAAGGTATTTTTGCATTACCTCTTTCAGGATTTCTTCCTGATGACCCACGTTCTCCTGCATTTCTCTGAGCGATTTTTGTGTTTCCTCCTCATGGGATTCCATCTGTTGATCCATCGTCTCCTGCATTTCTTTAAGCAGTTCTCGTGTTTCCTTTGTAAGGGCATCTAACCGTTGATTCATTTCTTTAAGCAATTTTTGTGTTGCCTCCTTATGGGCATCCGTCTGTTGACCCATATTCTTCTGCATTTCATTATGCAAATTTTGTGATTCCTTTGTGAGTGCATCTACCCGTTGATTCATCTCGTTAAGCGATTTTTGTGTTGTCTCCTTGTGCGCCTCCATCTTTTGATCCATGTTCTCCCGCATTTCTCTAAGCGATTTTTGTGTTTCCTTTGTAAGGGCTTCTAACCGTTGATTCATGGTCTCCTGTAACTCTTTATGAGATTTATTTGTGTCCTTCTTGTGATCCTCTAATAGCATCATGAGAAGTGATTTTAAATCCAGATCTTGTCTTTCGGGTGTGGTGGGGTATCCAGGACTTGCTGCTGTTGGAGAGTTGGGTTCGGATGGTCCCACATTACTTTGATTACTGTTAGTAACATTCCTACGTTTGCCTTTTGCCATCTGGATACCTCTGGTGTTAGTTGGTCCTGCTGCCACTGGCTGTTGGTTGGACCTCCTGTGAGCCTGCAAAGCTATTTCTGCCCCCCCTGGATTACCAGGATTCCCCTGGCACCGATTTCTGGGGCCTGCCTGCTCCTGAGTGACTTTGGAGCCCTAATGTGCTTTGCCCCAAGTGATCTTATATTGGGGAGGCCTTGCACATCTAAAGGCTCAGCCTAGTGGATTCCTGGAGCAGAGGTCGCCAAAGGGAGGCTGGCAGGCTCCTGCCCTGTGCAGGGGTGTGTGATCTCTCCTGGGGGGGGGAGGGGGCGTCCCTCTGCCAGGCAGAAGTCCCACAGCAGATCTGGCGCGCTGGTCACTGCAGATCAGCCCAGCACCTGGGAGCAGGTTACACACAAGCTGCCTGAACCCGAAGCGATATTATGCCTGTCTGTCTCTGAGCCTGGTGGTCCCAACTACCTGGTCACTGGAGCAAAGATGGCGGAGGGCACTCTCCGTGGCGCTGCTCACCCTGTGGTCACGATGGCCCGCCGATCTGGCACCCAGACGACCACAGCGCCAACCCGCCCTCGGGCACAGAAGGAAGCCCCAACAGGCCGTGTCCCAAGTGATGTTATATCGGGGGGGAGAGCCTGGGTACCGGTCTCTCCAGCGCAGTCCGCGGGAACAGAGGTCGCGGAAGGGAAGCTGGCAGGCTCCCTCCCTGCGCGGGGTCCCTCCACCAGGCAGAAGGTCCCACCGCGGCACTGGCGCGCTGGTTACTGCAGACCAGCCCAGCACCTGGGAGCAGGTCACACACAAGCTGCCTGAAACCGAAGCGATATTATGCCTGTCTGTCTCTGAGCCTGGCGGTCCCAACTACCCGGTCACTGGAGCAAAGATGGCGGAGGGCAGTCTCCGTGGCGCCGCACACCCTGTGGTCACGATGGCCCGCCGATCTGGCACCCAGACGACCACAGCGCCGACCCGCCCTCGGGCACAGACGGAAGCCCCAACCGGCCGTGTCCCAAGTGATGTTATATCGGGGGGAGAGCCTGGGTACCGGTCTCTCCAGCGCAGTCCGCGGGAACAGAGGTCGCGGAAGGGAAGCTGGCAGGCTCCCTCCCTGCGCGGGGTCCCTCCACCAGGCAGAAGGTCCCGCCGCGGAACTGGCGCGCTGGTTACTGCAGATCAGCCCAGCACCTGGGAGCAGGTTACACACAAGCTGCCTGAAACCGAAGCGATATTATGCCTGTCTGTCTCTGAGCCTGGCGGTCCCAACTACCCGGTCACTGGAGCAAAGATGGCGGAGGGCAGTCTCCGTGGCGCCGCACACCCTGTGGTCACGATGGCCCGCCGATCTGGCACCCAGACGACCACAGCGCCGACCCGCCCTCGGGCACAGACGGAAGCCCCAACCGGCCGTGTCCCAAGTGATGTTATATCGGGGGGGAGAGCCTGGGTACCGGTCTCTCCAGCGCAGTCCGCGGGAACAGAGGTCGCGGAAGGGAAGCTGGCAGGCTCCCTCCCTGCGCGGGGTCCCTCCACCAGGCAGAAGGTCCCACCGCGGCACTGGCGCGCTGGTTACTGCAGACCAGCCCAGCACCTGGGAGCAGGTCACACACAAGCTGCCTGAAACCGAAGCGATATTATGCCTGTCTGTCTCTGAGCCTGGCGGTCCCAACTACCCGGTCACTGGAGCAAAGATGGCGGAGGGCAGTCTCCGTGGCGCCGCACACCCTGTGGTCACGATGGCCCGCCGATCTGGCACCCAGACGACCACAGCGCCGACCCGCCCTCGGGCACAGACGGAAGCCCCAACCGGCCGTGTCCCAAGTGATGTTATATCGGGGGGAGAGCCTGGGTACCGGTCTCTCCAGCGCAGTCCGCGGGAACAGAGGTCGCGGAAGGGAAGCTGGCAGGCTCCCTCCCTGCGCGGGGTCCCTCCACCAGGCAGAAGGTCCCGCCGCGGAACTGGCGCGCTGGTTACTGCAGATCAGCCCAGCACCTGGGAGCAGGTTACACACAAGCTGCCTGAAACCGAAGCGATATTATGCCTGTCTGTCTCTGAGCCTGGCGGTCCCAACTACCTGGTCACTGGAGCAAAGATGGCGGAGGGCAGTCTCCGTGGCGCCGCACACCCTGTGGTCACGATGGCCCGCCGATCTGGCACCCAGACGACCACAGCGCCGACCCGCCCTCGGGCACAGACGGAAGCCCCAACCGGCCGTGTCCCAAGTGATGTTATATCGGGGGGAGAGCCTGGGTACCGGTCTCTCCAGCGCAGTCCGCGGGAACAGAGGTCGCGGAAGGGAAGCTGGCAGGCTCCCTCCCTGCGCGGGGTCCCTCCACCAGGCAGAAGCCACAAAAGGATTATTAATAAAACAAAATTCCTGATGGTTTTGAGGACCACTTGTTTATTGGCACATGCATAGAATAAAACATGAAATAGGTATGAGCGTTACTTAGAAGAATACTTAGAAGGAACATCGGAAAGACCGGGTATCTTCTAAGAAGCCAGTTAATAGAAGAGTAGGAGTGTAGTTTTGGTAACTCATAGACCAGCACCCACAAACCACTTCTCTGTTCATTTGACTTCTAAAAAATTGTGATGTGCTACAGACTTTCATTTTACATGGAAACTTACATTTTATTTTTATGATACCTTTTTGGACTTCATACATATTATTGGATAATATTGCCAGCTAAGTTACTTATTGTCATAAGCCTGCTTCTTATTCATACATCTTAATTATCGTTTAACAAGATCGACAGTACTTGGAAGGGGATGGGAATTTACAGAGTATCTGTGCTTTCATGAATTGTGTTTCCCCTTTTGGTCTTGGAAGTCTCTAGGTCATTCTGGACTTTGAGTGACATGTGTAACTTCTTATTTAAGACTTCTCTGAATGGCTGGCATAGGAAGAAATAAATAATGGGATCCAGACACACGTTTGCGGCCGAGAGTAGCAGAGTGAATTCTTTGGCATAGAGCAGGGTTCCCTTCGCCTGGCAGCTGTAGTGACCTTCCGTCTGACTCTTTGTGTAGGGGATTCTGGCAATGTGGTAAGGTACAAAACAGACAACAAACACGAGCACAATGCTGAATATATTGCGGCTAGACTTCCTTTTGACGGAGATGGAATTCTTTCTGGACTTGAGGTGAGACTTAAAGATCTTCCTCGTGATGGCCGTGTAGAAGATGATTAACAGAAGAAACACGATCCAGAAAATGCTCACAAAGACGTAGTTAGACACCTTGTGCCACTTTCGCCCCAGATCATTTTTGAGCTCCATACACTGTATATTTGTGACCTCCTTGACGCTCTGGTTTGTCAGAATGATGTTTGGGACAGCAAGGAGAAGCATGAGCAGCCACACGAACACGGACAGCAGTTTGCTGTAGTTCACTGAATGCACAACAGAGGTCCAAAGGGGCTTGACGATTTTATAGTACCTGTCAAAGCTGATGAGCCCAAAGAACACGATGCTGACATACATATTAACATAGAAGATCACGGCAGAGACCCTGCATACGAACACATTCACCTGCCAGGGACCAAGGCCCGAGTCACCAAGGACTTTGAAAGGGAAAGTCAGGCCCATAAGAAAGTCAGCTACAACTATGTTCTTGAGATAGATAATAAAACTCTTGGAGCTGGGCACATAAAAGAATAGCCACCCTGATATGCCATTGAGGAGGACCCCTGTGATGAAGACCACGGCGTACAACACGGGAATGATCTGCTTCGTGATCAGGGTGTTCCAGGAGCAGGGCTGGTTCGGAGGCTCCGTGGTTGTGGAGTTGTCCATCTTCTCACTTCTGGAGGCAGTGATCTGGATAGAAAGGCAGGGTAGTTACTTAAAGCACAGTTTATGGCCTTCATGTCATTTGTGACTGGTCTCTAATAAAGTGGAGGAACATAAATATGGTGAAACCCACCAGGTTGTGAACCATTTACTCTCTTCTGGATTTTTTTTTTTTTTTATAATCTCTATTTCTCCATGTTCAGGAATCTCAGAGGCAAGCTTCATCAACAGAATCCAGGATTCAGAAAAGAGAATTACAGACAATGAAGACAACAATAGAAGAAATAGAAACATCAGCCAAAGAAAATGTTATTTTTTCAAGTCTTTCCTCTATGGCCATTTTGTAGAATGTGTAGCTTCATTCTTGACTTATACCTAGGAAATGTGGTCATGCTGTCTTCCCTTCATTGCAAATCTGTGACATTTGTTCCCAGGAACTACTATAGGGGAACAGATTACCCCCAGTTTTATCAGTTCATTCTGGGAGACTGCCATGAGAGTTTTGTGCATTATCTTATGAGGATAGGTTAAGTTTAGCAAAAAGAGAAGTTGAATTTTATTTTACTTAATATAACCTCTCACTTGCTTCTTAAGCTGTAACCTACACATCACCTATGGATCCTACTATATTGAGAACATAGGTTCCAGGGCCCTGAGTCCAGCATGATGAGTGGTCCAGGAATCTCTGAGTCGCATGCTTATTTATTTGTTAAAGTGTACCTAATATTCAATAAATTGTGACGAATGTGAAAACATACACATTTTCTATATAAGGACACAATCAGGACAATATTATCATCCAGGTCATCTAGGTTCTTTCTTAGTGTTTAGTTCTTTCTTAGTATTAATAGTTCCATCATCATTATCCAACTTTATTGTCTCTTACACTGTAGATACAAAAGCCTGCTTGAGGACAAGGCATGGTTCTCACCTTTATTCACTAGAGTACTTCAGAGAGTTGTCGAGGCTGTCTTAATGAAGAGAATAGGTCCTTTGGAAGGGTTTGCATGGTCCATGGTAGCATGTGGCAAGACTGATCTGTGTTTGAGGTTCAACACATTATTTACTTTGGGTAGGACTAATAAATTATAATTTTCCTATATGTATTAGATTCTGAATCAAATATTACACAGGTTAAATCTCCCTTCTCTTAAACATATATAACCGGAAATACTGGAGTTTTGGTATATTTGTGTGTATGTCTACCTGTGCATGCATGTAAGCCATAGATTAGATTTGGGAGCTACCATGTTCCCCAGGAGATAGACGCCTTTTGGGTTTTTTGGGACATTGTCTTCTGTTAACCTGGAACTTGCTAAGAATAGGGTGAATGTCCACCAAGCCCCAGATATCCACTTTCCTTCACTCCCTAGCGTTGGGATCCTTGTTATGCACCGTCACTTTCTTTTTTGTTTTGTTTTGATTTTTTATTAGATATATTCTTTATTTACATTTCAAATGTTGTCCCCTTTCCTGTCCTCCCCGCCCCCCCCCAGAAAGTCTCATAACCTATCTCCCCTCCCCCTGCTCCCCAATAAACCTTCTCCCGCTTCCCTGTCCTGGTATTCCTCTACACAGCGGCATCTAGTCTTCCCAGGACCAAGGGCCTCTCCTCCCTTTGATGTCCAACAAGGCCATCCTCTGCTGCCTATGTGTCTGGAGCCATGGGTAACACCATGTGTACTCTTTGGTTGATGGTTTTGTCCCTGGGAGCTCTGAGAGTACTGGGTGACTCATATTGTTGTTCCTCCTATGGCGCTGCAAACCCCTTTAGCTCCTTGTGTCTTTTCTCTAGCTCCCCCATTGGGGACCCTGTGCTCAGTTCAATGGCTGGCTGAGAGTGTCCCCCTCTGTATTTGTCATGCACTAGCAGGGCCTCCCAGGTGGCACTGTCACTTTCTTATCTGAATTCTGGGATTGAACATAGCTTTATTTTTTTTTCTTTTTCTTTTTTTCTGGAACAGCAAACACTTTACTCACTGAACTCTCTACCTGACGGATATTAGTTCACATTTCATATGTATCATATACACGTAGCCCAAAGGTGATGGGTTGCTTTCAAATCCTACCATGCCCATATCCTCATGTGATAAACCATTTCCTCCTGTTCTTTTTTCAGTCCTGACACAGGAACAAACCTGATTCTTCTTCCTGCTTTTCTCTAGTCCAGACAAGGGAATGTTTTAATCAAAGGTACCTTTTGATAAATATTTGTCTTTCACCTGATTAACTTTAGAAGGTTTAATACTGTGCTTATTGGCCTGTATAAGTGTGCATGTGTGTGCTTGTGGAGGCCAGAAAAGGATGTGTAGTTCTTGGCACTGGAGGTGCTTGTGTTTGTCAGCTGTCTGATGTGGATGCCTGCAGCTGAACTCCGGTCTTCTGCAAAAACAGCAAGTGTTCTTAACTGTGGAGCCATGGCTCTAGTCCTTTGAACCTTACTTTGATAGAAAATAATAGAGATGCTCACAATAGTATAGGTGGGAACAGTTCTACATTTTCCAAAGAACATTCTCTTACTTCTTTTTAAATTATGTGCCCCTCACCTTTGCTATTATTATTCTATGGGCTTTCCATGGAATTTTATGTTTCCAGATACTTCATAATATTGCTTTGAGATATTTTGTATTAGTTGATTATATTATATACTTCCCAAGTCTGCCCTCAGTTTTCTAGCCTTTCTGGGTATTTTGGAATGCACACATTGACCTCTGTCCTTACTAAGTTGCCCAACATTGTGACTCCTAAAGAGTGGTCTTAGCTGCTAAGGTACAGTCAGTCAGTGGAGTGTGGCATGTGATTTCAGGGAAGGGACTTTGCTTTGTCTCACTTCCCCGTTTTCCAGAAAGTCTTCTACTTGGCAGTATGGGATCTCACGGAGCAGTTTTGGTTGCATTCTACACTCCCCATGGTCTTCTTATGTCTCCTCTAGCTCAGCCAGTGGGAAGCTTGCTTTTACCTTTGTCCAGGAGAAGGAATCCCTTTCTTTATTTTTTTCCTCAAATGCTGAGGGTATTCCGGATTTGGCAGCACACATCTCAGAAGCCACCGAGGATCTAAATTCTAAGTTTCTAGGCTTTGCCACAGTTGGTTTATTTTCTGACCTCTGCGTCATTTGATGTTACTTGTTATTGAAAGGCTATGTTCCCGTGTTTAGTCATGACTCTCAGCTCTTGTATACGTTCAGTCCTTACTTTGTGAAGATCCCAACATTATTCATGTTTGCTGGGCACCGTCAAAGCCATCAGTCTCAGAGAACTTTAAGAGGGCTTCTAAACTGGGATGGCTGAATAGAGATGGCACCCTAGGGTATTAGGACCTCACTGAAGGAGGAAGAACCTATGCAGCCTAGGGAAGAGGATGCTGGGGCAGTCTTCCTGAGCATGGGATAAAGAAGACTGACTGTACCTTAGCAGCTAAGACCACTCTTTAGGGGTCACATGTTGGGCAACTTAGACATGGGATAAAGAAGAAATGGTTTGATATGATGAGGAAAGGGATGGTGGGCATAGGAACAGTCATGAAGACACAAAAGGTCATAGGATAGTGGGGATCCTGGTTACCTAAACATTTGGGTAAAGCCTTGCCCCAGGAGTCACTATTAACCACCACCTTACAGATGAGGAAGCCAATGTTTGCGGTGGTTGAGTTACCAAGGTAGATGGGGTAGGTTATACATGTCCAAATAGTATCTAAACTTAAGCTCCAGGTCAGCGCCTTACTTCAGAGACAGTATAGAGGCGCTGTGTGTGTGTGTGTGTGTGTGTGTGTGTGTGTGTGTGTGTATGTGTATGTGTGTGTCCGTGTCCACGTGTACTCAAGCTCAATGGGTCCTTTGACTTTCCTGGAGTCCTTTTAGAAGATGGCCTTTCTTTTGGAGGAAAGCGTTGGCTGTTGTGTGCTTGTGTTTTAAAGCCCTTCAGTTTTTCTAGTCCTCCAGGTGTTACTGTATAGAAAGTCTCCTTTTTCTTTGTCAGTCTTTATAAATGTCTGTAACTGATGTCCTTTTAACTTTGATTTTGATTCAACTCCAGTCTTACCTGCTGATGTCTACGACCCTGCTGCAGGAGAGACTCAGCCTGCTGCATATATTGGGAGTGTCCTAGCAAGCAGAAGCCCAGTGGCTGCTGCTTCTGATCTTTTTTCTGGTGGGTCCCGGATAGCCTAAGTTGACTTCTCTAGTTCTTGGCCACTGTGTCCCTCCAGAAATGATCAACACACACCGATACAACTTGTAATTTGACAAACATCTGCTTCTCTTGTCATGGACAACTAACTGTGTTAGTTAGCTCTCACTTGAGAAATTCTTGTATGCTCTGAGGCTGAATTGCAGACCCTTAGAACTCTTCCACTAAGCTTAAACTTGACTACATTACAGTCCAGACTTCAGAATTCAGGAAGAGAAACTGTATACAATCAGTCAACCTTTAATGATGTGCGAGACTAGGGATAGGAGCTTCATTAACAATAAACTGATAGTGTCCAAACCTAGGGCTGTAATTCAAGCCACTTCCCCAAACCCAGTTAGTGGAACTTGCAAGAACACGAAAATCTGCCACATCCGGCTTATCTGAGAACTTTCTGTGTTCAGCATCTTGTGATTGTGCCTGCAGATCATGAAAGATTCTAATGGAGGAGGGCAGGGTGTGGTGGTGCAGGCACTTGTGCCCTCCAGAGTATGTTCCTGCTGTTCTCCAAACAGGAAACACTAGAGCAGTGGTTCTCAACCTGTGGGTCGCAACCCCTTTGGGGGTTGTATATCAGATATCCTGCATATCAGATATTTACACTATGATTCATAACAGTAGCAATATTACATTTATGAAGTAGAAATGAAACAACTTTATGGTTGGAGGGTCACCACAATGTGAGGAACTGTATTAAAGGGTTGTAGCATTAGAAAGGTTGAGAAGCGCTGCCCTGGAGGCTCTAAAATGGCAACACGTTGCTAGCCTCTCCACCCCACATCCTATCTGACTAGCCTTGCTAGTGCTGTGGTAAAATTTAACCTGTTACTTTTGGACCAGTTCAGTGTTTCTTAGCTATGGATTCAACATTTTAGGGGAGTCCAGCTCTTGGGTTGATATCTGTTTTATGCCAAGTTCAGCAGCAGCTCTGGCCTCTGTCCACTAGGTGGCAGTAGTATTCTGTGGTTGTCTCCAGACCTGGCAATAATTGCTAGAGACGGATGTGATGTCCCTCTGATACATGAAGATAATTTAGCTGTCTTTTGGTGCCAAAATTCGTGTGTGTGTGTGTGATATACAATGCTATCACTAAAGATGAGCACATAATTTACTGCAATGTTGGAATAACGGACAGGCTGTCCAACATACTGATTGAAAGAAAGCATACAAGTAAGATGTGGCTTTTAGTTAGAAGTGTGGCTCAAGCTCTTAATAGTTTAGATATTGTCATTAGTGGCAAGTGCCTCTGTCTATCAGCTTCTGACTCTCTTGAGAGCACAGTAGCTACCTCACAGGGTTCCTGTTTCTGTAAGCATCAGACACCTGACCCTGGCAGCTGTGAGTCAGTCATCAGGACTGGGTGTGGCTAAGCTAAGGACAGAATAAGCAGAGCATCTGGAATGCTTTGTCTCTCAGCCTCTCGGTTCCCCTTGCTTCTGCATATTTACTTAGGCTCACATTCTTTTGCTCTGAGATACAGGAATGGCAGGAAGCACGGGAGGCCATGAGTACTGTGGTCTGAGCTTACCTGGGTGTGTAGCCCAGCATCCCCCACGCGGAGGTGTGTGCTGGGAGGTGATGGCTCCTCCATTCTTGTTACTGGAATGTAGCCCTCATGACTAAGGGCAAAACAGAACTTTGTGCTCTTACTCAGTAGTCGGTGCTACCCTAGTCTTTGATGAGACTGGCAAGGAGCGGTGTGGTGTGGTCCTGCCCTCAGAGTGTTTACCTCTGCTTTCTCTCTCTCTGGAACTTGTGGACTAAGCATCTGGGCTCCTGCTTTGTTTTGTTTTCCTTCTCCCAGAAGTGTTGTTTCGGACTACAGGGCCCTATTCTCTAGAGCTATTCAAGGAAATGAATCTCTGACCTCCTTTGGCACCAAGAAACTGGTGTTTGCTTTCTCATGGAGTTGCACTGAGACCTTCCATTGTGGACCTTGGACCATTAGTGGATATCTTTTGGTTGTATGCGCAGAAAACAGATTTCTTTTTCTGAGAAAGCAATAGCTTTTCTTCCAGCTACATAGCAACCAGTGACTGCATGCTTGTTTAAGATTCAGGATTAGATCGTCAAAGGGAAGGACTAATACCAGGAATGGCAGTGGGAATGGAAACACAGCCCAGACACAGATCTCTAGATGTTGAACCCTGGAGTGTCTGTCTGTCTGTCTGTCTCTGTCTCTCTGTCTCTGTGTCTCTGTCTCTCTCTCTCTCTCTCTCTCTCTCTCTCTCTCTCTCTCTCTCTCTCTCTCTCTCTCTCCTCTGAGTATCAAACCCTTTTGCAGGGGTGGGGATCAGTGACTTCTGATTTTAATAGATTGTAATGACACTAGCTTGTCAATTCTGCAGTACTTAGATGAATGCTTTACTAAGTATGTCATGTGATTAGAGGGCAACCACACTCCTCTCAGAGTTTGTAGAATTAAAGTGTGGAGGTACACAAAGGTGGTACTCAGGGTGCACTCAGATAATCTAAGACTGAACTTTTCCTAGTCCTTGACCTACAGACTGGGATTCACTGCTGAACTCCGTATCTTTTCCCAGCATTCCATTCGAGTTTATTATCATACAATCTATCTTTACAGTAGATTCTCATAGGACAGTTTAAGTATCCTAGAAAACAGTCTTCATCTTTCTGTGCCTCATGGTAGCTATCAGCTGCTGTTTCACTGCTGCCTGATAACGTGTGTGTGTGTGTGTGAAAATACTGATGATAATAAGCCCTCCTTTTTGTTGGGAGCTCTGGCTGAAATGTGTTTCATGATTATGATTTCCTCGGACCCTTTTTTTGGCATGTGTATATGTATACATGTATAGACCTGCATGTGTGTATATATGTATCTGTGTATCTATGTATGTATTGGGTATGTTTGTAGTAAAGGCTGCCTGTTCTTACTGCCTTCTAATTTTCCCCACAATGCTTTGCTTCGTTGTATTCAGTGTCCCGCTTTGCCTACATGATACTTTCCCTCAAAATATGAATCTTTCAAACTCTATAACTCAGAGTAGAAAACCTATAGATCCAAAAATTATATGTGTGTGTATGTGTATATGTGTGTGTATGTGTGTGTGTATGTGTGTGTGTGTCTGTGTGTGTATGTATGTGTGTGTGTATCTGTGTGTGTGTGTGTGTGCTGACTGTGTCACTGTGTTCCCGAGATGGTCAGAGGACAACGTGCTGAAGTCACTGGCCTTTTGTTGCCTCCTGGAGACAGAACTCAGATTTCAGGCTTGGCAGAAAGTACCTTTACCTGGTGAACCAGGTTCCCAGTCTGAAAACATAGATTCTCTCTTTTAAAAAAGTTAAAAATGTGTGTGTATGGGTGTTTTACAGTCACACATCTGAATATTATGTGTGTGTCTGGTGTCTGTGGAGGCCAAAAGTGGATGTCAGGATCCTAGGAATGGAGTTGGGAAGCTGTCACATGGGTGATGGCAGTAGAGCCTTGGCCCTCTCTCCACGAGCAGCCAGTATTCTTACTGGATGAGCCACCTCTCCAGCCCCAAATATAGAATTTTTATAGCCACTTTTTATCATGGGTAATTTCACAAATTCTGACTAGGACTTCGTGCCTAGTTTAACTATTTAGCCTAAGGTATTATAGGAGAAAAACATAAATATTTTGTATGCCTGCAGTGGAGGGGGTCTTCCTTCAGTGGCAGTGCTGAGAGTAGTGTCTTTTCTATCTGCGTTGCTAAAAGTTATTTCAAGTCTCTTATGCCAACTTCAGTCCACATGTTGGGTAACGTTCCTTTGTTTGTCTGTCTCTTGATGGGGTTTTAAGTGTTTCTCACACACTCTTTCCCTGATTAGTTGATTCAGTTCTGAAGGATCATCTTAATTGGGCAACCAACTTCATGCCAAGATTGACAGACCTCTGCATTTTCTTCAGGTGACTCAGGTACCTCTCCAGAAAGAGGACAGAGCTCACTGGCAGTGTCACACTTTCCAGTGAACTAAACCTACCTAGCATTTTTAATTTTGTCCCACCTTTAGGCAGACCACAGTAAACAGCATCTCTAAAAGCTTCCTGTGGAAATTCACCGATCCCCTCAGTTCCAAGACTACGTTCTGCTGTGATCTGTGCACCAAAGGCAGAGTTGGTCCAGGAGGTACAAGGCCTCACCCTCTGGGGTCACCAGAGGCTGCATAATACACCCCCGATACACCTTGGCCCGCGGCTCTTCTGTACACTCCTCACCACCTTGAAATGCCCTGACTGCATTGTTTGTAATATTTTTAATGCCATCATTTATAAAGCAAAAATTCCTTGCAAAGATAATTCAGTGGACACCAATTATCCAGCAGCACACTTGGTGTTGAGCATAGGGCAATGGAAGGTGATGATCTAGTCCATGCCCTCTTGGGCTCAGAGCTGTGGTGGTCCTAGTCTGCAGTGGCATTCACTGCCCGCCCCCAGCACCCCCCCCCCCCTCATGTGCTTCAGTTTACTCTGTCAGTCTGGGTTATTCTGTCTGTGTCTTGGGAGGTCAGGGAGCCACTGCTTTCACATTGGTGTCCACCACAGTGGAGCTAATCTGACCTTAATGCTTCCAGTCGGCCTATCTTTTGTACTCACTACATCCCCTAGCCATAGCCGCTGTTCTTTGAAAAACACTTTATTTTATGCACATACAGTGCTGTTTGCTTTCAAAATGGCTTTTCTGTTCAGTGGAATACTCATTTAACTTATATAATACAGACAACAGAAAGAGCTCAGGACCACCCAGCACGTGAGCCCCACCAGCCCCCTGTGGACTGTCCCTGCTTCTCTCCAGCCCCCTGCAGCCCATTCCTGCCCCCCACAGCCCACAGCTCTCCCATCTTCCACTCAGAGGGACCCTTGTCCCCAATTATGTGTTTCTCACCGGCTCCCTTTTTAAAGTAAGTGATTCCATCTCACATGTACATGACAACTTTGTAAAAATTGCTAAGGACTTTTAAAGATAAGGTTTTAAGACTTAAAAGAAAATAATACTCAGGATTATGTTTCTCAAGTTAATCACCTTGGAAAGTGAATTGGAACTATTTGATGAGAATAAGCGTTTACCTATCCTATGGTGGGGTATTTTTAACTTCTAGGGGAGACTGCTGCATGTTTGCTGCTGTGTATCGGGAAATATTTGCCAGTGGGTTATTGAAGTACAGTTAATAATAGCAAAAGCACAGAAGTAGTTCAGGTAATTGACAAGGGAGTGCATGGAAATTTTTTTTTCTGTAGAAATTAGAGATCAGATGAATTGTAGCTATGAACCTTTAAGTCCTTGGGAAGTTTTGGAAGATGGATGCAATCCTCATTTTGCTGGAAAAAAATCTAGAAAGCTTGAATAGATGATTCAAACTGAATACCTTCTGAGTCCTAGAGCAGAAAGTGGAATAAGGTTGTTGATGTTTAAAAGCCTTAGTTAGTTATTGTGCTCAGCTAAAATAATCATTTTTCTTAGCTTGCTCTGGTATGGTAACACTGCAAATGATTCCTAGCCGTAGTAATAAGTGCTGAGTGATCTAGAACATTCCAATTTTCCACAGGAGGCGGACAGATGAGAGAAACTTACTGTGTTGAGCACATCCCCATAGTGGCATCAAGAGCCTCAGTCACCTGTCATGTAGCTCTGCTTTTCTCCCCTAGAGGGTCCCTACTGCATCTAACCTGCATAGACTCACTTGGTGGCAAGTGCATAGAGAAGAAGCCTGGTGGGGATAACACTGGGCAAACATGGCCTGTCACTCACTGTGCTAATTCTTCAGCCTGAGCAATCCCACTGTTCTCTTGGAGGAAGCCCCTACCCTGCCGTGTGTGAGTATGGTCAGGCTGCACAGGCCCAAGTGAGGCAGGTTTGTGTATGACTCTGAAATGTCACTGACACAGTTGACCTGTGGCTTGGTGCAGTACGGGGTGGGGAAGGGTTGAAAAAGCAAGGGAAATTCTCCCCTGTGCCCATATGTTCAAGGTTCTTCCCTAGTTTCCTTTCTATTAGTTTCAATGTGTCTGGTTTTATGTGGAGATCTTTGATCCACTTAGAATTGAGCTTAGTGCAAGGAGATAAGAATGGGTCAATTTGCATTCTTCTGCATGTTGACCTCCAGCTGAGCCAGCATCATTTGTTGAAAAGGCTATCTTTTTTCCACTGGATGGTTTTAGCTCCTTTGTCAAAGATCAAGTGACCATAGGAGTGTGGATTCATTTCTGGGTCTTCAATTCTGTTCCACTGATCTACATGTCTGTTACTGTACCAATACCATGCGGTTTTTAACACTATTGCTCTGTCGTATAGCTTATGCTCTAAGATCAAGAATAGACAAATGGGACCTCATTAAATTACAAAGTTTTTGCAAGGCAAAAGACACTGTCAAAAAGACAAAGCGGCAACCAACTAACTGGGAAATGATCTTTACCAACCTTACATCCGACAGAGGGCTAATATCCAATATATACAAAGAACTCAAGAAGTTAAACTCCAGAGAGGCAAGTAACCCTATTAAAAAATGGGGTACAGAGCTAAACAAAGAGTTCTCACCTGAAGAATATCTAATGGCTGAGATGTTCATCATCCTTAGTCATTAGGGAAATGCAAATCAAAACAACCCTGAGATTCCATCTCACACCAGTCAGGATGGCTAAGATCAAAAACACAGGAGACAGCAGTTGTTGGCGAGGATGTGGAGAAAGAGGAACACTCCTCCACTGCTGGTGGAATTGCAGGCTGGTACAACCACTCTGGAAAGCAGTCTGGCGGTTGCTCAGAAAACTGGGCATGACACTCCCGGAGGATCCGGCTATACCATTCCTGGGCATATACCCAGAGGCTTTACCTGCATGCAATAAGGACACATGCTCCACTATGTTCATAGCAGCCTTATTTATAATAGCCAGAAGCTGGAAAGAACCCAGATGTCCCTCAACGGAGGAATGGATTCAGAAGATGTGGTATATCTACACAATGGAATACTACTCTGCAATTAAAAACAATGAATTCACGAAATTCCTAGGCAAATGGTCAGATCTTGAAAATATCATCCTTAGTGAGGTAACCCAATCACAAAAGAACACACATGTTATGCAGTCACTGATAAGGGGATATTGACCCAGAATCTCGGAATACCCTAGACACAATCCGCGTATCAATAGATTTCTAAGAAGATGGAAGGAGAGACCCCTGGTCCTGGAAAGACTGGATGTAGGGGAACGCCAGGTCAGAGTAACGAGAGGGGGTTGAATGGAGAAAAGAGGGAGGGAAGGGGGCTTATGGGACTTTCGGGGAGGGAGGAAATGGGAAAGGGGAAGTGATTTGGAATGTAAATTAAAAAAAAATAAAATAAAATAAAAAAAAAAGCAAGGGAGTAGATACTCATGTCTTGGGTAAACCAATAGCATTGTTTTTTGTTTTGTCTTGTCTTTGTTGTTTTGTTTTGTTTTGTTTTTGTGGAGTTGATTAACTACTTAGCTGGTTTTGGTCCTGTGAAATTCAAAATAAAAATGCAAAAGGTTTTGGTCCTATAAACAAAAATTCAAAATAAAATGGAAAAGTTTGATCTTCTGGCTATGTTCTCAAGGCCCTGTCATTTTGTACTACCAGGCTGAATGGTGCAGATGTATGGCTTCAGGTTGTCTCACAGTCCTGAAGGGTTTGGGTCCCTGCGAATTGACAGGGGCCACAGGTAGGGCCTGGCAAGAATGACCACCTGACTTTGTCAGACACCACAAAGGAGTAACAAAAATAACTGGCAGGCTGGGCATCCATACTGTCAGTCTAGGAAGAGGAAATCTAAAAAGAGCAAAAATTCACTGGGGCAAAGGTAGTTGGAGCCCTGATGTATGCCTGGGATTGCGTCTGGTTTTACTGTAGCTGTGGGCAGCATGCTGATCTCAGGCCAGAGGACACCTTCTCAGAAGCTGTTTCTCTGTGAAGGCTGCTACAGACACACTCCTACTTGCATCCTCTAGCACCTCACCAGGTGTATTTTCTTTTAGTGCCTCTTAATTATCTAAAGTAACAGGGCTGAAGAGATAGCTCAGTGGTTTACAGCTCTTGCAGATACCCGGACTCTATTCCCAGCACCCGAATGGTGGCTCATGGCCATCAATAAATTCCAGTTCCAGGGTATCTAACTCTTTCTTCTGGTGTTAGAGGGTGCCAGCACACAGAAGGTGCACATACGTGCATATAAGCAAAACATTTATACACATAACATAAAATAAATACATCCATAAAATTCAGTAGTATTTCCAACCTCTCCCCATTTGTATGCTTATCATCGTCCTGAAGAGGAGCCCCCTGAGTGCGGGGTTCAGTGCTGGCCTCTGCTTTAGGAAGGCTCAGAGTTGTGTGTTGACAAGCAGCAGCAGCTCAGGGCTCACTGGCTTTTGGGTGAATTTGTTCACATAGATGTAGGCAAGTTAAGCACTTAACTGTCAAACGATGAGTGTGGTCAGGACCTGCAGAGTTTTCAAGTGTGTTCTTTTGTAAATTGTCACATTGTAGGGAAGACAAATTATGTAGACATCTTTGGCCACAAGGCTAGAATAATCATGGCTCATGATTTATTATGCGTTCGCATCTCAGTGGTCAAACATGGGTGATTTTTTAAATATTTACTTTATTATTAATTATTCTCTCCTTCAATCATAGGAACACAAAAAGCCTGTGCTGTGATTGAGAGTGTGGACATGCTGTAAGCTTTTATGATTTTTGTATTATCATTCTGACACATACATATATGTAAATAGATAAAATCTTATTTTATGTGTACAGTTTGAATCCCTCTTGCCCCAGATGTTTGGGACCAGAAGTGTTTCAGATTTCAGTGTCTTTGAGGTTGGTTTTTTTTTTAATGTTTATATAAACTTTACTGATGATGTGTCACTAAGCCAAAAATCTAAATGCTTGCTAAGTTTCAAATTTGATAGCACTTTGAATTTCTTCTGATTGTTGACATAGGGACTCATGTCTACATTACCCGTGGTGTAACTGTGGCTGTAATTTATTCATCTGGGTCATGTGCTTGTACCACAGTTCCTTTAGTCAGTTTCTTTTCAGTTAACAGAATTATAGAAAATTACGATTTAATGTCATGAGCTACAACTTCCCGATACTGAGTCAGGGTACAGATAACAATGTGAACTCTGCTTTTAACATGGTAAAGTGAACATTTAGGCTTAGAAAGTTCTATGTGAATGTATATTCTCCAAACGATTAGCCCATTAAATATGAGTAAAAGATCTGTTTAAACATTAAGACAGAATGAATTCAGTGTAACAGAATGCAAGTATGTGGAACTTTAGCACCACGTCGCTGTCCTTTAAGAAACCACTCTTGGTTGTCAGTTCAGTGTCTGCAAGCTCTCGTGAGCCCAGGTTAGTTGCATGTGTGGGTTTTCTTGTGGTGTCCTTGACCCAGCTGGTTCCTACAATACTTCCTTCCCCTTTTCTGCAGAATTCCCCTAGCTCCACCTAATGTTCGGGTGTGGGTCTCTATATTTATTTTCATCACTTGATGGCTGAAGCCTCTCTCATAACAGTGGGCTGGGCACCAATCTATGAGTGTAGTAGAATATCATTGGGAATCACGTTTTATTCTAGGTCTCAGGGTCCTGGCTCTCAGGCAGTGTCAGGGGTAGGCACCCTCTCATGGAATGGGTCTCAAGCTGGACTAGTCATTAGTTGGCAACTTCCACAAATTCTGAGTCACCTTTACCCCTGCACATCTTGCAGGCAGAACAAAATATAGGTCAAAAGAATTGTGCCTGGGTTGGTGTCCCAGTACCACCACTAGAGTTTTTGTCTGGTTACAGGAGACGGCTGGTTCAGGCTCTATATTGCTAAGAGACTTAGCAGGGGTCACCCTCATAGATTCTCTTGAGTTTCCGTGGCACTAGGTTTCTAACTTGTCCTAGAGATACCCCAATTCCAGTTGTCTCTCCTAGTACTCTCTCTCTGTCTCTCTCTCTCTCTCTCTCTCTCTCTCTCTCTCTCTCTCTCTCTCTCTCTCTCTCTCTCTCTCTCTCTCTCTCCTACCTAGCTCTTCCTCTTCCCTTCCCAAGTCCCCTGCAGGCCCAACTGGACTGCATTGTCTATCCTTAGGAGAGGAGGTGCCTAGTCTTACTGCAACTAGATCTGCTGTGGCATGCTCCTTTCATCTAATTATTTGCATGAGATTAGATCTTTGCCATTCTTTAGCATTCTGTAGCAGTGTACATTGGTCCATGGCTCTGAGAATTGCCTGCCTTTTGTGGACTAGGTATTAAACAGATGTGCAGAAATATAGCATAACGCCACTTACCTATATAAACTCTTTCTGAACTCATGCTATTTAGGTTAATATTTCAAGCTAAATAGTCTTTAAGTTAATATTTTAGAACTTTTCACCACCTTAGTTTACAACACAGTAGTGTGGATGGGCATATGAACAGAAGCTCTTTAGGAGCCTTCCACGATCTTGAGTGAAAAGTGATCCTAAAGAAGAAAAGTTTGAGCACTCTGGCTAAAGTATATTTAACTGTGCTTTCTAATAAAAGAATTTAAGATTTTGTTTAGTTAGTTAGTTTTAATACTTTAGCTTCCAATCTATGTATTTTGAGCAATATAAATACCAAAAAGACTGATGAAGTAATTAAACAACACGGAAAGTGCCTCTACACACACACACACACACACACACACACACACACACGGTGAGCATGTGAAACAACACGCTTGTGTCTACCTTTGTGGATACAGGCCTAACTATAGATCTCAGGCGGGTAAGGAATGGCTGGATTCTGTGAAGTGCAGGTCTCTCAGGGCAGGCTGCACTTGGTGGATTTGGTAGATAGTTATTTGCTACCTGTGTTTTGATACAATGTTCAGTTTTCTGTAGGAGTTAACATGGTTTGTAAGTTGCTACATAAGGTGTCCTTTCTCCTGAGTTTCACAAACGACTTTGTCCCTTTCTCAGTTTTGGATTAGGAGTTGAGCGATTTGTTGTTGATTTTGCTCTGGCAGCACTAACCTTTCACTGAGTTATTAGTGCAGAGGATGGGAAAAGAGTTAAATTTTTATTGAACAGCTGCTATGTGTCAGATACATAAGCCTTAGGGTTTTTTTTTTTAATTGTTGATATTTATTTGTTTAAATAGGTGCTAGGACAGAGGTAAAGCCGGTTAAAAAGTTAAAAACCTAAACAAATAATATTATTCAGGATCTCAAAATATCAAGATTTAGCTGTTTATCTGCAAAGCTTGCTTCCCCTTTTTTTTTGACTACAGTAATATTGACTATTTTATATAATGCAATTACTGTCCTTGTTATGTAAAAATTCAGCTAAAGGGCTGACCAGGTCTGCACAGTCTTGCATTTCTCTTCTATTCATGCATAAATTACAATTTTTATTAGTCATAATCATTGTATGCTAGAGACAAGGAAATAGATTTGGAGCCAGATGGTTGGTTCCTTGCCCTTTAATTAGACAAATCACCTTGTCCCTGAAACTTGCTAAACTCATTTTCAGATTGGTAAGACAGACATAAAGAGATTTTCCTGGTGTCCCCTGGCTATTTGGAACATCCAGTGATCTGACAATCTGACAGCATGTGTGGGAAGTCTTAAAGGTGGAGGGCAATAACCTTATAAGCTTAGTGCACGGAACTGTGAACTAGAAATCCTCCCTGTCATATAAAATCATGACATTATGCCACGGTGTCCCTTTGCTCTTGTACACATGATAGGAGCTAAAGGCAGAGAAGGGTCTTCTTTCTTATTAGAAAGAGTGATCAAATTACAGGTATTTTATGCCCCCATGACAATTTTTTGTGATTAGCTAATATTTTAAATCTGTCAGTATATAGTAAATGCTGAATTTATTACTTTTAAACTTTCTTCAGCATGAGGGCATGCTGTGATTGAGTCTCAGAACCTCTCCAGTTACAAGTTTACAATTTTTCCATCAAATGGGGCTTTTTAACCTATCTTTAGGTAACTGAATAAATAAACTAGAGTTTACCATAAGCATATTTTATGTTAGGAAAATATTAGTAAGGCTTCATTTAAATTACTTTACAATTTATAGAAAAGTAGACTACAGTTCGAACTTTGTTAAGTATATTCTTCATCCTCGCCACTCATGAATTGAAACTAAAACCATTCTTTACATGTTTGCTAAGCCTTAGAGGAAGAAATTAGAACTCAAGAATCAAGGAAATGAAAATATAAACCCCAAGACACAAGTACTATAAGGCCAATTTAATTCCTGTTTCTCTCTTTTGAAATTAAAATATGACTTACCATTACGTCCACATCAGTAGCCTAGGCATTAGTGTTTCGGGAGGACTACGAGGACTTCCTTACGTGAAGTGCTTCGAGTCTGGCTTCAGCCCTGTGGGGTTGTGGCCCTCTTGCTCTGCATTTGTTTTCTTTCCTGAGCATTTTAGTTATTGGACTGCCTTGACTCTGAGGGTTGCGTCATAACCCAGCTGCACTTGTCCACTTTACAGTATCAGATAACTCCTTTTAACCCCATCTCTGCCATGGCACATTGCTCTCCTGCATTAGCCTTACAGCTTATTTAAAAGAGGGACTCCCAACTCCCAGTCCATGAGCCCACAGAAGAAAATCATGCTTCATTACTTTGTTGAACGTAGGAAAAGTCCAATCTCACCTATAAATCTGGTGTTCCATTCATCACATAGGAAAACTTCGGAGATTTGAAAGTGCAGAAAGCCACCTTCCTTTGGAATTACAGATAGTCTTTTACTATACCCTGAACTGGATGGAATTTTCCTACTTACCAATTCTTCTGGTCTCCACAGTCCCTGTAGGTAAGATTGGTTCAGCGACTGAGTGTAACATCTGACTGGTACTGAGGGAAATGCACTTTGCTTTTTTGCCTGAGCTGTTCATGTTGACTAGCGGGAAATGCTGCATTAGGTCTCAAACCAAAACATTTAAAGTACCCTCTGAAATGTTGACGGCTCGCCAAATTCTTGAGCATCGAACAGTACAGATTTCCACCAGCTTTTGGAGGCTGACTCTGGTTTGTGCTTATGTAAGTTGGAGCTGATGTAGCTTTGCTAATGGTTACAAATTGTCAAGGCCTGACCAAGGGTAAGTAGCATGAAGGGGTGTGTGAAGAGAGAGAGGAACCCAGCCGGGCAGGAAGACAGATTGTTCCCATGTCTAGCCATGACCTTTTGTGTGAAGCTGTAGTAATAATAGCTACAGTGTTCTCTGTTTGGACGCATTTTAAAGTTTTGATTCACATGGTTTTAACTAGCTAAGGGTTTTTTCCCCTCCCATTTTTTTTTCCTGGAAAACATTTATCTGAGAGTAAAGCACACCTGAGTGCTTCTACTATAGTGGGAGGCTGTACGCGTGGGTGTCCACGGGAGCCTTGCCCTGTACTGGCAATGTAGCAACAGATGACAGAGAGTGGTTAAAAGGATGCCGTCCTCCTCTTGGGGGACATGCATGCCCTGTCCTTGTGGCGGATGGGATGCTGACTGTGCCCCAGCGGCACCAACGTTTAGTGGTGCGCAGGGACTTCTGACCTTTCTCCAGTTTATCCGTACAACTCCAGTCTGATTTTGGACAGCCCTACTTCCATCTTGGTGTGCTAACTGACCTGTTTCTGGGTATTTAACACATTGTTCCCATGGTGGTTGTACTCTCCAGTTGTACTCTGGATTAGCACAACACCACCCCATCTCTCTGTACTGATGTGCCCAGGTTTCTCCACGTGCTCAGGTCAACTTTGAAGGCTTCCATCGAGCACCAGACCTGGCGTACTTCCTTTGGTCTTTCTTAGATTTCTCATTTTTTATTTCACCATTTTCTCCTCCCACCCACCTCTGTCTTACCGAAGCAAAAGTAAAAGTTCCTCAAACTCTCTGGTATCTCCTAAGCAACCGTCGAACTGTTCTAGCACCCTTTGCGGATGCATTAGAAAATGGTTCCTGTGTGCTGTCTTTCCTTCCCCTCTACCTTATAATCTATTTTCCTGTGCAACTTATTGGAAACTGCACGAGTCCATCCCCACTGACCATTGTCCAGCCTACTAGTTATTTTAAAAGATACTTTAAGGCAGCATTCATTTTTTAATTGTGAAAGTACACATAAATGTTCCATCTTGACCGGTTTCGTTTTTCTGAAATGACCCGGTTATGAACACCAGGCTCACCTGGACTTTCTCTGTGAGCTCTGTGGCCTCAGCGATGGCATTCTGGGTCTTTGTAGTTCTGGATGAAGCTAGGCTGTGCCCCACACCTAGACTTTGGGTTTTAAATAGTGTCCCTCAGAGCTGAGCCTGAATGCCTCGGCCTACCTCAGCCTCCAGTGCTGGGATTACTGGTTTAAGCCTCCACACTCAATATCTCAACCACTTCTAAGGGATGGTGCAGTGACATATGTGTTACTTCATTGTCACGAAACCATTACCACCATCATTCTCAGAAATCTGTTCATCTTGCAAAACTGAAACTTTATCACAATTGCAAAATTGTCTCTTAGTCTCTAGAAACTGCCACCCTGCTTCCTATATGTGTGGATTTGACTTCAGTAGGTACTTTAGACGTGTGGAATCACCCAGCCCTCTCATGGCTGGCTTATTTCACTTAGTATATTATGATTTTGGTTCATAACATACTGAAGCATGTAGCAGAATCACATTTTTTTTTAGGCTGGATAATTGTGCATTGTAGGTACAGACCATGTACACACTCATTATGGAGAGTTTTGTGCTTTCCATAAATACGTGATCATTTATTCCTTTTGACTTCTGTGTATCCATCCTGAGGCCATGAGGGTATATAAATACTGAAGATCCAGGTTTAAGTGTTTCTATGCCCAGTAATCTCCCCTTAGTAGTGGTTTAAATATTAAATGGGAAGTTCTATAAAAAAGTTACTCAAGAGTGGGATTGATATTGTTCTCAGTATATCACCTTAAAAGTTAAGTGCTTAATCTCATCCTGAGAAAACACAGAAAAAAGCATTGAGACAAAGCTTATCTTTTAAACAACATTGAGATTATGCCAGGACTCTAATAAGCTTGCCTTCAGCCTGTCTCTGTAGAAGTACCACCTCCAGACACATCTTGGACCCACTAGGGAAGAAGTTTCCCTGTCTGTTAGCTCAACATACAGAGTAACTCTGTCTTTACAACAACAGCAAGATAAAGCTGCTTATCTCTGCCTCCCCCTAGTCAGCCAGCTAGCTCACATTTCCTAACTACCTTCTGAACACTAGCTACTTAGGGGGCCTTGGGCGCCGCCATAGCTCAGGACCACAGCTGTTGTTTGTTGCTTTCTCCTACCTAGATCTTGAACTGCGAGGGCAGGCACGGTCTGTCAGTGAGGCTTTGATCTCTGTTGGTTATCAGGTTTTTTTAATGCATGGAATTAAAAGAATATAAATGTTTAAGACATTTAGTTTTCTCTTCCACATTACTTGTAATATTCATTTTTTAAGTTACAATTCTGCATGTTTGTTTCTCTTTCATTTTACTGTAATATGTATTTGTGAAAGCCACAATGAGATGGATATGGTCACTTATTTCTGAAGCCTGGTGACCTACGGCATAAAACATAACTTTTTTAGAAAAAAATAATACTCGTGTGAACTGCAGCAGTAGGCTTTGTTCACCTGAAACCCATTAACTGCTAGAATGTGCCCAGACAGATAGAAATCCTTCAGTAAGGTACATATATATTTATTAAGACAAGGAATGTGGAGTGCATGGCTCTAACTTGGTTCACTTTTATTGGATTAACATAGAGACGAATTGCAGGAAGAAGCCAGCCACGCGTGAACATGCATGGAGGAAAGTGGGCATTGAGAATTCCTTTTCATAATTGTTTTATGTTTTGTAAACTGAAAGGAGAACTGATAGGGTGTGAGAGCAGAATTTATTTATTTTAACTTCATTAAAGTTCAAAGCTCTGTATCTAAGGAATTGCACTGACCCAGGACCGGACATGAGCTCTGTCCAGTGAGGTAATGCCATTATCTGGGATAGAAGATCCAGTGTCAAGTAAAATTGGCTCGCTTACATGAGGAGACACGGGGGTGTCCAGCCTTCAACATTACCACATGACCTGGCACCAACAAATGCTGGACATGAGATGCATGCAGTCTAGAGGCGAGAGGTTGGGCATGCCTACTAGAGAATACATTTCTACATACTAATTTGGGGTACAGCTCTTATTACTGTGTTTGACTTATCCGATCTATATTTTATATTTAGTCATCATTGTGCTAACTCCCATCCCAGTAGACTACCTTTTCACCCCCCACTCCCCCAATAGAGTAGAGCAGGCATATCATGATATACCTCATTTCCAAACACATCATGCATCCTGCCACTTCTGGTCTTGTACTTTTGCCTAAAAAAGGTCTGTTCCTCACCTGTTGAAGTCTTACGTATCTTTCAAACCTAGCTCAGCCTCTTTGCTTTATAGCATGTTCTCTTACCTTCCTACTAAGAGTGGGGGAAAAAAGGGGTGGCCTACCTTCTATTCTAATAGAGCTGCCCTTTGGTTCTTGTGTCCCAGATGGGCTGTTACAGTTTTTTCTGACATAATACTGTTTCTTTGGTGAAATGTGTGGGACTGTAGTATCTGTGCAGTGCCGTACACCCTGCCAGACAGCTTTCTCCCCTATGAACTACAAGAGGAACTGATACTTGAATTTACTAAATAATCTTTCACTTTTTTCCCAAATCAGGGATCATGCACTGGGTCCACATGGAAGTCTTTGTGGCTTGTGAGGGCTTAGGGTGCTTGCACTTCTGTTGGAGACAGCAGAAGAAAACAAAGGGGAAGCTCAGAGTACAGCCTCCTCCAACAGCAGTCAGTGTCCTGTGAGAAAAGTGGGTGTTGGAGATGCTCACAGTTTCCCTCTGTTAGCTCAGAACCATTTGGAGTGGTTGCTAAGAGCTGGGGCCCAGAAAGTGTGCATCTCCTCCTTCTCTGTTGCTCTTAATCTCCAGCTTCAGTGTCACCCCCCTTGTGTTCTTGCCAGTTGGCTTGCTGAAGTTTAAACACTCACAGCATCTCGCTCTTGCGTATTGATTTTCCTAGACAATTGAAGCATTTGTTGACCTGTAGCCTTAGTGATCTGAGGGGAAACATGTTTGTGTGGTTAGGAGCACAGACTCCAGAGTAAGTTTATTTTACTTAGAAAGCTCTCCAGGTGACACAGTGTAGTGTATGCTTGGGAGCATTACCTAACTCCTCTGCACTTCAGTTCTTTATAGTTTATCCCTTGTACCAAAGTGGTGATGGTAGCCACTTCAGGACATCATTGTGAGGAGCACTGGGAGTGTTGGGCATTGAGAAGAGCAAATATGTGTTGTCCTCATCAGTATAGATTACCATGTGAAGAAATGATGAAAAGAAGATGCCTTGTGGGGTCCCCTACCATGTCCAAGAGGTAATGAGTGATTCCCTTAAGAGAGCATGGCTTTGAATGGCAATTAAATATAACGTTTATGGCTCAACACAGCACTGCTTTTCAGGGTAGTGCTTAGACCACTAGTGTATGGAGCTGTTCACTGCCTTCCTCTCATTTCCTTTAAGCATGCACACACACACACACACACACACACACACACATACATATTGGATTAAATTTCAATTTTCTTGACATGAAGCTCTGTTTTTTAAAATATTATCTATTTCCCCCGCTCCTGTCTCTCTCTTTCCTTGTGTGTGTGTGTGTGTGTGTGTGTGTGTGTGAGTGTGTGTACTTAGGTGTGTGTGCATGTGTCTGTGTGTGTACATGTCACAATGTGCATGTGGAGGTCAGAGGACAACTTCGTGGAAGTAGTTTTTCCTTCTACCTTTCCCTGAGTTCCACGGATGGAATTCATATCATCAGGCTTATTTAGCAACTGCTTTACCCTCTGAGCCATCTCACTGGCCCATGAAGCTCTGTTCTTGATGTGCCTAGAGAGCAAAGGTACAACTTGGGCATCCTAGCATTTCACTCTTTGTCCTTGGTTGCTCTGGTGTATTTACAGGCTACTTTATGTGAGTCACTCCTTCTGAATCAAGAGGCACCAAACTGCTTAAAGCCACCATGAGATGAATCATAAAGATCTCCAGGCAAGATAGGAGCAAGGTTGTGGTAGTAGAGAAGTTTGCTAGACCCTCAGGTTGTTACTTTCAGGGAACTTTGAGGAGTGGATGCTCGGAGTGGGTGGATAGATAGAGATGGTGAGATGCTGCGGAGATGTTGACGGGCTCTGCTATGCTTTCATTGTGATGAAGAGGCAGGGTCTTTTTTCTTTAAATTAATTTTTAATTTGATTTTTATTTCCACATCCATCTCCTGCGGCATTCTAAAATGTGCATAAGAGAAGGTATGAGTGGGTACCCGTGTGTCTCTGTGTGTGCTTGTAGACTAGGTGAACACATTTGTTTGGAGCAAACATTCCCAGCCTTTTTAAAATTGTAGTTTTAGACAAAAGACCCGTAAATGAAGTAAATGAACTTACACCTTTGGCTGAGGAGGCTGCGTGGTTGTTGCCCCAAGTATTATTGTGATTCTCTGAGGCAATGGAAAATAGTTTGAAGCTGTGTTTGTTCTGAAAATGCCATTGTTTCAAAATGAGACCAGCATGTGCGTCCCAGCCGGGACCTCCCAGAGGTCTTTGTAACTCAAAGGCACTGACTGATGTTTAGAAATTGAGATGCTGATGGTAGAGAAGGAGAGGATTAGATTGCTTAGTCAGAGTCTGCACAACTCCTGTAGAACAGACATTTAAATAAAACCTCTTTTCTTCTGCGCTGGGAAACCTCTTCATCATGACTGACGTGTTGTGGGGTCTTCAGGTCTCTGCTTTGTCCTGTGACTAAGAGATGGGAATTTCCCTCTCTAATGCTGCTCCCTGACTGTACAGTCTAAGATGCTGGTAGGGTCAGAGGCCTTTGTAGGTCTGAATATTTAAAGCTTAATAACCATGGATTCTGGGCCACTGGGTAATTTGACATGGAGTGATGTGTTTGAACATATGTCTTGTATTTCTTTTGTGATGTTTGGAATTCATGTCTATAGTGTGTTCAGAAGTTCCTGGAAAGAATCACACTTCAGCTGAACCTCTGGACTCCATAGCACTTCACGGATTGTGGGGAGGTTGGACTGTTGCAGACCCAGACTCTAATAACAGTTTATCTTGGACTATCTTGAGCCTCTTCTTAGAGGTTCCTTGCCCACCTCCATGTTTGACTAACATCATTGTGACTATTGGGTATAACCTTTCGAGATGTATTTACAGACCACTAACTCTACCAACCAAGGCTAAGAATGCCATCAGATAGTATCTGAGCCTTATCTACAGAGAATTCCCTGCCTTGCTATTACCTGCTTGCCTGACGTTTTCACACGTTAAGAGTCTTGATTTATGACTTTCTTTATTCTTTAACTAAAAAAAAAAAGTAAATAAAACCTTCATGAAACTGCTGCCATCTTTGACATATAATTTAGAACAACTGGAACCTATGTACCTGGGTCATGGTGACTTATACTTGATTGGAAACTGTCGGCTGTTCTTTTTCTGGTGAAGCTATAGTTTTATGTTGACACTGTGACAGACTTCAAGCATGTCTGAGGTTGACTTGTATTTGGAGGGAAGCTGCTGGCTCAGCGCTGGGTGTGCGTATGTCAACTGGACAGACATGGGGTCGGTGAATGCAACCACTAGAATCCTGGCTTTTTAAAAAAATAATTTCAGCTGGGCGGTGGTGGCGCACGCCTTTAATCCCATCACTTGGGAGGCAGAGGCTGGAGGATTTCTGAGTTCGAGGCCAGCCTGGTCTACAAAGTGAGTTCCAGGACAGCCAGGGATACACAGAGAAACCCTGTCTCGAAAAACCAAAAAAAAAAAAAAAAAAAAAAAACCAAACAAAAAAATAATTTCAGTGTTACTTGATTATTTTTGATTTTCCTAAGTGATGCATATATGCACCTTACACATTTATGCATATGATTATTGTATAATTTTATTACCAGTATTAAGTACATTTATTAAAATGGTTCTAAGAGCATTTAGCATTTGACATTTTAAATATACAAAGAAGAAGGAGTGTTAGTAAATGGGCTGAGATTCACCTAGCACAGTGTTATTTCCACTCTGACTATGTCTGTTTGCCATGCTCTGGAAGTCAGTGGCTGTGAGCATAGTGTCTGACTTTCTGTTGGAAACAGAAGCTCCCTTTGAGCCAGGCATAGCTTTTCTTTGTGCCTATAAGATTTAAGGAGGACTTTTCTGGGGTGCTATATGGATTGAAAATATCCATCCATCCAAGACCTAACCAATCGAAAAAAGTAGAGTGAGTTTATAACCAGGGACACTTGGGAGTGTGAAACCACAGAAGTGCGCTGGTATCCTGGGCAAACATGCTCGCACCAGGATGAGTAGACAGGAGAGCTGGAGTAGAATCCATGGAAACTAAAATATTTTGAAAACCCAGCGTTTCATTGATGCCTAGATGAACTTTAAGGCAGTTATGAGCTGTCTCCTCTTATACAGTGAGTGCTGGTGTAATCCAGTGTTGACGTGTACCGGGAAACACTTTGCTGAAAATGTTTGAAGGATTCTTTCTTCTACTACTTGAAAAGTCCATGACATTTCCAAAAAAGATATCTGGGTCTACAGTGGTTGCCCCACGTTTTTTTCCTCCGCTCTGTTTTGTCGTGGTTCCTCCTCCTCTGTGGAATCCTCTGAGCTTTGCTTTCTATAAATCTTAGGTCTTAATTCTGATGTTTTGGAAACAAATACCAGCTTTGATGTGTGATAAACACATTCATTATAATATATAAGTGAGATTTATGAGCTCTGTAAAGTGTGTGTGTGCGTGTGCATGTGTGTGCATGTGTGTGTGTGTGCGTGTGTGTGTACCCAGATGTGTTCATAACACTTTGCATTTCGCGGGTCAAGCACAGCCTTCAGCCCACTTCCCTGTACAGGTTGGCCTGGGACTATCCCGGGTGGGTGTCAGGTCCCAAGTCTATGGCTGCGTATGAATAGTTCAGGCTTTCTTTGTGAAAGTGGAGAAAGGAGCCTGAGGAAATTGTTTGACTGACGCTGTGAGAAAACATTACAAGCTTATTATCGCTGTTCATTTCCTTTGACCCTGTGTCCTTGCTGTGAGAAAACATCACAAGCTTATTATCACTGTTCATTTCCTTTGACCCGAGGTCCAATGTCTCTTTAGAGCCTTTTTTTTAATGACATCTTCCAAAGCACTCAGTATGGACCAGTAAGAACGCCAGGCCTTAATCCTTAAAAAGTAATAACTTCCTTCTTTGTCTTGTAAAATGACTATTTTTTCTTTAAAGTGTCATTCTTGCTGTAATAAACTAAGTTACTCGCACCCAGCATCAACAGTCACTATTTGTCCTCATACCCAGGGCTTTGTGGGAGCAGATGGCTGGTGGGTAGTGGGGGGAGAAAAGCCCTGTGTGAGTGTCAGCATTATCAATGAGGAATCCAGTATGTTTGCATGGTGGGAGTAGGTGCAGAGTCGATCAGCAGCAGGCCTGCGCCTCTAGGACCGACAGCTCAGTGCCCTGTAGTGAATTACCTGCAGTTGTGTTCATTCCAATGTGTTGAGCCTGTGGAATTGCCCAAACAATGAGAGCATTGGAATCCTTTCAACTTGCCCTAAAATTCTGGGCATCTGCTTGAGTTTAAACTGTGTGACACTACATTTCTAGTGCTGGAAATTTATAAGTATCTTGAACCAGCAGGAAATAAACAAATGTGGCACTCACAGTTCATCATCCTAACAAGGGCTGACAAAATATTCACTGCTTATAAATAGCATTCGTTTGTGAAGTTATTCTGGACTTTGCTCTTGAGTTGAACGGCAGCGTGGGTCGTATCAACTTTGCCAACTATCACAGCCTTAAAAATTCATCCTTAGTTGGATTTCCTTAGATCTGCTTCTTAGAACATTTAAGTGGGACTTTTAATGCTTCCTTTAATGGTGTTTTAAAGAATCTAAGAGCAACCCCGTAAACAAGAGCTCATTTCTTAGGGATTAATACAGTACAGAGGTTAAGGGTTGGAATTGCTAGGCTCCAACACTCCATCCCTACCTCTCAGCAGAGTCACTGGGGAAGGCTCTCTATGCATCAGTAAATCTCTGTATCCCATGGGGTTGTGGAAAGAATGTAGAGAGGTAATACCCACACAGCAGTGTTGATGTTAGCATGGCCAGCTGTCAGTAAGTATTGTTTAAACAGAAAACCATGGACTCCGTGGAGTCTCCTGCATTCTCCTACCCCACTCTCTGGATGATTTTTCTCTCTGAGGTTTGGAAGCTCTCCCCTTTTATTCTGAGTTGCTGATATCAATCAAAGAAATCAGGTTAAGCCAGTCCTTTCTGATTGCTTTCCGCTTTCTTCTTCCAAGGCTAGACTTTGATTTTTGTCTATACACAACTGCCATGATCTGTTCCCTTATTTAGAAATTATTTGTTTGATGTACTTCAAAGAGTCCGTGCTCACATAGTGTCAAATTTAAGTCATTGTTGGATGTGCTGTCCTAGGAACTGGACTCTGTACTAAGGAAAGCAATAGCAACCAATGCATTTTGTCAGCTAAGGAAAAGGCTTTTATTGAAGACTTCTTGCAGTCTAGGAAATGTAAGCAGAACCTTGGTAGTTGGTTTATGATTGCACAAAGTAACCGCTTCTCAGCTGAGCCTCGGCCAGCATAGAGGGTTTTCAAATAGGGATTGGATATAATCCAGGTGTTTCCAATAAAACTGTTTCTGCTTAGGTTGTGTTTAATTACTGAAAACCTTCCTTCAGTTACAATGAAGAAAAGAGTCTCCTAGTTTTCCTTCTTGCGTCCCATCTCTCTTTGGGGCTATGATTGACTCATAGTAGTTGGATGAAATCCAGGTCTCAGAGTCAGCCTACAATGACTTTCTATGACTGCTACTCCTATCCAGTGTTCTCCTCACACTATCTGTCTCCTGTATCCAGACTGTCTCTGCCTCCCTTCCTGGTGATGTGTCCTTCCCCTGACATCCTCCCCAAGGATGTCACCATGCCTTGGAAATTTTCCTGTACTTCTCCTGTCTGCTTGCCTCATCTCATAGCTCTCTGTTCTGGTCTGTAGTATTCATAGCAGTCTCAATTGACTTCTCATAGACGTGGTTCCTACACTATCTCGTGCCCCCAGCCTGCTTGCTCAGTATAAAATGGCTACTGGGGTGTGGAGCCAGATTTTCTGTGAGGAAATGCAGGAATGCAGAGTCCCTGTGAAGAGGGAAGGAAGAAGGGAGGGAGATGCCTGAAGACAGGGCAGGCAGACTCACAGTTTCTGGAGGAGAGAGTTGGAAAGTTACCCTGTGTGAAGGAAAAGAACTCAGGAGTAAGGGGCATGTAAGAACTGCGGAGAGCCATTGGCATTTGTAAGTTCTTAGCTTACTGGGGACAGTTATTCTACTGGGTTCTTTATATAGTCACTGTCATCAGTTTTCCTCCCAATTCGTGGCTCAGGCTGGTGGGCTTTAGATTCCAGCAGATTTTTCTCTTTTTAAGAAGAGGCTTTACTGTTTGCGTTATGGGAGGTCCTCAACCTTTCCTGCATCTGCTCTCTGCATTGCATCATGCCTCTGACTCCATTCTTTGCACGACAACATGCTATTATCACAAACCAGGTTCTGCCATAGTGATATTAAAATGGTCCAAATGGTTCACCTTGGGAAGCAGTCGGCCGTTTTATGCTTTCCTTATCGTCTCAAAGCTATTCTTGATGTCGCTCGCTGTTTGTTTATTGGAGGTCTTTCTCTAGTATCATAAGCCTGGTGATAATTGGACCAGTGTCATAGGGTGGTGATACCTAACACCGTGCTCAGAATGAATGAAGAAGGGTGGAGGAGGACTTTGAATCCCCAGAAGTGATGTAAAAGACAGCTCTGTGATTCCTGCACCCCTGTGGGGAGCTAGGAAGTGGAAGGGTGAGAATCCCTGGATGTTTAAAGGTCATTAAACCTGGCATACACAGTGGAGAACTACAAAAAGACCCATTCTCAAGCAAGATGGAACACCAGAGATTGCCCTCTGATCTCCACGTGCAAGTTTTGGCATGAGCCATTCTGCATTCACATACCTACTGTATTGCACACTTGCACACATCTGCGTATACTCTCTCAAAATGAAAAAGGTTAGAGAAACTGAGTCGGCCTCTTTATTTTTTTCAAAGGCAGATTTGGAATCTCTAAGATTTTTCCAGGAAGCAGAAATCCCATAGACTGATTCCGTACCGTTCAGCACACTACCTACGTTTATTTAAGACCACGGCTCATGGCAAAACCTAGCTGGCCTGAAACGTAATGCACAGAGCAGGCTGGCTTCCAACTCACAGAGGTCCTGTGCCTCTGCTGCCTTAGTCCTCTGGTGAAAGGCTCTGGCCACTAAACTTTGCCTAGCACCTACCTGCTTGTTTATTTTTCTTACATCCTAAAACGATTTTGAGACTTCCTTCTTATCTTCTTAAGGGCACACTTGTAGGCCCTTCCCACCCATATATCCTACCTTCCTTCAGATCAGTGGTCATGTTTCTGTAGTCAGGAATTCTCTCCTTGGATCAGGAAGCATAAAGCTGGCTAGTGTGAGACAAGCTTGAGGGCGTTCTAAACAGCGTTCCAGGGGGACCATGGGAATGGCCTCACCAGGAACACTTCTGGTTTGCTATGTCTTATATGCAGGTGTAGTTTTGCTGAAGTAAATATTTCTCCTGACAGATTAAAATAAGTTGGAATACCTCCAACTTAAAGTATATATGCCATCTTCGGGTGCCTAGGGAAAGCCATGGAACCATCTCTCGTGGCCCTAGGAATTAAAGGTGATAGAAAAGACAAGGGAGGCTTTGACTGTGTTTTGACTTTACTTCACTGCAGGAGCGCCTAAGCCCAAGGCATAGGGCCTCCTGGATAGGATGCACAGTGCACACTGATGTCATTCCAGGTTGCTGCCCTCACTTTAGCACCTCCTTTCGTCCCAGTGCTTTTCTTGGTGGTACAATATTGCTATAGAAAATATATTATAACAATGGTTCTTTTTCTTTTCTTTTTTTTTTGTTTCTATTTTTCTGTTTTGTTTTTGGTTTTTGGTTTTTCGAGACAGGGTTTCTCTGTGTAGCCCTGGCTGTCCTGGAACTCACTCTGTAGACCAAGTTGGCCTCGAACTCAGAAATCCGCCTGCCTCTGCCTACCAAGTGCTGGGATTAAAGGCGTGCGCCACCACTGCCCAGCAGTTCTATACACTTTTTTATAAGGGCTCACTGGATTCCTGATTATAAGATTTTTCTTCATAGCTTCAGTTTTGTAGAATTCAAGATATTTTACTGAACTGAAAACAAGCGCATCGGAGATGCAGCTCCTGTTAGAGCATGTATTTAGCATGCAGTGTCCTGGCTTTGTTTTCTAGCAGCTGCTACACTCTCAGAACATACAAAGACAACATGAAGTTAACTGATCCCCGTCATTGAATGTGCCTTGACCTCTCCAACAAAAGAAACTTTGGGTTGACACATTATGTTATGTGTATATTTATGTATGTATGTATTATGTATATATGTATATATGTTTAATCTATATATGTATATATAATACAAAGCACATTGAAAACAATTTTTTGAGTGAATGATCAAACTTAGCATCAAGCACAATTCATATCGACTAGAATCCTATTAATAGAAATACTCATTTAATAATTCGTTTTTGTTATATTTCTGATTTCCACGTTGGTGTTACATATATGAGATAGGGGATACCTTGTTACCTATTTTTTGCTACTTAATTGTTTAATATTTAATGTTCTGGAAGTGTTTAGGTAAATGGTTCAGTGAATGAGCAAGTGACATGGACAAATGGCTGAAAGGGAGTTCTGGCAACAGGAGCAAAGTTTTGGTACTTGGTTCAGGGAAACAAGGCCAACTCCAGTCTCTTCTGGAGTGTTTGCGACATGATTCAGGACGATATAGGACACTTAGATTTCCTTGATAGCTAATGCTAATGACTTGTTTTTATACTGGGGTTAGCTCATTCCAGTATATTTCTTGCATGGAAGCTTTTCTTATACTGTTTAAAAACAAATTATTTTGACTGAAATCATGAAATACTTTATAAAAAATATTTAATTGAAGACAATTATCTTTTTTTTTTTTTGCTTCTGTACTGGCTGGTTTTGTGTGTCAACTTGACACAGGCTGGAGCTATCACAGAGAAAGGAGCTTCAGTTGGGAAAGTACCTCCATGAGATCCAACTGTGGGGCATTTTCTCAATTAGTGATCAAGTTGGGTAGGACCCGTTGTGGGTGGTGCCATCTCTGGGCTGATGTTCTTGGGTTCTATAAGAGAGCAGGCTGGGCAAGCCAGGGGAAGCAAGCCAGTAAGTAACATCTCTCTGCATCAGCTCCTGCTTCCTGACTTGCTTGAGTTCCAGTCCTGACTTCCTTTAGTGATAAACAGCAATGTGGAAGTGTAAGCTGAATAACCCTTTCCTCCCCAACTTGCTTCTTGATCATGATGTTTGTGCAGGAATAGAAACCCTGACTAAGACAGCTTCTTTTATACTTTTTGCCCTTTGGCTATGAAAAGGATTTTCCACTGTATGTAAAGAAAGGCATAAAATTAGCTACTATTAAGGAAATACTGATAGTTGAAATACTTGAGAACAGAAAATTAAATGTCTTACTCTGTTTTTCTCTTTTAAATGAACAGGCTCAGGCTCATATACATTTCCATCTTATCTTTCATCCTTATTCCTGAGCAGTTTACTTGAAGTTTTCTTGAAGAAATGTTAGTTCAGAGAGTTACTGAAAACAGCAGCCTTGTTTACGCACAAGTTCTTGGGCCTTTGCTCTCTAGTGTTTCCCATGACAACTTCCCATGCAATGCAAGAAGCCAAACTCCAAATTGGGATAAGACGTGAACCTCGCTAAACAAGCA